>OU343164.1:15474618-16074618 GCA_910595825.1 Philhelius pedissequus | reverse complement strand
AAATTGTTGTGCTGAGAAACATTTTCTATTTATTGTTGGTAAGTTTCGAATTTACTTGTATTAACCTTTAGGTAGTTGTTTTTCGTAATGACCGCCAAAAAAAGGTATTTAAGTGCAAATTGTGAATATTGTTAAATAAATTAAAATAATTACTTATCATAAGTTACAAATACAAATCTATTTGCAAAACTAGTTAATTTGATGGAATAGAATCCGGACGTATGTAAAGGTATAGGTGTGTTTCTTCGAAGTAAAACCAAAAAGATTATTGGAACAATTTCCTGCCGAATTAAACTATCTTAAGCCTCCCATTCGTGATGGAAAAGAGTTGCATATGATTAGTAAGAATATATTGCATTGTTTGCATTTAAAAACATTGTTTTTGTACATAGGTTTAGTTGGACAATAATTTAAAGCTGAAACAAAGTGGGTAGCAATGGCGCAGTGGATATGGTAGGTTAGGTCAGGTTAGGAGGAGCGTGCGCACCTCAAAGGCCGCTGCGTACACGGGGGCCTATTGGTCCATTGTGGTCCCCTTTCACACAGAGGTATTAATAACTAATGTTTCATGAAGACTGGTTCATTTACAAACCAGCCCGTACTCTATATATTTTTTTTTCATATTTACCGTTGGTATATGCACCAGGTCGTCTAGCTCATCAACAAACCTGTCTTCGAAGTGTCGGAGGCTATTTGTTTGTAGATTTGGACAGTCGCAGAGCATATGTTTAATGGTTTCTGTTTCATCAGCGTCTTGACAGCTCCTGCAGTAGTGACAGCTCCTGCAGTAGTCGGGTGCCCAGTCCAGCGGCAATTGTACCTATGGAACAGTGTCCTGTTAGTACACCTATCAAGGTTCTGATGCTCTTTTTACTCAGTGATAAAATATACTCGGTTTTCTTTTTCATTGATTCTAGGCCATAAACTTTAGAGATAACACAGTCGCTCCTGGATATCAAAGAGTTATTTATTTGCTCTTTCATTTGTATGTCTATTTTCCTTTTCACTACGCCAACCGGGACTTCAGGACCAATACCGAATAAGTTGCTGCTGCTCCTATTTGCCGTAGAAACCTTCCTTGCCAATTCATCTGCTATATCATTCCCTTCTAAATAGCTGTGTCCAGGAACCCAACAAAGTTTGACTCGGTTAGAGTTACCGATGACATTCAGTACGCTTTGTATTATTGTCTCGCTGGATAGTGCTTTGATAGCTGCTTGGTTGTCCACGAAAATGTGATCTCTGATGAGAACAGTTTTCTCCTTTGGAACATTTCAGCTGCTTTTTTAATCGCGTAGATCTCAGCTTGAAAGACGCTACATTCATCTGTGAGTTTATATGATTCCGTAATATTAAGGGCTTCACAAAACACCCCGACTTTTGTTCCTTCTTCCATTGTAGACCCATCAGTGTAGATGGGAATACCCTGTTCTCTTAATAGTGAGCTAGGTTCCCATCCACGTCTTTCGGGTATTATCGTCGTGAAATTTTAGTTGAAGTCAATTCTCGGTGGTAAGTAGTCCGTTGACACATCAAGTTCAGCCATGTTTTTTTTTTTTTTTTGTTATTGATTTTATTAGTTTCGTAGAAACTCTTAATTTATTTACAATAAATTTATAATAGAAAGTTATACAATATATTTAAGACGTGTTTTTATAATATTTAAATTTGTCAAGTTTTTAACATCATTAGGAAGAAAATTAAACAGTTGAAGACCTTTGTAAACTACATTATTTTGTATGTGAGTTCTTCGATAAAGCGGTAGGTGAAAGTCACCAACATTTCGAAGGGCATATCTGTTGTTCGTTATGTATTGAACATTTTTCTGCAAATAAACAGGGTATAGATTTAATTTAATTTTGAAGATAATAATTAAAACATTAAATTTTAAACACTGGTTTTATAGAGTTTGCAACATATCCATAGGAGTTAATCTTCCACATTTTAAAATAATCCACATCGCTCTGTTTTGGAGGATTTGGAGTTTGTTTTGGTTTTAAACAGTGCACATATATAGAATTGATGAACAATAGTTAAAATGTGGAAGTATAGTTGTGTTATATATTGTAACCGCACAGTCCCTTGTTATATATTTTCTTATTCTTGATAGAAAACCTATCTTCTGTGAGAGTTTTGAGCATAATTCTGCTATATGAAAGTCAAATTTAAGTTTATTATCAATATACACACCAAGATACTTTATTTCGTTTACACACTCAATTATTTCATTATTTATGTGAATGGCTACACTAGAATTATCACTGTTCAATGACATAAGCTTAGTCTCTTGGATGTTTAGCATAAGTTTATTTTTACACAACTAGTTATAAACTGTATCAAGTTCTTGTTGAAGTTCATTCTCACATTCACAAATATTTTTACCAGTTGCATGTATTAAAGTATCATCCGCAAATAAACAAATTTTAGAACTGGTTAAAGAAGTGCCAATATCATTAATGTATATTAAAAAGAGCAAAACCCCCAATATTGAACCTTGCGGAACACCAATTGGAATCTCCTTAGTGTTGGAATAGCTATCATTAATTCTTACTCTTTGCATTCTGTTTAATACGTAACTCTGGAACCAGCTAAGCTCCTTTCCACGAACTCCATAATTGTAAAGTTTTTTTTACTAATATATCTCTATCTAAGGTTTCAAACGCTCGTTTGAGATCCAAGAAGACTGCCAATATAACATTTCCCTTTTGCAATTCCTTTTTCCATTCATCTATAACGAAGGCGATAGAAGTTTCACATGAAAGCGCCCGTCGAAAACCGGACTGCTCTGCATAAACGAGTCTCCTATCTTCCATGAACGTTGTAAGTTGTGTGCCGGCTATAACTTCCAATATTTTTTCGTATGTAGGTAACATATTTATAGGTCTCAACTCTTCTGGTTTCTTAGCATTTTTTATCTTTTCCACTGGTATAACATCTGTCACTTTCCAACTGTCTGGAAACGATCCTTCGTGTAGTGATTGGTTGATGATTTTTAGGATGAATGGAAATATGACGTCCCTACAGTCAAGAATTATCTTATTATTAAAACCAAAGCTATCATTTTGCGTGTTCATTGACTTTACGATTTTATCAATTTCGCTTATATCAATTTGTTTAAACTTAAACTCATCCTCATAAATAGGTATATTGTCAGAATACAGTACGTTTGGAATATTATTGTTAATGTCTAAAACACTTTCAATAAAGAAGGTATTTAACGCATTTGCAATTTCAATATCTAAATTGTTAAATGCACATTTTTGCTCTTTGAAAATTTGATTCTTTAATGTTTTCCACATTCCCTTTTGATCTCCTTTTTCAATTATTTTCGATTCAATGTATGATCTTTTTGCCTTAACGCATTTCTGTTTGTTAATGTTTCTCGCCGTTTTATACCTATTCCAATCGTCCAAAACATTTGAGTACACAGCCTTGTCATATAAACGATTTTTTTCTAATTTATATTGATTCAAGTCACTATTATACCACTCCGCACACTTTTTATTTATTTTATATTTTTTGATAATTTAAACAACGAATTGTTTACTGCACCTTCAAATTTCCTTGCATAGTTGTTTAAGTTTTCTTCTATATCTTCAGTAAACTCAGATATAAAGTTACTTTTATCATATTTAACATATTTTATTTTATCTGGCTTATATGAAACTGATTGATCAGTAAAAATTTTAATGAACAGCGACTCATGTTTAGAGATCTTCCAATCATTTCGCACTCTTACATCTACACTAAGTGTTAGGTCCGTCATCACATAATCAATTATAGTTTTAGATAGCGGAGTTATTCGTGTGCAAAATTAATGCAAAATCACCTGTTATACCCTGAGTATTCAAAAATAAACCACTTAAAAAAGGGGCTGTCTTTTCGGAAAACTGATTTTTTAATTGCTAGTAAAAGGTTCGATTTCTCTTTGCCTTGAGTTTTTTTAAGTAAACTGGGCAATTGTAGTCCAAAATCTTATGTGAACCATCTAAATTTAAACTCAACATATCAATAACCAATTTGCAGTTTATACATTCAAGTTTTTAAGGTTCTTCACATTTTCGAGAGTCACGCTCACCACCGCAGTTTCTACATACCAGTTTATTTTTGCACCCTTTTGATTCATGATTGAATCCTTAACACTTATAACATCGTTTAACCTTTAAATCATCAAAAACATTACGTCTATCCCAACCAATGTTTACTTTTCGTACGCCAAATGCATTATTAAAGCTTTTAGAGTCAATTTCTACGACTGAATAAAAATACTCAGTCTTTTTCGTTTTTTTCTTTTTTTTACTTTTATTATTTTAACACACTTGATCTCACTCTCACTCAAAATTTTCTTGTGTGACTTTTCTCAACTTGTTCTTCACTCATTTCGTCACTCAAGCCGGTGATAAATAATTGTGGTTTTTTTACTACCGGTACTTTTACTTCGTATGTATCGCCGAGTTCTTTTTCAACTCCACTTTTAACTATATCCCTTTCCCCTTCACTTTCCCACATAATTTCAACCACACCATTGTTTCTTGCCGCTATATTAGTAATATTTAAGTTTGATGGGTCAACATGACTTTTTAAGTCCTCTTTTGTTTTCTTCCCACTTTGCTTAAGTTTAGGTTTAACAATAACGGGTGGACACTTTTTCAGTTGGCTTGCATATGTTCTCGTTTTTTTCTTGTTTCGCGGCACTTTCTTTATAAGCATTGGCTGATTTTAAAATGTCTTCCAAAGATTTTTGGATTGTACTTTTGTTATCCAAACAGTCATCACAAATAAATGCAATGTTTTTGTTCGATCTTATAGCATTTAAATCGTACTCCGGTAAACTTGTACACTTGTCATGAAATAAAGCTTCACAAAATCTACTGCATTTAATTTTCATTTTAGTTTTTCCCGTAAATTTATCGCCACAATGTTTACAATTTTCCTCCATACTTCTCGCGCTTGATTTTACGAATTTAAAAATTCAATTTAACAATTCTACCGGACAAATTTAAGAACACGTCTGTTCACTCAGACAGTATATATATATATGTTGCCGTACCTTTGTCAGATAGATCCATGACCTTTAGTACTGTGCTTCGAAGAGCCCGTTTCTTTAAGTCGAAGTGCACTCTTGGCCGTTGTGCACCTTATGTACTCGTCCAGACCTGGAAGATTTAAAATGATTTCCAGACCTACTTGTGGCGTAGACCTCCATGCCCCCGTTATTCCCATACAGGCTAATCTCTGTACCTTGTTTATGTTTTTGAGATAGCTATCTTTCTCTACAGCTTTCCACCACACAATCGACCCGTAGGTAAGTATGGGGCCAACGATCGCTGTGCACATCCGCATCCGCACGCATTCCCCATTGTGCTCCAAAGGTTTTTTTTACATGTAGCGCAGAGTGCTCTTTTCATTCTTTCCGCTGTATTCCGTTTCCAAATTAGCTTGAACGAGTTTATTGCCCACATAATCTTCTGCTCTGTGATAATATTATCCAATTCTGGTACTGGCCGAATAGAACATAAAGAGTCTGATTGTGTATAACCTGTCTCTTCAGGATCCAAACAGCCAGTGAAATGTGTACTTATAAAAAGTTCGAGTGTTTCTTGGCTCGAATTCGTCCATGCCCCATTGGGCTGCTTAATATATCCCGGTGCTGTGTTGTTTGCCGCCAGGACCTTACGAAGTCTCGCCGCCTCACGTGTGTTCTCAATAGATTCACAGTGTCTAGCCCAAGAATCCTTTTTGGCCTTTCTCAACTCCTTGGTATAAGAATTGAGTTCGGCCCTATATGAATTCCAGTCTATCTCTAATTTGCTCCGTTTTACCTTGTTGAAAAGTTTTCTGACCTCTGTTCTTCGGATTTTAAGGTCACCATTCCACCAAGGTGGGTTTGTTTGCTTAACATTGCGAGATATGGGACAGTGTTTTTCATAGGCCGTTTCCATTTTACCAGCAAGATTTTGAACAGTGTCAATGGTTGATGTTGTGGTAATCTTATCCGCCTCTGGTGGAATGATACGTGTATCTAACCATTTAGTTATTACTGTCCAATTTTTTCTAGTTGGATTTCTAAAAGGTTTTATTTTATTTATATTTCTATCTATAGTGAAGAGTATCCTAGAATCATCCGCGAAGGATTTCGTAGGTGAGACTCCAATTCCCTACAGAGATTTTTCATTATTACTCATTAAAATTAGGTACAGAATTTCTTCCCTGTTTCTGTTTCTAAATGTTGGCTCATCACTTTTATCACACAACACTAGAATGGAACATAAAATGTATTCAAAGATTGACTCACCCCTTTCATTAATATCCCTGCCGCCCCATTAAGTGTGGTGAGCGTTGGCATCACATCCTATCACCAGAGGTATCCTCTCTGCGACATGGTTGACAAGATAGCGTACCGTCTCTGCTGGAGGGTTATCCTCGTCATGCGGCATATACGTTGATGCCAAAAGGAAGTTTCCTTTGGATTCAACGTTGATTGCCGCATTATCTCCGTTGCTGTACCTAGATAAAAATAAAGCATTCATAGATTTTTTTGCTAGAATACAGCTTCTAATATTATCTGCTGACGTGGAGTGGAGCAGATTATAATATTTCGACCTCAACCCCTGGACCTGATTTTTGTTAATCCATGGTTCCTGGATTAAGGCCACATCCACGGACTCTTGGGACATGAAGAATTTTAGGTCGTGCGTTGCTGCTTTAGCGTGTTGCAAGTTTACTTGCACCACTGGCAGCTTTCGACTCCCCTTTGCCATCATGCTTTCTTACCTTGACGGTTCCAAGACCATACCTCAGCACGTCCGATTTCTCGCTTAGCATAAGGTCAGATTTCTTATCGATAGCGAACAAGAGGTCTTTTCCTTCACCGCTCGAACTCTTTCTGGAGTGTACTAATTTCCATTCCGTTATAAGAAACTCCTTGTTTTGTTTAGCCAGCAGTTTAACTATGGAGGTGTCCTCGTGGGAAACAGGGGGAGGGATCCATATTTTGTATTTTGATCTGCTGCCTAAGTGGAAAGTCTGAGACAGGAAGAACCCCTAGGTGGGCTCCTGCCCACAATATTGTGAGTAAGGAGCTCCAGGAATTTCTGGTTCCCGCAACAGACCACATTCACTCCATTGCGCCATCCGGCCGCATCGAATATATAGTCATCAGAGCTACCTGTTTCAGATGTTGCCATCATGGCTTTAAGTATTTCGTTTTCCACCAGTAACCAATTTTTGGCCGTGATTTTCCCATCTGGGTTGTCTCGATTTATTATGGCTACCTGCAGGTTGATCGGGGTGGTGTCAAAATTGTTAGCTATAAGCTTTTTAGAGCTTCCAGTTTCGGCTGTCTCCTCTGATCTTAATCTTTTAGATGAACTTGGCTTCGTCCCAGAAGAGTTGCCGCCCTGTGCTACTACGTTCCTTTTCAGGCTTGAACTGGCATTGGTCTGCCGTTTCTTACTGGGATTCGCCTGTTCTTTTAATTCCCGAGTAGAAAAGTTATTGCCAGCCTGTTCACGGTGTATCTTTTTAGGGATAGACCTAGATGTAGCAGCATTTACTCTGTCAATGTTCGGTATATTATCTTTCAACTGTTGCGAAGGGATACTGGGTTCGCTGTTAGTTAATGTCAGCTGCCGTTCTTATTTTTTCACAAATTTCGTATGCCTAAGAAGGGCATTGTCCCTCAGGGTGGGAGTACCCGGGTCTTTTTTCTCCATTTTGCTCACGAACGTTTTAGAGGATCTGTAGTGGATATGGTACTTGACTGCTAACCTACGAGGTGTGTTCGATCCTACGCTAGGTAGCATTATTTTCTATCCCTCCAATTTTAATGGGATGCCGACCGAGAAAATAAGATAATAAGAACCTAATTCTCAAATCCAATCCATTGTGCCAAAAAAAATTCTGTCCTACTTTCTGTTCCTTCTAACTATTGCCGTGGAATTCAGGATGCATTTAAAAGACCTTAAGTCTTACAGACATATAGTTCAAATTATAAAACTGCAGTCAACACAAAAATGTGACTGCCAATTTCCTCGTCGCCTGACACAGTTGACTGTAAAAGACCCAAACCAAAATCATTACCGACAAAGTTTTGGTAGCAACCACTTCCAAAAAATCTCAATGTGCAAGCCAATTTTATAACAGATGGAACTGCATATGAAGTTGTTGAGGACATACAAAATGTGGGTGGCAATGGCGCAGTGGATAAGGTGCTTGATTGCTAACTTAGACGTGTGGGTTCAATCCCCACGCTAGGCGCATTCTTTTCTTTACCTCCAATTTGAATTGGATGACGCCCATGGGTTAAAATGAGATAGTCAATACCTGGTTCTCAAATCCACTGTACCAACAAAAAAATTTTTCCTATCATTCTCTTTCTTCTAACTAGTGCCGTGCAATTCAAGTTGCATTTAAAAAGACCTTAGGTCTTACAGGCATATAGTTAAATTGAAATTGAAAAAAGACTTGTTAAATCGGAAGTACAAAATAAATCAAATGGAAGACAAAATATTGATTTTTTTGGAAAATTTATTAAATTTAGAATGTTTACAAATTGTTCGGGAGTTTTAACGGATATATCACGAATGCTTTTTCTCAAATTAAATTAATGTTGCTTAACATAACTATTTTTTTTTTTAATTGTCGAAAAATACAGAATTAAGCACACAAAATGAAAATTTAGGGCAATACAAACAGGATTTGGTGTTTAACATATGCTTTCTTATTGAAATTTATTTGTTGCAGCATTAGGTGCGTTACCGTACTCAATAACTGGCGGAACAGAATGGAAGCGCTGTCGATCTCGCGGCACTTCAAAGAACGCTCTGTCAAAGTTGAAATGCATAGAAACTCGTTTGATTGAATACACATTGGTTAACTTTATAGGTTATATTAACCAAATTTTCGTAGTTTTTCACAAAAGAGAGCTCATAAGATAGTAAAATATTTCCCCAGGCTGCGATTTTTTTCCAAGGAATTTCTTTCGACAAAATTATGAAGGCTGTTAAATGAATGAAAAAAGCAAAAAAAAAACTACATAAGCTGTCAGTTGCCAGGTGTATCATTACAAAAGTTGGAAATAATCGAATTTATCGTCTGGCCGGACTTATTCGTGCTATAAATTAAAATTTGTGAAAGCAAATTGTTTATTTAAAAAAATAATTATACGTAAAACTTAATGAATATTTTCAAAAATACACTTTTATTTTGACGTTTAAAAAATGGCTAGAATTTTTTTTCAAGGAGTCCCGTACTTTTGTGAAACTTTGTTGCTCTCTGAGAGATATTTACCCCACTCTTGCAAAAATGACAGTCTTCGCAGTTTTGTGCACAAAGCACGGGAACATTTTTATTTAGTTTAAGCGAACTTTGAAGTTCACTATCAATAATACTGTGATAATCGACGTTCGTTAAATTATTCGCAACTTATCAATTGTTCGATTCGCTATTCATAATGATATATTGTTTCTGTTCTAATCGAAACACGATGAGACTCACTAGTCCGAATTCAATTTTCGCAATATAAACCAAGCTATAGATATCTCTTCAATACTAAACCTGAAACTTTTTTCAAATTAAAACAAAAATCCTACATATTATACTAATGTATTGAAAGCCAGTTGTGCAACAATGTGCAATGCTTAAAATTACTAAACAGTCGTAATAACCGGCGAAAACTTATAACCAACAAAATTATAACACATTAATTAATTCAACAACATTCGCCTATCAGCCGGTTTATTTATTTATTCAGCGAGGTTTGTCCGTTTACTTATTGAATCAAACTTTTATACTTACTTGCAAATTTTCATATTCTTTTCTCCCCTCTCTCTTTTTCTCTTTAAAGTTTACAACAGAAACAATTGCAAATCTATTGTATTATTGGACGATGGAAATGGCTGCTACATACCACCAACAGGTGAAAATACCCTACCCCCGGTAGAAATTTCAAAAAAATCAGAGAAACTCTATCAAGAAGTTACAAATAACGGAGACCTTATCACAAGATTACAATCCGAAAGTTTGAAATTTGTCATACAAAATAACTTTTTTGTTTTTGTAAAAATTTCTCATTGTAAGTTGTGTGGTTTTTTTCTATTTTTCACATTAATTGATTTTTTAATTTATCAAATTTCAGTAAAATGTTGCATCAATAAAACAGTCATCAATTTTACAACTTGCGGTCTAACTAATGTCGGCAACGACGAGATAATAATTCTACTCGAACTTGATAATTCCAATAAAATCCCTAAAGATATATTTGTTCATTTAAATGAAATTTACTGGAGAGCCAGTCGTGGACATCCGATTACAGAACTTGGCTTCTCTATGCCAAAACATTTACATTTCCTTGGCTCACGAGAACATGGTGGTTTTCTATTTATTCGTTCAACCTTTCAATGTTTACTCGATGTACATGTTCCATCACATCCCTTCCTTATTGGAGTGCTAATTCATCGCTGGGAAGTACCTTGGGCGAAGATATTTCCTTTAAGATTAATGTTACGTCTTGGTGCGCATTATCGTTACTATCCATCTCCACATATATCGGTTAGAGAACGTGAGCCCGTATATGCAGAAATTGCACAGACAATAATAAATTTATTAGCAGTAAGTTTTTTGATTACACTTCTTTGTTCTAACTTCTTTATTTTTTTTTCTTACAAAAGGATTTCCGAAACTACACCTATACCATTCCCACAATAAAAGGAATGTATATTCATATGGAAGATAGACGAACTAATATTCTTATACCGCGCAATCGGTTAGATGAGGTTATTACAGCTATCAATAACTCGAGTGATCATATCTTAGCAATGGGAGCTAATTTTTCAAAGAAAGCCGACGGTCATTTGGTTTGCATACAAAATATAAAGTTACAAAATGGCGATTCACATGCTTACTCAACTCAAGCTATTAACATTCAAGGCCAGCCTAGAAAAGGTATTGATTAATTCAAAAAGCTTTAATTATGTCCCTTCAATTCAATTATAAATTACATCCAAAATCCTCTGATATACATACATATGTACATATACATTCTTATTCCAGTTACTGGTGCAAGTTTTTTTGTATTTAACGAAGCATTGAAGTCAACTAGTGGACTCTCCGGCAAATGCAGCATCATAGAAGATGGTTTAATGGTGCAAATTTTACCGTCCAAAATGGCAGAAATACGACATTCACTTACAAATATGAAAGACATTAATATTATTTGTGGGCCTATTGATGGCGACGAACAACAAAGTGAAGTTGTACATATTGAATGGGTGGATGATGACCTGGAAATTAATATAGGGTACAATTTTTTTAGAATTTCACTTTTCGCTGCACAACTTTTACTTCACAAGATATACATTTTTCTTTGAAATTCGGGGGTCTTAAAATTAATTGGTAAATTGACACAATTTTGTTTACATCATTTCCAATCTCCAACAAGAGAGTGGAGGTAAGGTGTCTAAAGGGGTATATTTCAGTAATTTATCTCGGTACCTATTATAAAAAAATTAATATTAAAAAAAATTAAAACGCCAATTTAAAGTAATTATTAATGGGTTGGGTTCAATATCCCACTTTCAATCCAGTTTTTTTTTATCCCCTTTTGAATTAATTTGATAGTGGAGATTTTTAACGTGCTTTTTATTATAAATTAAAGATTTTATTTTAACAGCATTACATTTCGGAAGCTATGCTTCCATCGTCAGTAAGCTCTATTTAAATAATGTTAAAAATGTCATTATTATTTAAATAGAGCTTACTGACGATGGAAGCATAGCTTCCGAAATGTACATTTAAGCAAAAATAATTAATTTGTGTTTTAAGTTGTAAAAATAAAAATCTTTAATTTATCTTATATTAATATAAAAGGTTGACTTAATGTTACACTGGATTATAGGTACGAAATTAATGCTTATTCCCTTTTGAAAAGGAGCTTGAGTTATGATTTTGCTTGCAAATTTGTGGTGACAAAAATAATTATTCTTTGTCGTTCATTTGTAAGCGAAATGATATCAAGAACCACAAAAAAGCAGTTTTTAACAAGTACATTATGTACATATATTTATCAAGTTTCTTGAGTTGTTGTTATACTTGATTTAAAACTGCTTGTTTTGCGGTAAAACAACTAATATTAAATAAAAATGTTTCGAAACAGGGTAAAATCACCTATTGATTCAAAGAAAATGGATGGAATACCCAGCATAAGAGTGCATTCAGGTATTACTCTATCAAACAATAATCACGTTCTAAAATGGACCGAAGTATTTATAATCGAGGTGAGGATTTGTTTTTGTTTATTTTTCGTACAAAATAATATTGATTTTTTTTCAGATTAGTGGCGATAATGGCACATGTAAGGCAACAGTTGATATATCTAAAATATCCGAACAAATTGCTAGAAATGCCTCGGTAGCGCTTTTGCCCTTTTTAGATCTACTCGTGGCAAATGGAAATGTTAAAATTGGATTGAGAGTTACATTAAACAATGACAATGTATGTTGTGATAATTTTTTATTATTTGTTATCATAATTTATACATTTCTAAAGATGCAAAAGTATTTACTTTATTTACGATTTTCTTACACCAAGTAGTCGCGTACCAATAGAAAATTGCCAAAACCTGCAGGATATAGCAGCGTTTTGGAAAAATAGAGGGACAAGAATATAATATTAAACTGCTTTCAATTATATATTTTTTAAATAATATTAATAGGGTTGGGTTCGAAATCCCGCTTTTTAAAATCCCCTTTTTTTCTAATTCTCGCTTTTGGAATCAACACAAGGTGCAATAATAGGACGGCGCGTAATTGTGCAACCCCTTGCTTGGCCCGGTATAGGATTTTAGGTAGGGCCGAGTTTGGGTATATGCAAAGTTGTTTGTGTAACATTTATCAAAATACAAAATGGACTAAGTGGTTTTTGTTAAACGGGATTTTAAAAAGCGGGATTATAATATATCAGGATTTTGAATAAGATGATTTTTGGAAGACAGGATTTTTAAACTTTTTTTTCGATATTTTAAAAAGCGACATTTCGATACGCTCCCATAAAATGAAAGGCAAGTAAGGAACACAGTTTGATAAGAGAACCAGCAACTTCTCAAACACCTAAACAGTTAAAAAAAATACGAACTTTTTGTTGTGTTCATTTAATGTTGTAGGTGTGTGTGTTATAAATATTGATCGTCGATACGCTTATAGGTAATGCTATTTTAAGGAAATCTTATAAATTGTTAGCTTGATCAAGTAGGTGAAGGTGATGTTTTCGAAATAAAACATAGGTGTTTTCATAAACGTCTGCCTAAGGGGTCAGTTATGGCGATCAGGAAAACGAATGAGGAAAAAAGTTCTAATGTATAATTTATGATGTTTTCATGCGTTTTAAAATAAAAATGTTACACTAGTCGATGACAAATAACTCACGAGAATTTTTTTTTGGAAAAAAATATTTGCAATAGAACAATTATTTGAAAATCCATCAGGAAAATAATTCAATACATTTTTAACGAAAAATGATATTTTTATTGCAAATATTTTTTGCAAAAAAAATCTGAGTTATTTATCATCGATTATTGTAGCATTTGTATTTTAAAACGTGAAAAACATTATTAATTGTCCATTAGAACTTTTTTCCTGTTTCGTTTTCCCTATCGCTATAACTGGTCCCTAACAAAGAACTGCACTATCCATGTCAGATTTTCGATAAATCTAACCCAAGCTGTGCAGTCCTAATGTTCATAAACGTCATCATCGGCAGATTGTGCAGGCATTAATTGTTGGCTGCCGAAAGGGGGCAAATGCAATAAAAAAATGCACCGACTGGATCGTACTTTCTGTTATGTACGATGTTAATTTTTTTCTAAAACAAATGGTATGGCAATTTAAGAATTTTATAATATAAATGTAAAAACATAATTTTAAAAAAAATCGTCCACATGAATTTAAACAAATGATTTTTTCAAAAATCCAAAAAAAAAAAAATATTTTTCCAAAAATTTGCCGAAATCCGTTGAAACCGTTAATGAGAGAGTCGAATATAAAAAAAAGTGCACTGAATTTTTTTAAATGAAAATCGTTAGAGCAGTTTTCGAAATAATTACGATTTACCATTTTTGGTATAAAAAATTGTATGGCAGGGCAGGCACCGTTAGTCTTGGGGCTGAAAGAAAAGAATTCAGAAGTGTGCCAGAAAGCAAATATATTTTGCCTTAGATATAATGAAAATCATATGTTTTTGCACGCCAACTACTATTTACTTTTAACTTTAGATGGAAAAACTTCATCTATAACTTATATAATTTTTTTTTAAATAATTATTATCTTTCTAGGTTTGCTATGAAGCTGGTAGTCAAAATGAAAAATTACCTCCACTGTATATGAATGCCCTCGACAATGAATTAATTCAAACATTGCATAAGCAAGCTAATGATATTGGCAAAACAATGGTGTTAGAGTTAATTTTTCATATTCTAAATGTACATATTAATGCGTAAAACAAAAATATTAATAATAATAATGTAATGTGTATTTAAATCAAATATAGTCTGAGGTATTTAAGGATATTTTGTTAATATATATATATAATATATGAACTTTACGAAATTTGTTTTCTGTTTGGATTTATTATTATTGTTCTCGAATGTCTTTCGTATTTATATAATTATATATATAAATATTCAAGAATAAAATTGTAATTTTGTAAAAGTTCTGTTTGTAAATTAGCATAAAAACCTGTCATGTTAGTTATAACATTATATGAATAAATATTGTACGTGAAAATAATATTATGAACAAGATGCGGAAACTGGTCAGTGGCTTTTATTTTCGTTTTTTTTTTTAATAATTAAACATAAAATATAAATTGTGTTGCCGTTATTTGTGCACACAAATTCATAGTCAATCATTTTTTTACGAGTGGAAGTGAAAATCTCTCAGTGAGAAAGAAATTTTCTGGAAAGTACGGGAACGCATTGAAAACAAGATGAACCTTTTTTGTTAAGTGAAAACATTTCTTTAAGACCTTTTCGATTCGTAATCCGGGAGAACTCCGTGATTCCAATCGAACAAGTTAACACCTCATTCAGGATTTTGAAATTTAATGTGAGTGTATGTGTGGTGGGAAAAAACAAAACAATGACATGAAAATGTAGAGATGGTCGATGCTCATTGATGTTGGCAAAACATCAATGTTAGTGGAAAAAAATATCAAAGTTTCAACATCGATGTTGAAGCAAGTGAAACATCGCATCATCGATGTTAAGATTCAAAAGATCGACTTAAAATAAGCTGAAATCTTTTGTCAATGAGCTCATGCTTATAAATGTTAGGCCGCACTCCACGGAACTGCACTTCAGCGGAATTGCAATTCAGCGAAACTACGCTTCAAATTATTTATGTAAAATTGTATGAAGTTCAATTCCCGCTTAGTGGAATTTAATGTAATGCACACAAAAAGGGAAAAGAAAACTGCGAAAAAACAAACATTGCTTCAATTTTCAAAACACTGA
The DNA here is from genome assembly GCA_910595825.1 of Philhelius pedissequus. Lineage (NCBI taxonomy): Eukaryota > Metazoa > Arthropoda > Insecta > Diptera > Syrphidae > Philhelius > Philhelius pedissequus. The sequence goes on along the minus strand of OU343164.1, from coordinate 16,059,113 downwards.
AGGTAGTTTGAATTTATAATATATTGTATTTTTAATTGATTTTTGAAAAACATCGATGATTTGATATCAATATTACATTTTCGATGTTAACATCAATGTTTTACAATCAGCCCTATTGTGAGTTCCATGGGAACAAGATACCACATGGAAAAATTCCCATTTCCCTTTTCCCTAATTGTGAGTTTCGGACGAAAAAATTCCCCATGTTCGAAAAAATCCCCTTATTGTAAGCATTTTTTCCGTGTGCAATGTTACGTTCTCAACAGCTGAAACGTTCACTTATTTTTTTGTCGCGAACGAGAGAAGAACAAAGCGGAAAATGTAAGTTGTTTGTTGTTTTTTTTTTTTGTGACCAAAAATTAAAGTGAATTTTTCCAATATTTCAGGAGCAAAACTTTAAATAAAGCCCAAAGCGAAATGCTTTTAAATAAAATGCAACAAAACCCTGAAATTGCCAAAGGCTTTGTAAAACAAAGTCGCGAAAAAGTTTTGGAGTTTTGGAAGCAGCTCACATTAGAGCTTAACAGCGCAGGCCCGCCCGTTAAAAATGAATGCGAGTGGAAAAAAGTAAGTTTGTTTTGTAGTTCTAATTCATTTTTTGTTTAAAATTATGTTTTGTAAATAGGTTTGGATTGACCAAAAGCGATACGTGCGCAAAAAAGCAGCAACGAATAAAATCCACCAAAGAGGAACAGGAGGTGGACCAAATAAAACACAAAAATTTTCACCCTCGGAAGAGACTATATTCCAACTGGTTGGAATGAGTGAAGCAGTGGAAGGAGTCCCCAAATCACGCTGCTTTGGGTTGTCTGCATCTGAAGAAATGGTTTTGAATGAAGAATATTGTCCAACTGCTGCTGGTTCATCTTCAGATCCATTCCATTATGATCTTGAAGTCACTCCTCAAAACGAAAATGACCAGCCAACTCCTCCGACTCCTCAAATCAATAAAAAAAGAAAGGCTGTCCAAATGAGCACGAGCGAAGTCGTCGCAGAGGAGCTGGAAATTCAAAAAAAAATTTGTTCCGAGCTCAGTGCAGGGATTTCCGTAATGCGAGAGCATAACAAAGAAGTTCAAAGCAGCTTTAAAAAGTTATACCGTTCACTGGACCGCATTACTGAACTAAAAAAGGAAAGCCTTAAAGAACAAAAGCGTCACAATTTGGAGATGGAAAAATTTCGCAAGTCTGAGCTCGCAGCTAAAATAGACAAACATTCCAAAATGTTAGAGCTCGAAGAGTGCAAGCTTCGAGTTATGGAAAGAAAAAACTGAAGACTGGTGTGTAGCTGATAAAAAAACCCATCTGTGATGTGAAGACCTCAGCTGTGAATATTAGTTTTAAAAACCTGTGCATTTTTATTTATTTTTATTTTCTTTTTCAACATGGTGTATTTTTAATTTTTTTTTATTTTCTTTTTCAACATGAAGTGTATTTTTAATTTTTTTTATTGACTTTAATTTATGTACATATAAGGTTTTTTTATTTTTATTTTCTTAGTTAAAAAATTAAGTGAATTTTTGATTTTAACCTATTTTTAATAAAAAAAAATATTTAAGAAATTTTTGTTTATTTGTCTGTTTCTATTTGATTAACAATTATTGCAAAACTAAAGACTATTGGTTATATTAGTTCGAATGCGCTGTCCTGCAGTTAGATAAGTAGAACCTACTTCGGTACTTTGTGTATTTTCAACTTCTGGGATATCAACTTCTTCACAAGGCACATTTAAATCGCTTTTGAAATGTATGCAAATATTATGCAACGCTGCACAAACATTTATAATTTTAATAGCCTTTGCCGGTGTGTAATGCAATTCTCTCGCACTTAGTAGACAACGCCATCTGTTTTTAAGGACGCCATTTGTTCTTTCAATGATATTTCGACAACGTGAATGGATATCGTTGAATCTTGCTTGAGGTGAACCAATATCAGGTGTTCTATATGGTGTCAAGAGCCAAGGTTCTAAGGGGTAACCAGCATCCCCTAAGAGAATAAGTTTTGAATATAATTTACAAGGTTTTCATAGTTTTAAATAATTACCTAAAAGCCAAACATTGCGATTATCTTCCAAATAGTCACGTTCCATTTTGGATCTTAGTTGACTCACGTTCCAAATAAAAGAATCGTGACAAGCTCCTGGGTGTGTTGCATCAATGAAACGGATTTTTAGCTCATTGTCACATACCTGCCAAATATATCCATTATTTTTAGAATTGTATTATATCAGTTATACTCACAAGCAAAACATTCAAGCTACATGCTCCTTTCCTATTGTAAAATAAATGCTTGTTAACTGCTGGTGAAATTATATTAACGTGCGTTCCGTCTATGCATCCTACAACACCTGGCAGCTTATATTTGATATAAAATTGCTGGGCAATTTTTCGCTCCTCATCTGTTGTTGGCCAAGTAATCCAAAGAGGACAAAGCAACTCTTCAAAAATATTTAAAACCTCCGAAAGAACAAGACTGAAAGAGCTTTGCGCCAAACCAATTTCATAGTCTTTACCTACTCCTTTTTGATACGCACCCTCTGCAAAAAATCGCAAACAAGCGGACAATTTGACGATGGGTGATATCGCAAACTTTTGTTTCGTTTGCGGCAAAGCATTGGTTAGCACATCCAGGAGGAATTTAAATGTTGGTTTGTTGATTCTGTAGTATTGCTGAAATCTGAAAACTTTGTTTTAATAAACAAAAATGTATATAAGAATTTTATACTTACAAGGAATCGCGCAACTCCAAGGGATTAGAATGATCCCTTAAAGATCTTCGAACAGCTCGTTCTTCGCGTTTTCCTTCTTCATCCAATAAAATTCGAATTCCAATGCTAAACATAATTATTTCACTTTCTTTTTTATCAAAATACAACTTAAATTTATTTTGTTTCGCACTTGTCTTCAAAAAAAAAATAAACATGCAATAAGATCTGTTCATTTTAAAAACATCAGTGCACATATGTTTTAAAACGGAGAGGGAAATTTTGTATACGTGGTCGTTAAGTTACTTTTTTTTTGCATATAAGTCGATGAGGGTTGAATTTAAAGAGTGTTTTTGCACTCAGTGGGTACAGTTTTAGAAAGTAATTGGAGCGCCACATTAATTTCTTGAATTTTTTTCATTAATAAGAAGAAATGATTTAGATTTCAGTCTCTGTTTCCATCATAGAGAAGGGAAATTTATTTAGGTCTCAGTTTTTTGAACATGTCTATTTTTCGAACTGTCATTTCCGATTCGATGTGAAATTTTATTCGAGTGAAACTCCCAATAGCTTTTGAAAGTCCGTGGGAACGAAAATTTTCCATGTGAATGGTTTTCCGTGTGAAACTCACAATAAGGCTGAATATCGCTCATCCCTACACAACATTTATGTTGACATTGAATTTGCGTTTGACATTTAGTATTTGAGTGTGTGCGTGCTTCTGGTTTTGATTCTGACTTCAAATACAGAAGGAACTGTCTCTTCTATCCAGGAGAAGAACTGTCATTTCATACCAATCGAACAGTTTCAGAAGCAATCGGAAGACTTCGGAAGCCTTCCGAACCACCAATCGAAACGGCCATAAATGTTGAATAAAAAGATCTCAAATATAGAGATTATTCATATAACACGGCGGAAAAATCTGATAAATCTCAGAAACCAAATAATTCCATCGCCGCAGAAGTGAAGTGTCAAAGGTTGTATGAGAAAAATATAATCAGCTTATTAAGGCGCCAGTTATAGCTTTCATTGAAACTCATCATTGAAAACTTTGACTATCGATTCTGAGGCACTTAAACAAATAAAACTGGTGACGTTTTGGTACCAATTTAAAGGTAATTAGATACATAATTAATTTTTGTCAACAAAATTTTTATTTGCTCTACCACTTTCTTGAATTCACTTTTAATTTTTCAATGATGTCAGCAGTTCATTGAAAATGCTTTCCTTCATTGAAAAATTAAAATCCAATGTACAAGACAGTGGTAGAGCAAATAAAATATTTTTGACAAAAATATAATATATCTTATTACCTTTATTTTGGTACCAAAACGACATCAGTTTTATTTACTTAAGTGCCTCAGAATTGATACTCAAATTGTTCAATGATGAGTTTCAATAGGCGTTTTTCTTTTTTCTAAAACAAATGGTATGGCAATTTAAGAATTTTATAATATAAATTTAAAAACATAATTTAAAAAAAAATCGTCCACATGAATTTAAAAAAAATGATTTTTTCAAAAATCCAAAAAAAAATATTTTTCCAAAAATTTGCCGAAATCCGTTGAAACCGTTGATGAGAGAGTCGAATATAAAAAAAAGTGCACTGAATTTTTCAAATGAAAATCGTTAGAGCACTTTTCGAAATAATTACGATTTACCATTTTTGGTATACAAAATTGTATGGCAGGGCAGGCACCGTTAGTCTTGGGGCTGAAAGAAAAGAATTCAGAAGTGTGCCAGAAAGCAAATATATTTAGCCTTAGATATAAGGAAAATCATATGTTTTTGCACGCCAACTACTATTTACTTTTACGTTTTTCTTTTTTAGTTCAGAGCAGAGTCTCAGTTGTCAAAAAAAATTTTGTTTCTTTTTAACTCAGAGCATGCAGAGCTCCAAATGTGTTTCTTTTTTCGTTCTGAACATGAGTAGATCGCACTCGCCAATAAATATACATATGTTTAATTCACTTTGAGCCGAAGCGTAATCATAAGCAAATAGTTTTTTTTTTGTTTTGACTTTTGACAGAAATGGTTACCTATTGGGTTTTATACGTTCACAAACGCACAATTAGGCTTATTCTGCCACATCTGTTATTCTGCTATGAATTTTCTGTTATGATGCATAACAAATCTCCACCATAAAAGATATTTTATAATTGGTATTCAGGAGTTCCATCTTTAATAAAAGTCTTATGGAACCTCGAAAAAGAAACATTTATACAAACAGACCTAAAATCTGCTATCAGATTATCAGCTGTAGTAAATAAAAATTCTCGGCAGTCGGCACTGACGAATGACAATAAATTAACATGTGGAATTATCGTATTTTGTTTCGCGAAGATAAATTTTTGTTCTCTGTAATTTGTCCATAACAGTTCCTGAATTTAACATATCCATTATAAAAAGTTGTACAAAGGGCACACCGGCAAGATAAGCGACTACTTTCTTATGTTTCATCCATCAAATGTGTTCTGTGCTTTAGTGTATTGAAATAATTTAGTTTTCAAATTATTTACATATTTCAGTTTGTTATTAAGCATTTTAATTATTTTTTGTTATATCTGTCTCCTTTTAAGAACAATTCATTGACCCAAATAAAAGTTTTTACTACATATGTTGAAATCTTTTATGATAAAAGTAACCAAAATGTGTCTTTTATTCTTTCATGATTCATAAAAGATTCCATAACAGATTGTGGCATGCTGAATACCAAAAATGCAGTTCGTAAAAGACTTGTTGAGAATTTTCGAAATTTTGACAGCTCATTAGCAGATTTCTTAACAGATTTCATAGCAGATTTAGCATGCAGAATACCAAAATTATAATTCATAAAAGATTTTTTGACAGCTTAAACTTTTGTATGAAAATTCATAACAGAGTGGGGGTGGCCGTGGCGCGATAGTTGTGTGCTCGCAGGTTTGATTCCTGCCGTTGTCTATGTCTTCTTAATTCCATTAAAAACCAATTCTAAAAATTGTCATAAAATAAGTTGCTGATTTTTCATTACATGCAGTTTAGGCTTAACACTAGCAACATGTGATTAAGTAAACAAGCATACCCATAAAATATGACAACGAAATAAATAAAATAATGTGAATTATAAGGGACATATATAAATAAGACACGGTAATTCTCTCCGCATTAGTTCAGCCGCCATTCCTGGAGATAAATCTGAGACAACAACCAGCTCTAGTCTCAGAACATCGCGCCACACATCTTTCCTATCCTTCTTTCTCTTCTTCCACCGGTTGCCCGCGCTGTGTTAAGAAAAACATATAAAGGGTCATAGAGAAAATAATTAAATAGAGGCGCGACTCGTACCCCCCTTGCCTTAAACACCCGCAATTTTTTTTTTAGGTGAGTAAGAGAAAACTCTTAATTTACTCATTTTTTCCTATCCGTGAATACATGTGAGTGGTGGATTAAAAAACCCTTTTGCTCAAACTGACAGCTCATTTTTTTTGTTGATTTGTCATAAGTCAATCTGACAGTTCTCAAATAGCTTACGAGAAATAAAATTATTTACTTTCATTTTCTCAATTGTTTCTTTTTATTTATTAGTTATTTCACAATTTTATTTATTTTAATCAAAAAAAAATAATTGTGTGTTGATTCATTTGATTCGTCACGAATTCGTTAGTGAAGAATAAAACTAAAGAGATATAAGTTCATTTTAAATTATATTATATTGATTTTAATTTATATTGCTCTTTCTAGCAATCAATTCCGCGGAAAGTTTTTCAATTTAATGCGAAACTCGATCCTGTAACATCACTCTCACAATACTGTGTAGTTAGGCGGTACTCGGAGTTTACAAGTACATAGTGTTATGTTAATCAAAGCACGTAAACTAATGAGTATCCTTATGAGAATTTGGCCAAATTCTGTTCATTGAGGAGCATTCTTAACTGAAACATCTACACATGATAGATCTAATTTCGGAGGCCGAAATTAAAGCCTACACACTTGGAACCGATTAAACAACCATACCATAGTCTTAGAAGTATTGGATTATGTAACTCATTGTGTGTCGAGAACAAAGATTTGGCCTCGTCGGAAGAAATATATCGTGAGTGGCAATATCCTGAACGAGATAGATATGCACATGTTGACCGAAACACCTTGGACTGTATCTGTAGCTTCTAAGCAGATTTTTGGTCTGTCTGTGAATCAGAATTCAATCAAAGAGAAATAAGGTAAGTTAAATAGAAAAAAAACCTAATTTGATGTATTTTTGAGTATTTGTTTTTTCTTTTAATTTTGTAGGACAAACAGAGCCAGGCATTCATCTCAAAACCATGACGAACAATAAGGTTCGACCACACAACAATGAACCCCAGCAGGAAGTCATTATTGCCAGATATTATAATTAGATACATAGGCTCAATATTTTAAAGTGTTCTCCTTTTATATATATATATATATATATGTATATAGCTTAAGAATTGCGATTCACTTGATTTTTTTCAATTACATTTTCTTTAAGGGTGTTCAAAAAAATTCTTTTCTTTTCAAGGGAAATGTAATGTTGTGTGTCTCAATGACACATAGGTAAGTATTATAGCCCTATGCTGAGGTAAATTAACACTCAGAACAGTTACAATCATCGAGATCAAGCAAGTACTTTGGAAATGACAGCTTGTCCAAAGTAGCAAATCCAAGAAATTTCTACTGATATCAAGAAAAAATCTTGAAATCAGTACTTACGCCAAGCTCTAATTTCCAAACTACTTGCTTGATTTCGATGATTGTAACGGTTCTGAGTGTAAATTAACCTTAGCTTCTAAATCCCTGCAATCATTTTAAATTCAAAAAATTATTTCGAAAAATTGCTATCTAAAAGTAGTTTCTTCGTGTTTAAAAAAAAATGAAAAGTTACAAAATTAGTTTCAGATGCAAATTTTTTGAAATATTTGCTCTAATTGAAAACGGTTTCAAGAATTTACAAGCTGACATAAATTAAAACTCACAACGGTTTCAATAATCGAGATCAAGCAAGTACTTTGGAAATGACAGCTTGTCCAAAGTAGCAAATCCAAGAAATTTCTACTGATATCAAGAAAAATCTTGAAATCAGTACTTACGCCAAGCTCTAATTTCCAAACTACTTGCTTGATTTCGATGATTGTAACGGTTCTGAGTGTAAATTAACCTTAGCTTCTAAATCCCTGCAATCATTTTAAATTCAAAAAATTATTTCGAAAAATTGCTATCTAAAAGTAGTTTCTTCGTGTTTTAAAAAAAATGAAAAATTACAAAATTACTTTCAGATGCAAATTTTTTGAAATATTTGCTCGAATTGAAAACGGTTTCAAGAATTTACAAGCTGACATAAATTAAAACTCACAACAGTTTCAATAATCGAGATCAAGCAAGTACTTTGGAAATGACAGCTTGTCCAAAGTAGCAAATCCAAGAAATTTTTACTGATATCAAGAAAAATCTTGAAATCAGTACTTACGCTAAGCTCTAATTTCCAAACTACTTGCTTGATTTCGATGATTGTAACGGTTCTGAGTGTAAATTAACCTTAGCTTCTAAATCCCTGCAATCATTTTAAATTCAAAAAATTATTTCGAAAAATTGCTATCTAAAAGTAGTTTCTTCGTGTTTTAAAAAAAAATGAAAAATTACAAAATTACTTTCAGATGCAAATTTTTTGAAATATTTGCTCGAATTGAAAACGGTTTCAAGAATTTACAAGCTGACATAAATTAAAACTCACAACAGTTTCAATCATCGAGATCAAGCAAGTACTTTGGAAATGACAGCTTGTCCAAAGTAGCAAATCCAAGAAATTTTTACTGATATCAAGAAAAATCTTGAAATCAGTACTTACGCTAAGCTCTAATTTCTAAACTACTTGCTTGATTTCGATGATTGTAACGGTTCTGAGTGTAAATTAACCTTAGCTTCTAAATCCCTGCAATCATTTTAAATTCAAAAAATTATTTCGAAAAATTGCTATCTAAAAGTAGTTTCTTCGTGTTTTAAAAAAAATGAAAAATTACAAAATTACTTTCAGATGCAAATTTTTTGAAATGTTTGCTCGAATTGAAAACGGTTTCAAGAATCTACAAGCTAACATAAATTAAAACTCACAACAGTTTCAATCATCGAGATCAAGTAAGTACTTTGGAAATGACAGCTTGTCCAAAGTAGCAAATCCAAGAAATTTCTACTAATATCAAGAAAAATCTTGAAATCAGTACTTACGCCAAGCTCTAATTTCCAAAGTACTTGCTTGATTTCGATGATTGTAACGGTTCTGAGTGTAAATTAACCTTAGCTTCTAAATCCCTGCAATCATTTTAAATTCAAAAAATTATTTCGAAAAATTGCTATCTAAAAGTAGTTTCTTCGTGTTTTAAAAAAAATGAAAAATTACAAAATTACTTTCAGATGCAAATTTTTTGAAATATTTGCTCGAATTGAAAACGGTTTCAAGAATTTACAAGCTGATATAAATTAAAACTCACAACAGTTTCAATAATCGAGATCAAGCAAGTACTTTGGAAATGACAGCTTGTCCAAAGTAGCAAATCCAAGAAATTTTTACTGATATCAAGAAAAATCTTGAAATCAGTACTTACGCTAAGCTCTAATTTCCAAACTACTTGCTTGATTTCGATGATTGTAACGGTTCTGAGTGTAAATTAACCTTAGCTTCTAAATCCCTGCAATCATTTTAAATTCAAAAAATTATTTCGAAAAATTGCTATCTAAAAGTAGTTTCTTCGTGTTTTAAAAAAAATGAAAAATTACAAAATTACTTTCAGATGCAAATTTTTTGAAATATTTGCTCGAATTGAAAACGGTTTCAAGAATTTACAAGCTGACATAAATTAAAACTCACAACAGTTTCAATCATCGAGATCAAGCAAGTACTTTGGAAATGACAGCTTGTCCAAGGTAGCAAATCCAAGAAATTTTTACTGATATCAAGAAAAATCTTGAAATCAGTACTTACGCTAAGCTCTAATTTCTAAACTACTTGCTTGATTTCGATGATTGTAACGGTTCTGAGTGTAAATTAACCTTAGCTTCTAAATCCCTGCAATCATTTTAAATTCAAAAAATTATTTCGAAAAATTGCTATCTAAAAGTAGTTCTTTCGTGTTTTTAAAGTTAGACCGTTTTTTTTTAAAGGTGAAGTTGAACAAACATTCCCGAAAATAAACAAAGAATCATATACATGTATACATATATATATATTGTATTAATGACAACACAAAATAATTAAAATTATTATTATTATTCAGTACAAATAAGTTTGCTGCTCACAGAGATATATAGAACATTATGAAGAATAGAATAATCTCATTTTTGCCAGTAACACAATCAATGTTATTTATTATGATCCTCTTTTATTTCAATATTGGATGAGGTGGATGATGTGGTGTCTTGCAGTTTGTGAGGCAGAATCATCTGCAACAGTTGTCGCCTGTGCTTCGCGTCGTCGGTGTTGGTGTGTGTGTCGTCATCGGTCTCATTTACTGCAGCAGATATTTCTCCATTGAACTGAATCAAAACACAAGGCTCCATGGCATAGGCAAGCAGTTTCATAGAAATTGGATTCACACGCAGCAAATTTCCCACAAAAACTATCTGTAAAATAAAAATTAAACAATCTGTAAATATTTAGAGATTATGAAATCCGATTTTATGATTTTCGACTACTAATGGATGCTATGATAGATTTTTCAGGATTCGCAGTAGATTTTCGATTGCGATGGATTCTGTGATAGGGCCGATTTATAAGTTTGTGAGGCAGAATCATCTGCAACAGTTGTCGCCTGTGCTTCGCGTCGTCGGTGTTGGTGTGTGTGTCGTCATCGGTCTCATTTACTGCAGCAGATATTTCTCCATTGAACTGAATCAAAACACAAGGCTCCATGGCATAGGCAAGCAGTTTCATAGAAATTGGATTCACACGCAGCAAATTTCCCACAAAAACTATCTGTAAAATAAAAATTAAACAATCTGTAAATATTTAGAGATTATGAAATCCGATTTTATGAGTTTCGACTACTAATGGATGCTATGATAGATTTTTCAGGATTCGCAGTAGATTTTCGATTGCGATGGATTCTGTGATAGGGCCGATTTATAAGTTTTAAATTTCGAGTTTTCTTTATTGTAACTAAACTTTGACGCTGTTAGTATGTAGGTCCAATTATCATTAGGTAAGTTTAAAACAGATGTAGGTAAGTTCTTAGTATAATGAATAGAATTATTGTATGTTTCAGGAAATAGTTACTAGGTACCTACCTAAAAATGTATATTTAAATCTATGTTATGGATTTTAATTCTGTAAATTGGGATGGTAAAATGTACCTACATTACATACATATGTATGTGTATGGACCCTAGGTATGTAAATATGTAGGTACATAATAATGTATAATGAAAGTGTTGGATGGTTATGGTTAGGTAGACCCATATATGCATATAAAACTTTATATAATAGTTTTAATATACATAATATTCATTTGATTGTTAAAGATATATATTTATATAAATGTCAGAGAGTCCACTTAGTACATAATGTATGTAGGTTGGTACCTATTCAGTGACCTAGATATCAGAAACTACTAACTCGATTTGCGTTTTGTACGTAATTTATTATTTTTGAAATGGAAATTGAAAGAATAGTCACATTTATAAATTTAAAGTTTAAAGTTTATAAATTTAATTTTCCCTGGCCCGATCCAAATTCATAACTTCAAGTTTCTATATTTCATTTTTATTTATTAGTTTTAAACTAAATTTGAATATTTTTTAATGTAGCTAAACATTGACGTTATTAGTAGGTAGGTCCAAATATGTAGGTAAGTTTTTAGTATAATGGATTGAATGGATGATTCAAGGAATAGTCAATTAGGTACCTACATACCTACAAATTTATGTTTAAATCTAGATTATAGATTTTAATTACGGAAATTAGGATGATAATTGTGTACCTAGAGGTACATTCAGATATGAATATGTAGGCATGTAAATGTTTATACATACAATGTACATTGAAAGTGTAAGTTGGTGATAAGTAGGTAGATATATGCATATAATTTTATATGGTAGGTGCAATATACATAATATTCATTTGATTTTTAATGATATATAGGTATATAAATGTATAAGAGCCCAAATAGTATATACTGTAAGTAGGTAGGTATTAAGTGACGTAGATAGCAAAAACATGTGTATGTATGTAATTTAGTCATTATTATGCGTAAAACTGAAATATAATTAGGTAGAAGAAATGGATATACATATTTATATCGACCGATAGAGAGACAGACGGAATATCAAGTTTGATTAAAATTTCGGGTTCGATTTTTTTAAAGTGTAAAATTTTCAAAAAGTTAATCCGTAATTCTAGATCACAAAAAAATGATTTTATTGATTTTTAGTAAATTTGTTATAGTAATTAATTTCTTTATAACATAACTTATTATAATAAAATATACTAGCAATCCATTAAACAAAAAAAAAACTTAACTTATTATACTTACTATGAATTCTTTTCATTTTTCGTCGTTGAGTAGTTCTACCTCTTTGTTGGTTGATAAATATTTGCTTTGTTCCTGATATGGAAATTCATCGGAAAGTAAAAGCTTGCGGCAAATTGTTTCCATATTTTTTATAAATAAATTAAATGCACGGATGGATCATATGTACTTGCTCTTGTGTTTGATCACATTGTTAGTAGAAAAGGTTTAATATTACGACATGTTATATTAACAAAAGATTATGTCTCACACTATTCTTACATCCGGTGGGAGTTCCTTTGAAGCACGGAATATGCTAGACAATCCATGCATATATTTCTTTTACTGGCAATGCTTTCTCTTTGGAGAATTCGATTGCCATGAAGATGAAGGAACTGTTGGGAGTTAGAAGTTAAATATAACATTTTATTTTGTGTAAAGTTTCAACTAACTTACCTATAGCTATATGGCTGTTTATTGTGTGTATGCACCAATGGATTATATGGCACAGTGGAAAATTTTGCTTTGGTGGAGTGGGAGTTTTTCCAGTTTCTGCAGCACATGGACAAATGTCTCCATTGCAGTGGCCATAGACTTGTGAAGCCACAACTTCCAGAGCGTTCATAACAGCTTCGGTGGCTTTTCGTCTTCCCAAGTAAAGCAAGCCTAGTATCGATGAAGGTGGAACGATTCGATCCAGCGTAAAGAAATTCTTAGTCACATAATTGTACCAAAACGCATGGAGCAATTGTTTTTCAATTTAATCAGAAAGCAGTGAATGAGCTGTTGCTGTACAGTCATTTGTTGCCATTCTCGCTCAAAAGCTTGTCCAGTACAAATCCGGCGTTGGCGAAGCCATTTACAAAATTTGCAGCCAGATTCTGCATTCCTGAGTCCACTTGAATCAATGGGAAATTATTTCCCATTATTTATTATTTATTTACTACAATTCCCAGAACAAATTTCACTCGAAACGAAAAACTAAAACTTGAAAAGAAAAACAGATAACATTCATCCAATTGTGTAAGACATTCTAATAAGAACAGAATTATAAAAAAATATTTACGTACTGATTACTAGAATAATTTAATATATATTATGTATGGTCGTTAATGTTTCATAAGTTAAATAAATATGTATATATATACCGAAGAGAATGTTTTGAATAAAAAAAGGTAACGAAAACCCTCACTGTATTATTTATAATTTAAGTGCAATATGCATATGTACATAAGATCCATGTGATTTTCAAAGATACATAATTATGTATATATAAATGTATGACGGCCTACATCGTATGAAGTATTCAGTTCAGCTATTTTGGAAATATATATTTTTTTTAAAACTCAAAATTTCAAAAACGAATCAATAGATTTTTTCGAAACTTCGTAATTGGTATTTTTTTGACTTTATCTTAATAGTTAAAAAAAAACTTCTTTTAGGTATATGCATATAGCTACCTACCCACCTACATCCTTCGTGTTCATTATTATATGTATATGTTTACATGTCTAGGTTCCATCTATGTATGTACCTACATACATATTACTCTCCTATATTACAAATTTAAAATCCATACTATAAATTTAAATATGCTTTTGTAGGTAGGTACATGTGTAACTATTCCTTGAATCATCCACTCGACAAGTCATTGTACTAAGAATCAAGGTAATCATACTTACATCGACTTCAAACCTGCATAGGATAACTAGATTACCTACATACTAAATAGCGTCAATGTTTAGCTACATGAAAGTTGTTAGCTCCAAGATCAAAACAACCCGTTCCAAAGATATAGCTCAAAAGCTATTCACTGTTCACCTTGAAATACATAATGTGAAAATACTTTGAAGTGTATCTTTGGAACGGGTTATCCTAAAAACTTGGTTGATACCTTTTTGTAATCTACTCTTGATACTCTCAAAATCAGCATCAAAAGTTTTTATGTAGAAGCCTTATTGCAAAAAATCACTCTTGAAATACGCATATTTAGAATGATGTATGCGTATTCCTGGAGCAATTTTTTTTAATACAACTTCTTTACAAAAAATGTTGATGCTTTCTTTGAAAGTATGAAGTGCTGATTCTAAAAAGATATCCCTCACCTTTATTGGACAACCCGTTGCAAAGATATAGTTGAAAATCTATTTACTGTTCACCTTGAAATACATAATCTGAAAATACTTTGAAGTGTATCTTTGGAACGGGTTATCCTAAAAACTTGGTTGATACCTTTTTGTAATCTACTCTTGATACTCTCAAAATCAGCATCAAAAATTTTTATGTAGAAGCCTTATTGCAAAAAATCACTCTTGAAATACGCATATTTAGAATGATGTATGCGTATTCCTGGAGCAATTTTTTTTAATACAACTTCTTTACAAAAAATGTTGATGCTTTCTTTGAAAGTATGAAGTGCTGATTCTAAAAAGATATCGCTCACCTTTATTGGACAACCTGTTGCAAAGATATAGTTCAAAATCAATCTATTCGTATTCTATATTAAATAATATGTGTCTAAGAATCACATGAATCTTATGTATGCAGATTGCACCTAAATTATAAAGTTATATGCATATAGCTACCTACCCACCTACATCCTTCATTTTCATTATTATATGCACATGTTTACATACTTAGCTTCCATAAATATATATATATATATGTATATTTTACTATCCTAACTTACATAATTCAAATCCATAACAAAGATTTAAATATACATTTGTAGATTGGTATTTACCTAAGTAACTATTCTTTTAATCATCTATCCGACAATTCATTATACTAAGAATTAAAGTAATCTTAACTACATCGGCCTTAACAGCTTTAATGTCTAGATACATTAAGGTTGTTAGCTACAACAGCAAGTTCGTGCTATCCAGTCTTGCATTTTATTTAATAATGACGGAGAAAAAGCAGGAGTTTTTTTTTTATTCTCCTTCCATTCCTTGATCATATCGGTACTATCAGCTGGCATTTGATCCGTATAAACCATACACATGTATCCGGATTCGCGCAAGCATCTCTCAACTTCCAGTACTTCATCTGCCGAATTGCACAAGACTGCACAACGCTCCAACTGATATGCGCACTTATCCAAACATTTCATAACAACCGACATTTTTTCGGAGTTACTTTGCAATTTAATGGAAACTTTAGCCTTGGCATAGACTGCAGCTTCTAAATAGTCTGCAATGCACAACAAAGGCTGATTAGCAATCCTTACAAAATTAATAAATCGCCGAGTCCATGTCTTGGAAGTGACCACCAGTTGAAATGGAATCTTTTCATCTTGAAGAACTGGAGAGATAAGCTTGAAGAGGGTTTCATCAAACTCGGGATTCTCATTCATTATGCTGTCCAAACCATCGATAACTAAAGTTTTACTTGGCGTATGTTGAACAAGTTTTCCTTCTCGTTGGCCTCGAGCAAACGCTGCCGCACGGTGGTGTAATTACGCACACCACACCCATTAAGCAGTTCAATTTTAACATCTTCGTTGTTTCGAAGTCCATATGCTGGGACAATACTAATTTTTGGTGTTGTGCTGGCCAAAATGCGTCGACAATGACGAGAAATACTCTCAACCTGAAATGGACGATGATGCGATTATAATAACAGCTGTACCATAGGTCGGCAGAATGCCTTTCGATTCTAGATGGAAACTCAACATGCTACAAATCGGAGGCAAATAACACCCGGTTTTACCAGTTCTATTCGAGTTGATCACACAAAAGCAATTGCCACGAACTAAATGCGACCAAGCGTACGCTTGGATGCGATACATTTTATTCAATCGCATGTGCTCCATTTCTTGGTGGATTTCTGCTGTAAACAAGGCATTCTTCATGCGTTCAATTGGTTTAACATTGTTTTTACTGTGAGCCAATACAAGATGCTTAACGAAATTTGTTTTCAAAGTAGCTTTACCAATGACTTCGGGAAGATTAAGATTGGTTTGGTATGATGGAAGATAAGAATTAGTTAAATTACGAAAGTATTCTTTTTGAGTTAATATGGATGGATCGGAATTTTCACTAGCAAAGGACAAAATAAGTAAAATAAAACTCGCGCACTTCCAATATTTGTTTTGAAATGAATATCTTTTTTTTTTTATTGTTTTGTCATCTGTCAAAATACTCACCTCAAATTGAGTAAACTGGTCTTTTCTTGTGGTGGAATTTTGGCACGTACGCATTAATATGCCATGGTTTGCTTCTGCTTTTTGATTGGATTTTCTTCATTTTGAACATAAAATTAATAAATATTGCTTAATTTGTAAGCCAGAATCAACAAAAAGCTTTTATTAGTATGTTTTATGTTTGATTAAGGCGTTTAAAATACAATTTAACTAAAAAGCAATTCATTTTTCAATTTTTGAAATTAACGGATTTCCATTTTAAATATATAAGGTCACCATATCTACCAAAATTGGGATTGCGCACTCCTCCGTTTCGATAAGCCTGTGTTGGTGTCTGCTCCATTTAAAATGCACGGGCAACTAACACATGCTTGTCGAAACGGAGGAAATCCTCTCAATTTAGCTTGTAGGGAGAAAGAGAATAAACCCCCGAAGTCGTGCCTCTATATTAGTTTCTCTATGTTCTGCTATTTGACGAAAAAAAAAAGAATTATTCCAAAAAGTATATAAATTTCGATCAAAAATAAATTTAAACACAGATGTTTTTAAGAATTAAGCAAAAAAGAAATATTACTCGTAAAAAGTGAATCAAAAGATAGAAAACATTTTAAAATAAATTTTGAAAAATTGAGTGAAATATTCACGTGAATCGAAAGATTCGATCGCATCGGATAACAGATTAGGGCTCATTTACACTGTTACTAGGGGGCATAGAGAAACTAATATAGAGGCACGACTTCGGGGGTTTATTCTCTTTCACCCTACAAGCTAAATTGAGAGGATTTCCTCCGTTTCGACAAACATGTGTTAGTTGCCCGTGCATTTTAAATGGAGCAGATACCAACACAGGCTTATCGAAACGGAGGAGTGCGCATTTGCCCTTTTGGTAGATATGGTAAGCCTATATCTTCAAAATGGAAATCCGTTAAATTCAAAAATTGAAAAATGAATTGCTTTTTAGTTAAATTGTATTCTTAAAGGCCTTAATCAAACATAAAACATACCAATAAAAGCTTTTTGTTGATTCTGGCTTCCAAATTAAGCAATATTTATTAATTTTATGTTCAAAATGAAGAAAATCCAATCAAAAAGTAGAAGCAAACCATAGCATATTAATGCGTACGTGCCAAAATTCCACCACAAGAAAAGACCAGTTTACTCAATTTGAGGTGAGTATTTTGACAGATGACAAAACAATAAAAAAAAAGATATTCATTTCAAAACAAATATTGGAAGTGCGCGAGTTTTATTTTATTTATTTTGTATTTTGTCCTGTAATTTAATTATAAAAACTGTCCAATTGTCAAATTCATCACTTTTACAATCTCCGTGTTCCACACCAGTTGATAGTGAAAATTCCCATCCATCCATACGTTCTACGAAAATATTAAATCAAAAAGAATACTTTCGTAATTTAACTAATTTTTATCTTCCATCATACCAAACATATCTTAATCTTCCCGAAGTCATTGGTAAAGCTACTTTGAAAACAAATTTCGTTAAGCATCTTGTATTGGCTCACAGTAAAAACAATGTTAAACCAATTGAACGCATGAAGAATGCCTTGTTTACAGCAGAAATCCACCAAGAAATGGAGCACAAGCGATTGACTAAAATGTATCGCATCCAAGCGTACGCTTGGTCGCATTTAGTTCGTGGCAATTGCTTTTGTGTGATCAACTCGAATAGAACTGGTAAAACCTGGTGTTATTTGCCTCCGGTTTGTAGCATGTTGAGTTTCCGTCTAGAATCGAAAGGCATTCTGCCGACCTATGGTCCAGCTGTTATTATAATCGCACTATCGTCCGTTCAGGTTGAGAGTATTTCTCGTCATTGTCGACGCATTTTGGCTAGCACAACACCAAAAATTAGTATTGTCTCAGCATATGGACTTCGAAACAACGAAGATGATAAAATTGAACTGCTTAATGGGTGTGGTGTGCTTGTAATTACACCACCGTGCGGCAGCGTTTGCTCGAGGCCAACGAGAAGGAAAACTTGCTCAACATACGCCAAGTAAAACTTTAGTTATCGATGGTTTTGACAGCATAATGAATGAGAATCCCGAGTTTGATGAAACCCTCTTCAAGCTTATCTCTCCAGTTCTTCAAGATGAAAAGATTCCATTTCAACTGGTGGTCACTTCCAAGACATGGACTCGGCGATTTATTAATTTTGTAAGGATTGCTAATCAGCCTTTGTTGTACATTGCAGACTATTTAGAAGCTGCAGTCTATGCCAAGGCTAAAGTTTCCATTAAATTGCAAAGTAACTCCGAAAAGATGTCGGTTATTATGAAATGTTTGGATAAGTGCGCATATCAGTTGGAGCGTTGTGCAGTCTTGTGCAATTCGGCAGATGAAGTACTGGAAGTTGAGAGATGCTTGCGCGAATCCGGATACATGTGTATGGTTTATACGGATAAAATGCCACCTGATAGTACCGATATGATCAAGGAATGGAAGGAGAAGGTAAGTCTCATAGTATAGTATAGTATAAAAAACAAAAACTCCTGCTTTTTCTCCGTCATTATTAAATAAAATGCAAGACTGGATCGCACGAACTGTTGTAGCTAACAACCTTAATGTATCTAACCATTAAAGCTGTTTAGTAGGTATGTAGTCTAGTTATCCTATGCAGGTTTAAGGCCGATGTAGTTAAGATTACTTTAATTCTTAGTATAATGAATTGTCGGATAGATGATTAAAAGAATAGTCACTTAGGTAAATACCAATCTACAAATGTATATTTAAATCTTTGTTATGGATTTGAATTATGTAAGTTAGGATAGTAAAATATACATATATATATATATATATTTATGGAAGGTAAGTATGTAAACATGTGCATATAATAATGAAAATGAAGGATGTAGGTGAGTAGGTAGCTATATGCATATAACTTTATAATTTAGGTGCAATCTGCATACATAAGATTCATGTGATTCTTAGACACATATTATTTAATATAGAATACGAATAGCTTTTGAACTATATCTTTGGAACGGGATGTCCAATAAAGGTGAGCGTTATCTTTTTATATTCAGCACTTCATACTTTCAAAGGAAGCATCAACATTTTTTGCAAAGAAGTTGTATTAAAAAAAATAGCTCCAGGAATACGCATACATCATTCTAAATATGCGTATTTCAAGAGTGATTTTTTGCAATAAGGCTTCTACATAAAAACTTTTGATGCTGATTTTGAGATTATTAAGAGTAGATTACAAAAAGGTATCAACCAAGTTTTTAGGATAACCCGTTCCAAAGATACACTTCAAAGTATTTTCAGATTATGTATTTCAAGGTGAACAGTGAATAGTTTTTGAACTATATCTTTGGAACGGGTTGTCCAATAAAGGTGAGCGATATCTTTTTAGAATCAGCACTTCATACTTTCAAAGAAAGCATCAACATTTTTTGCAAAGAAGTTGAATAAAAAAAAATAGCTCCAGGAATACGCATACATCATTCTAAATATGCGTATTTCAAGAGTGATTTTTTGCAATAAGGCTTCTACATAAAAACTTTTGATGCTGATTTTGAGAGTATCAAGAGTAGATTACAAAAAGGTATCAACCAAGTTTTTAGGATAACCCGTTCCAAAGATACACTTTAAAGTATTTTCAGATTATGTATTTCAAGGTGAACAGTGAATAGATTTTCAACTATATCTTTGCAACGGGTTGTCCAATAAAGGTGAGCGATATCTTTTTAGAATCAGCACTTCATACTTTCAAAGGAAGCATCAACATTTTTTGCAAAGAAGTTGAATAAAAAAAAATAGCTCCAGGAATACGCATACATCATTCTAAATATGCGTATTTCAAGAGTGATTTTTTGCAATAAGGCTTCTACATAAAAACTTTTGATGCTGATTTTGAGAGTATCAAGAGTAGATTACAAAAAGGTATCAACCAAGTTTTTAGGATAACCCGTTCCAAAGATGCACTTCAAAGTATTTTCAGATTATGTATTTCAAGGTGAACAGTGAATAGATTTTCAACTATATCTTTGCAACGGGTTATCCTAAAAACTTGATTGATACCTAACTCATCGAAATCAAGCAAGTAGTTTGGAAATTAGAGCTTGGCGTAAGTACTGATTTCAAGATTTTTCTTGATATCAGTAGAAATTTCTTGGATTTGCTACTTTGGACAAGCTGTCATTTCCAAAGTACTTGCTTGATCTCGATGATTGTAACTGTACTGAGTGTTAATTTACCTCAGCATAGGGCTATAATACTTACCTATGTGTCATTGAGACACACAACATTAGATTTCCCTTGAAAAGAAAAGACTTTTTTTGAACACCCTTAAAGAAAATGTAATTGAAAAAAATCAAGTGAATCACAATTCTTAAGCTATATACAAATATATATATATATATATATAAGGAGAACACTTTAAAATATTGAGTCTATGTATTTAATTATAATATCTGGCAATAATGACTTCCTGCTGGGCTTCATTGTTTGTGTGGTCTGACCTTGTTGTTCGTCATGATTTTGAGATGAATGTCAGGCGCTGTTTATCCTACAAAATTAAAAGAAAAACAAATACTTAAAAATACATGAAATTAGGTTTTCTTGTATTTAACGTACCTTATTTCTGCTTGCCTAAATGCTGATCCACAGACAGACCAACAATCTGTTTAGAAGATACAGACCGAGGTGTTTCGGTAAACATGTGCATATCGATCTCGTTCATGAGATTGCCACTGACGATATAATTCTTCCAAAAAGATAATATGGCTACTTTCTCAGCGATTCCTTCTTTCAGTTTATCGAGATCTCTGTGAAAGTTTATAAGAAAAACATCGATTAGATATGAATTTGCACTTGCAAAATAAAGGTTTACTTACTCTGTCATTTTGTTGGGGAAATTGTTTCCGTTACCAAAACATGTCCTGTCGAAGAATAGATTCCAAGAAAAGCTTTCTATATTTCTGTAATACAGCAACAACCCGCCACTACTAATGGCTCATTGTATTGTTGTTTCTCTTTACATAGACGAGACACTTCATGTGGCAGCGAATCGCTTATTCGTGAGATTTCACATTGTGTCCGCCAATGTGAAGCCTCCTTTGCTAAATAACCAATTCGATCTTCACTTTTTGTTGATGGATTGGTTTTTGTGTAAAGTGGAGTGGTTGGTGGTATCATTCCCAGATAAACTAAGTACGTCTTCACTCCCAATCTAAAACAAAACAACAAAACAATTGTAAAAAACAAGAAACAATTGGGTTTGGTTTCAGAGTTTCCAATCTAAGATATACCTTTGGATGTACGCTTTCCATCGGATCTCCGTCATTGTGGCCAAATCTTTATCAAACAAACATAAAAAACAATTTTTTTATATATATATATATATTTCTTTTATTGAAATAAAGAATATTTAAATAAATATGAAAAAAAACTTACCAAATGTGAAAAAAATTATTATTTTTGTTTTGGTAATTAGAAATGTCAGACAGACTTTTGACAAACCAACAACAAAAAAAATTATCTGTCAGTTTGAGCAAAAGGGTTTTTAATCCACCACTCACATGTATTCACGGATAGGAAAAAATGAGTAATTTAAGAGAGTTTTCTCTTACTCAACTCAAAAAAAATTTGCGGGTGTTTAAGGCAAGGGGGGTACGAGTCGCGCCTCTATTTAATTATTTTCTCTATGCTAGGGGGGTATAGTCTATAGTTATCCTATGCATTTTTAAAACCGATGTAAATATGTAGATAACATTACCTTGATTCTTAGTTTAATGAATTGTCGAATGGATGATTCAAGGAATAGTAACCTATGTTACTAGGTACCTAGGTACCTACCTACAATTTAATGTACCAATTTAAATCTCGGTTATGGATTTCAATTATGTAAGTTAGGAGAGAAATATTTACCTACATACATGGATGGAATCTAAGGCATGTAAATATATACATACATACATATTTTAACGAAAATGAAGGATGTAGGTGGGTAGGTAACTGTATGCATATACATAACTTTATAATTTTTTGTGCATATGCATACATAAGATTAATGTGATTCTTAATATATCTATATATATAAATGTATGAGAGCCTACTTTGTAAATATGTAGTATTCAGTGACGTACGCAAAAATTCGTAAAAAGGAAAGATAGTATAAGGTAGAAATAAATGGTTAATAAACATAACTAAATGTTTTTATATTGCTTAATTGCTTAGTTGTTAAAATTTGAGAGAAAAAAATGCCATTTCAATTCGTCGATAAATAAAGAATGTACCAGAAAAAATTTCAAAAATCGTTGGAGCGGTTTAAAAAAAATAATTTCGTATGTATAAAATTTTAAAAACATTTTCAGAAAAAAAAATTGAAACGCCATTTAAAGCTGTTATTAATATAAAATTCAAATTTGAAAAAATTCAGTGACTGGTTTTTGAAAATCGAATTTAAAAAAAAATGGACTGTACTAATTAAAAAAGTAAAATTCTTGGAGCCGTTTTCAAGAAAAATAAGATTTACCTTTTTAGCAAAAAAAAAAAAGTGTATGGCAGGTATATTTCCGTCTTTAAAAAAATGAAAAAAACGTGTGGGCATATATAAATTACCGAACAAATAATATGTAGGTACCAAGTTTGAAGCAAATCCAACCGTAGCTAACCAAGACTGTAGACTCGAGGAGAGACAGACAGTCAGACAGATGGAATTGCGGGACCCACTTTTTTGGTGTTCTCTATGATCGTAATGTTATGCTTGATTTTTAGAATTTTGTTAAGAAATGCATATGCAAGTTATATATATTATAGTACCTATATTCGCAGTACAAATAATAGGAATTAAATAACATGCAAATTTAACGAGTTGAAGGTTTGTTCAATAAATAGAATGATAGACAAGATTAAGAGTCCAGGAGGCTTCCGGATTGCCAAATAAAAACGACATAAGTGATATATGAACTTGTCGCGCTTCTAAGCCGCTATACACTTGACGAAATATAGCAATTATTAAGAGCTTAGCTTTCTCAATTCCAGCATTAAGGATAGATTTGTGTCTTTTGGATAAACCATCGAGTGCTTCAATGAAACAATTTTCTAGAGTTTTGTCATGCTTTATTGATTCTTAAATGGTTAACGAGACATTTTCAATAGAAGTAGGGTAAATTATATATTTTAAAATAAGAACAAATTTAGTTGTTAAAATAATTATATAAAAACGCCTTCCTACATAACTACAATTAACATGACGAAAATAGAACAGATGATATATGGGCATACATAATCGTTTGTCTATCGTCATTCTTGAATACGATTTTCAATGTAGTCATCTTGTTTTCTTTTTTTTCGGAATTGGTTTTCACTTAGTTTTCAAATACAATTTTTATCTGGATTCGCAGTTGGTTATAACATTTCGATTCAGTATTGTTTGCCATTTCATCATGAATAGACTTACGCCTGAACAACGTTTGCAAATTATTGAAATTTATTATCAAAATTCGTGCTCTGTGAAAAATGTGTTTCGCAAGCTACGTCCGTTTTATGGTCGTCATAATCGACCCACCGAGCAGGCTATTCAGCTCATTGTGACCAAATTTCGCACCAGTTCCACTTTATCCACCAAGATCATGTGATTTGACCCCGTTAGACTATTTTTTGTGGGGCTATGTTAAGTCTATTGTCTATGGGGACAAGCCAAACACGATTGCTGCCTTGGAAGCCAACATTGAACGCGTCATTGGTGAGATTCCGGCCGAAATGTGTGAAAAAGTTTGCCAAAATTGGACCTTCAGAATGGACCACCTGAAGCGTAGCCGCGGGCAACATTTAAGTGAAATTATTTTTAAAAAGTAAATGGCAGAAATTGATTTATCGATCCAAATAAAAATTTCATTCACTTTTTACAAGTTTCTGTGTTTTTTTGAATTTTCAAAAACCAAGCTCTTAAAAAATCACCGTTTACATGCTTAATAACTTGTTTTCGTTTAGTTAACTTGCAGAACAATGAATAATTTTTGGTAAAAAGATAAAGTTTTTATATAAAAATTGTAAATTTGAGATACGTTCTTAATTGGTTGGTAAACTTTTGGTAGTCTGCTATCTGCTTCAAATTTTGCACATCACTGAGAATTGATGGTGATACATGGTTTAGTTTTGCGTTCGTGTATGACAGATTTAGCTACGTTACGTTACGACGCTTAGGTATGTTTGTTAATTGTTAATTATTTAAGGAACTGTCATTGTAATTGGTTTTTCTTAATTATTTATTAAAATATAGCTTCACCAAATTCGTAAATAGTCTCACTAAATTCGGAAAACCATTTCCAATCGATTGATACTAATAAACCTTTATTTTGTTCTTATCGAGTGCTAACTATACGCCTAACCTGAAATTGTTTATAACTTTTAAAGCATGATTCACCAAATTCTAAAAATGATTAACCAAATTTCACCAAATGTTCACCTAATTATAGGAATGAAAAATTTTGAAATCCGTGATATCCCGGTGCTAACTATACGCCGGTCAAAAACTTCATTAGTTCATTAAAAATATTGAGATTAAGAAACTAAACAATATTATTCAATAAAAAAATAAACAAAATAATCAAAACAATTCATAAATACATAATATACATAAATAAAAGAATATAAACAAACAAAAAATTCATTACTTACATTAATATACATATACGAACAATTCATAACTATATTTAATACATATAAATGAACAAACTTCATAAATACATACAAAACTAAAAAAAATACAAAAGGTTAAATACCTTCATTAAAAACAAATATCACATTTATTGAAAATAAAGGAGAAAAAACAAAAAGGTGAACAAATAAAAGTTATTAAATTTCGGTCAGGTCTCATTTTTTCTATTTCCAAAATTTGGGTTTTTAACTTTTATTTTGTTTTTTCTGTCATTTTCTTTGCGCTTCACATATTATTTTTTACTTTCTAATTTTTCCTTTTGAATTTTCAATTTTCCTTTTTTTTAGATCTTTTAGTGTAATATTCTAATTCATTTACACTTTTTTAAATATTGCAAATGTTTTCTTGCATTTTGTTCAACACATCAACCATGGAGCCATCAATTTTTTCTTGGGCTGAGGGCTGGTTTTTTAAAAGTTCCAGGCGGTGAACATCATTCTTTTCCCTGAATGTTCTCCGCATTGGAATTTTGTCTTGCACCAAGACTTCCTCCGTTATTATTCCTGCTTCATAATTTTCATCGGCGCTGAAATTTGGCTCTTCGATTCCAAATTGGTTACCTGGTGGATCAACGCACGTGTCGAAGTGCAGTAAGGCACTGATAGCTTCTTCGGTGTCCGTGAGTCATTGCAAGTTGTTTCAGTTTTATTCTGGGTCTTCTTCTTTTTGCCTTACATTTTAAGTCGATCCATTCCTATGTATGTACGTTATGAAGATTTTTAAAATAAATTTATTATTTTTGAAACAGGAACTCACCTTTGCCACTTTGTTCCATCTCGTTCTGGTGGTCCTATGCTATTTAACTCCGCCGCAATTTCTGCCCACTTCCTGCTCATTACCGGCTTTGAGCAAATTCTTTTGCCAAGCATGGACTAGATTGCATTAAGTCCGCCAATCTGGTGAGTTGTTTTTTGTTGCTTACTACTTTATTCCTAATATTTAAAAACAATTACATGTAAAAAAAACTATTATGTAGTACTAAATACTTACATTTTTAACAAAAATCGGGAAAGAGGTCCTTAGGCTTCCTTATTCTTATCGCAAATGAAATAATAGATTGTTTTGAAATGTCAATCTAAATGAGCACTATTCACAATAGTATTTTGATTGTCGTTCACAGTGGGTCAAAAATGTATCAATTTTTATTCATAATACCGATTGTTCAACTGATTGATAAATCTTGTCAATCGTCAACCAGCTGATCATTGACAACCGTAATAGGGGTGATAGTCAGTTATTCTTTTGATTAGAATCCTTTTAGATCCATTGACTTGACTGGTTCTCATTCTGAGCTCTACTTGGAGTTGTTTGACATTCATATTTTACATAAGCCGTGTTTTATTATCGCCAATAACCCATATAGTTCACCCCGTGAAAATAAAACGATCTGGGTTATGTACTTACATGTACACTCTGTTTGCCGAATTTAATACTAATATTAGCAAACCCAGATAGAAACCCCGATAGAAACCTGGATCTCGTGTTGTTTTTGTAATACTTGTTAAAACATAACCCACACCCAGACCCGTAGATGATAAAACGCAGCTATAGTTAATCGATCTAAAATCAAACAATTAACGGTAATTAGTACATAACCCTACTTTGAACTCGACGGTAAACAAACAAATATTCAATTCGCTCGACCTTCTGTAAAATCGAAAGAATTACCTATTGAATATTTATTCTTATTTAAAAAAAAACGATACGTTTAAAATGGCTTTATTCTGTGGTGATATTTGGAGCATATTCATTTGTGCCAATTGCGTATTACCAAATACCTCAGTAGGAAATATTCTTTGTATGCCACAATAATAAAATTATCGCACATAGAGACACACATATGCAACATCTCTACAAAATTTGCCAAACATAAAGTATCCCTTTCTCTTATTTTTTTTTATGCCACAACAATGCAAATCATCGCAGACAGAGAACATATTTGTATGCTTCTTCATATACCGAAGACGCAAGTTTTTCATTTCTTAGCAATGTACGCACTGATGTTCTAATTATGCCTCTTTCGCGCGTATGTTAACATACTAATAAGCGACTTATCTATATTATGCCCATACACAAACATACGTTACTAAGGTATATTTATATAATACCCTCTTATTTCCACAAACATACAATATTTATTGCTTTTTCATGGACTGAAAACGCAACATTTTAGCGATTCCCAACATAACGGTCACTGTCTCTACCAACTATGTAATTCATTTTACTTTACCAAAATGAAATTAAAAATTACAATGCTACACTTAAACAAACCCAAGATCCGCACTTTTAGCACCCGTATACATATTACAATGCAAAATTGCTCTACAGGAATACCTTTACCCAACCCGATCAAGACATTTAATTTTCTGCGAACAACACTGCATGCATGTACTCACTTAAAATTAACTTTTATTAAAACTAAACTTATCTCCTTGAGTAGGTTTACAATTCCGCTTCTGAACTATAAAGTTTTATTTATTAAAAGTATAAAAGAAACACTATAAAAGAAATAATTGCTCTTTTATATTAAATTTTCCTTATTTAATCGAAATTCAAGATACTTGCGCGACTGGACTGTTCGACGGTTATTTACTTCTCGAATGTCATTCGTGTTTGATTTCTCTCTTCGGCTCTTTCTATTCAGTTACAAGGAACTATTTTTTTTATTTAAAATGTATTACAGATTACTTTGTTTAAATTTGTTGGAAATTGACCCAACATCTACAATTAAATATTAAAATAATAACAAACGAGAAATAATTTTAAACATAATATACCTTAAAATATTTGATAAATAACACCTCATGCTACGTGATATAGACTTAGAATTGGTAAATTCTTTGTTCCTAGAATACCGTCTTTAGGAATAAGTCATTTCCATTTTACACCATCTGTTAAGCATTTAAAATTAACAAATATTATGAGTTTATGCTATGTTATGCGTACCTTAAAATATTTGCTAAATAAAACTCTATTATATGTACGAGTAGATAAAAGAACTAGTTTGAATTTACAACTTAGTCTTCTCAGGTTGATTCTGTAAAAGAGCTCGTTACAACCATCAGTCCTTGTAACTGGGCTGATGATATTTTCGAATTCAGTAAGATCTTGTCCCTATAAATCAAATATTGTTCTCCATTGGATACATTACAAATAGCTGTAAATACAAAAATCATTTTTTACTTATTTTATTTTAAATACCTAGGTACCTCCTTAAGCAGTTTTATTTGGAAATAAAGTAGGTATGCCTAGGTAGTAATTTTTTTTGACTACCGATATTATATATGTAGGTACTATATTACAAGTTATGAATTCGAAAAAAAACTCGGGATTTTGATCAAACTTGACATTACGATAATAGCGAAGACGAACAAATGGGTTTGCAATTCCATCTCTCTGCCTGTTTGTCCTCGAGTTTAAATCCTAAACGTTTTTTTCATAAACATGCCCCCAGTTTTTTTCAGTTTTTTTAAGACGAAAAATGACAGTACCTAACTACCTGCCATACATTTTTTTGACCTAAAAGGTAAATATTATTTTTCTCAAAAACGGCTCCAACAATTTTTATAAAAAAAATCAGTTCATTAATGAAGGGAAAAATTATTTTTTCGTAATTTATTTTTGATTTTTTTTACGCAGAAGCTCGTAGAAAGTTTAAACACTAATGTAAGCCCAAATTAAAAAAAAAATCTTTTTTTTTCGAGAACTCAATATTTCGAAACTTCGACTTAATCGACTTACAACAACGGTACCTCTCATAGAAATGTTAAAAAAACGTTAACAAAAAACTATATTTCTCAAAAACGGCTCCAAGAATTTAAAAAAAATGTGTTATTAAATTAGGATAGTCCAGTTTTAATTAAAAAATATTTTGTGTTGCGTACTTCTCTGAATGGTACTTCTCATAGAACATATATAGTAATTTATGTGACCTTATGTTATTCTTAAAATTTTTGAATCGATTAGAACAACTTTTCATATCTTTGATCAAAAATCGATTTTTCAAAAACTAGTCACTGAACTTTTTTGAAATTAAAAATTTATATATATAATTATAATTTTTTGAATTTTGAGAAAAAAAATATAATCAATATTTTTAAAAATTGACGATTTTTTTTAAATTACATTAGTTTTAAATGTATATTGTTAAATACTCAATATAAGCACACCAATATCATTTGTAGAAAAAATTTAAACAAATCTTGTAAGTATTTAAAAACATTAAGTATAAACGTTTTTAAAAATATAGGTAGGTATTTAGTTGTCTACTAATAATCCTGTGCATACAATGTGGGCGAACTTTAATTTAATTTAAATATTAATATAATAATAATTATTTAATAATTAAATTATTTAATATAAAATTAAAGCTGAATTTTGAAAAGCTGTTTTTTCAATTATTTTTTTATTAACAAACAAAAAATACAATATACCACTTACTTATTTTTTATTTAATGTTATTATTTATTAAAGAAATTTAGAAATATTATTAAAAAAATAATATTAATAAACAATTCTTATTTGAAATTTCGTCTCTTCGATTTTTACGAAAATACTTATCAAATCGAAATCTGAAATTTCAAAAAAAAACCCTAGGGAGCACAAGAAAAATTTTCCATGGACAACAATTACCACAAATCTCAAATTTATAGTCAAATAAGTTTTATAATTTATTTGCTTTTGGTAAGAAACTTTATTTTTTGGAGTAGTGAACGTTGCACACAAGTGTATGCCTACATATTTTTATATTTGCTACATCCATCAGATTTAACTCTGTCCGTAGAACAAAAAAAGACACAGCCAACCAACTCCTACTCAACAAAAAAATCCTCCTAAAAAACAAAAAACCTAGCAAATACTTGTTTCCCTTTCCTCCTCTAATTTATAATAAATTTTGTATATAGTTCTCTCGTCAATTTATTATCACTCTATTTCCCTTCGTGCGCATTTTCATAACACACCAACACTACCTAACCTCCGATTTGGTAATGGAACTCATGATGAGTAGTGGACCTTATTGCAGGCTGGATGAATTTCGTCGCCATGATAGTACTATTAATATCTATATACAATGGTTCGATGCCAATCTAGCCACATTTTCATCTTCTCCAAAGCTATGGAAGAACAAAGAAAACATCACAAGTCAGAAAAAAGAAATTCGTATATAAATGTAAAAATGTTTGGTTTTCAATAAAAAATCAATTTTAAAATTTCTTAGCTGTTACCGTGCCTAATAGAAGTGGAAGGATATTCTTTACTTACATTGTTTGCCAATTTCAAAAAAAAATTACATGTTAATCGCGCGGTTGGTTTAAAAAAGATGTTTTTTAATCAAATTAGTATAAAATCCATTATTAGCAAATTCCACAATTTTCTAAAGATGACAGTTGACATATTTTGACAGAAATTGGGACATTTAGTTTAAGTGGGTTAGTATTGTATACATGAGTATGAAAACCGTAACTACGTTACGTTACGGAAGGTAGATTTGCTTGTAAATTGTAATTGTTTATAGAGCTGTCAATTACTTTAGTTTTTGTTAATTATTAGTTATACTAAGGCTACGCAAATTCTAGAAAAGGTTACGCAAATTTGAGAAAACCACTTCCGATCGATTGATAACCAAAAAGGCTAATTTTGTTTCTATGTCTGCTAACTATACGCCAAACCTTCAATTGTTAATAACTAATTAACCAAGGAGGTGGAAATTGTAAGACTGGTTTCGCAAATTGGTGCAAATGAGGTGATAATTATAGGACGCAAGAAAAATTAAATTCGTGATTTTCGTGTGCTAACTATACGGTGCTATTGAAATGATAGGCATTTAACGTGAGGTTAGCACTTAAAAAGTAATTCATTCCTTGTCCATCAATGTTTGACCCTACTCACCGATTTTTTAAAATAACCGGCAAATCTGTGGTAAAAATAATGTTTTGCACTTGTGTGCGTGAAATTTGATTGAACACATTTTGTATCTACACCCAGTTGCAAATATATGTCTTTCACCACAGTCGTAGCTTGTGGCAAACCAAATAAACTGACGAAATTTCCGATGAACAAGTATTGGTTATGAGCAAAAGCAGTTCAACAATATAATTTTACTATTAGTAATATTGCTCGACACAAGGTTTAACTTTACTCCCTCTTCCACTTGACTATTTAGTTTTATAGCATTTTAAGTATCGCTAGTATCAGTCATTAATTATTGTATACTCTTCAAATCAAAACAAATGTGGCATCGTAAAACAAGTCTTGTGTGCAACAATAATCTGTTATGTAAATTAATTTCTGACGTTTACAATCATTTTCACACTTCGTCAATAAACAATGCTGGACATTCGAAGTGGGCAAATATTCGACACATAAAAGCTCAAAAAGATGGACAAAAGTCGGCATTGTTCACAAAATATACGCGAAAAATCCGAATTGCCATTCAAGGTACACAATAGCTGCTTTTTATT
Source organism: Philhelius pedissequus (assembly GCA_910595825.1). Lineage (NCBI taxonomy): Eukaryota > Metazoa > Arthropoda > Insecta > Diptera > Syrphidae > Philhelius > Philhelius pedissequus. Next base: position 16,027,623 of record OU343164.1, on the reverse strand, counting down.
ATAAACGGGTGTGGATGTGGGTTATTTTTTAACACGTATTACATAAACAACACTAGATCCAGATTTTTATCTGTGTTTGCAAAAATTAGTATTCATTTTGGTGAACAGAGGATACATTTAAGTACATAATCCAGATCCTTTTATTTTCACGGGGTGAACCATATGGGTTATGAGCGATAATAAAACGCTGCTAATCTTGGATTCTTATGGGGTTTTTCATTGGTAAATTAATTGACCAACGCAATAATTAAATTGTAGAAATCCGTGTTTTGGCTGATTTGTATCAAAAGAGAATTACAAAATTCTTGTACCAATGGAAAAACTAATCAAACTTATATAATTAACACAACTTTTTTTTGTAGATGGTGGATCCCATGATCCAGTCCTGAACAGTCAGCTGCGAAATATAATCGACGATGCTCTGCGAAAGAATATGCCCATGGGTACTATACAGAATTGTATCAAAAAAACGATAACAAACAAAATCATTCTGAGGAAGCACTTTCTCTATTGGCGTTTCCAGCAAAAAGTATTTGTCATTTGTTCGCTCTATACTGAAAACTTTCCACAATTGAAAATGGAATTGAGTCCTGTTTTGCGAAAATCTGGGTAAGAAACATGATGCAAACTGTTAGTTTCTATGTTGTAACAATTTTCAATTAGAGCAGTTTATGTTGAAGGGCAACATATGTTCGACGAAATGGGAATCATCGAAGCTGTTGCCAGTGATAAGGCAAGAAACAACACCAATTCTCTGGACGAATTTGAACAGATTTGCACTGAAGATGCCATTGAATGTGGTGTTGAAGAAGTTGAAGTCTTAGATAAAGCCAAAGGCACTGTTAATGTAAGTTCGCACGTATCAATCAGTTTTTTTTTTCTAAATTGTTTTTTTTTTTTGGATAGTTCTTGTGTAATCCTCTTCACATAGGTGTAGTTAGTCTAACTTTGAAGGAAAGGGGCTATTTAATAGAAAATGCTGAACATATATTTGTTCCAAAGGTAGTGTTATTTTTTAGTCGCACATTTGATTATACATACGTTCCATAATTTTCTTTTTTTTTTTCAGAACACAGTCCAACTTTCAGAAGACGAAATTAAGGCTTACCAGAAATTTGTAACACGAATTCGAGAATTTTCAGGCATAGAAGAAATGTTTGATAATATTGCTTTTACTAACGATAAATTATAGTAAGGAAAATTGAAATAAAAGAAATTAAAACTGATTTTGGTTAAAGTTTAGTTGTAAGTTGCTTAGTCATTCCATAACTGCATTTTTTATAACTGAGAACGTAAAAGGGGTTTGGAACACTTAAAAGGACAAATGTATCGCTAGCGCTATGAAAATGATATTTTCCGAAATTATTTCCTTATCCGTTTCATAATGGAATTTGTGAGCTTGACGTTTTGGATATGTATTAGCGAAATGGATGATTTGGATAACTGCGTATTTACAAGGAAAGCTAGCAACTTTGTAAGAGGAGCAAGATAAAAGTATAGGGGTATTCACGATCTGGTGTACCAAGTCTTGTAAAATTTTATTTTTTTACAACAGACAGTGAACACACCTACACTAATCTGTAGCAACACTGAAACAAATGTCAAAATCTGTTTCACATTTGTTCTGAAGAAGGCTTATGGCCTTTTCGATTGGCCGTCCGGAACAAGTTTCCACAATAAAACACCCGGAAACAATTTGACTGATTCTGAATTATATGTATCACTGTGTATGTGAAAATTAAATCAAAAAAAATCACATGGGCTAAAAAGAATTTCCAAAACACTTGATTTCAATTTAGATACATATTTTCTTTTATCAATAATAATTATAACTTGTTTCTGTTTATATTATTTTACCAGAAAAGTAGTTTAAATTCAATAAACACATCGAAATTACACAACAAATCAACCCGATGATTTTGACATTTTAATTATGTGAGTGTATTAGTGATTCTGTTTTCGATTCTGAAATGAAATCCAGAATCGTTTTCTGTTCTGTTTAGAGTAACAACTGTCATTTTGTGGGGGTCAGAACAGTTCCGGACGGCCAATCGAAAAGGCCATTAGTTTGTCAGTCGATCTCGTACTGTGGAGGTGTTAACACGTTTTCGGCTTCCCAGTTTTTCTAAATTAAATTTCGTGTGTGAGCTTAAGTTTTACATTAAATCAAGATTTCATAAGTGGTGCAGTAGCACAGTGATAGAGTGGCCGACCGAGAATCCGAGGGTCGCCAGTTCGATTCCGAGCAGGGCATCAGAACTTTAGCTGCTTTTTTTCACAACCGTGAAGTGTAAAACTTTATTGGTTGGGAAAACAATCAAAGGAGGAGGAGTTTAAGCACCGGGGCATCGAAAGGTTTCCTAGGGCCAATGAGGCCAGCGATGGCATCAGCTGAGAGAACATCGAAAGATGTTCCAATTACAAGCAGTGATTCTGCAGCAACAACATCAACAGCAATAACAACAACGGCAACATCATCCGATGCTAACTCAAAGCGCAGAAAGAGGATCAAGTGCGCACCAAATTTGGTAAAGAGGAGATCCACGGCCACCTCAGCAAAGCTGCCAGCTGGGGTGCATACGTCCGATATAGACGAGACGTCAGAGGCAGCAAGGCAAACCCAGCTAGACACTTCACCCGAAGAGGGTATAGCATATATGTCTGAGGAAAGAGAAGGGCACTTCACGACGGGCGATAGTACTGCCTTCGTGAACCTCTCCACATCAGAGGCGTCATCTGAGGAGGACGAGGAACAAAGAATGGTCGCCCAAATTGAAGCTTTGGAGGCAGAAATCCAAAAGATAAAAAGCAAAGTTAAGGCCAACCAAGAAGCGCCCGAGCGAAACAACTAAAAGAACTCGACGAAAAAGAACAAAAACAGAAAAAAGAACAATTACAAAAACAACAGCCACAGCAGCAGCCAAAACAACAACGGCAAAAACAACAGCAACAGCAGCAGACACAATCAGAGAAACAACCGCAAGAAAAACAACAGCAGCAGATTCAAAAGCAGCAGAATCAACAGCAGCAGAAAAGTCAGTCTGAGCAGCAGCAGCCACAGCCGCCGATTACGAAAAAAGAAAAGGTGCCACCCATAAATACTTATAAAATGGAGTTACAGGATACCATAAATCTATGTAAGTTGACCATAGGTCAAAATTTTACTATTAAAATATTAAATAACGATAGGCATGCTATCCATTGCTTCACACTGGAACAGCACAAAAAAATTAAAGCGTTGCTAAAAAAACCACTACTGAATTCTTTGGTTTCACCCCTAAGACCGAAAAGTTTCAAACGGTCCTTTTGAAGGGCATAGATTCCTGCATGGAACCACAGGTGCTCTTAAGTGAACTCCGCCAAAAAGCGAATGATGATCTCGACTTTATCGGGGTCAAGCTGTTCGCTACAGTTAGAGATAGGCGGAAGAAGTGGAATCTTCCCTTCTTCCTAGTACAACTCTCACCCAGCAGCAAACTGGAGAGTTTGAGTTGTATCTCCGTCCTCAACTACCAGGTGGTAACTTGGGACAAATTAAAAAGGCGCGGCGACATGCTTCAATGCATGCGCTGCCAAAGGTTCGGCCACGCCGCAGCAAACTGCGAAATGCAGTCACGCTGCGTTAAGTGTGGAGAGAACCACAATGCAGATGAATGCAAGTAAGGAAAGGAACGGGTCGAAGATAGGACCCAGCTTAAATGTGTAATCTGCCGAGGCGGCGGACACCCCGCTAATTATCGGGGATGTCCGACGTTTCAGCTTATAAAGAACAATAAAGCAGCAAAGCAAACAGTGGTAGAAAAGCGTCCAACAGTGCGCCCTCCTACAATAACGCCCGTCAACCCTCAAATTTCTTACGCCAAAATGGCGTCAGGAAGCGGAAGCACGGTACAGCCTACACCAAAGGTCGCCCAACCGTGCCTAAGGCGCCGGCGGCACAGGCGGATATTATGGGCATCCATGGCCAGTTGAACGGCCTCCAAAACCAGAACAGGGAGCAGGCGACTAGGGTGGATTATCTCTACTCTGTTTTGCCGAGCTTATCGCAATTTACAGATTAAGGGCGCGCTGCCGGAGAGGCCTTTTAAGATCATAACCATAGAGAAACTAACATAGAGGCACGACTTCGGGGGTTTATTCTCTTTCACCCTACAAGCTAAATTGAGAGGATTTCCTCCGTTTCGACAAGCATGTGTTAGTTGCCCGTGCATTTTAAATGGAGCAGACACCAACACAGGCTTGTCGAAACGGAGGAGTGCGCATTCCCAATTTTGGTAGATATAGTGACCTTATATATTTAAAATGGAAATCCGTTAAATTCAAAAATTGAAACATTAATTGCTTTTTAGTTAAATTGTATTTTTAAAAGCCTTAATCAAACATAAAACATACTAATAAAAGCTTTTTGTTGATTCTGGCTTACAAATTAAGCAATATTTATTAATTTTATGTTCAAACTGAAGAAAATCCAATCAAAAAGTAGAAGCAAACCATAGCATATTAATGCGTACGTGCCAAAATTCCACCACAAGAAAAGACCAGTTTACTCAATTTGAAGTGAGTATAGGCACCTTAATATCCTGGGATTGGAAAGAAATACTCTCAGCAGGTTCTGTAAGGTGCATGAGGAGACACCGGACCACATACTAGCGAGTTGTGAAGCCATCATTCACCAAAGATACAAATTTTTGGGACAACACCTAATAAAGGAAAAGGAACTACCCTTTATCGAAATACCACAATTACTGGGGTTCCTCAAATGAATTAACTTGGAGGACGTACTGTAAATGAGAAACCTTATCCAGTTCTAAGGGGGGCACAATAGATCTCAAGGTCGCAGTGCATCAATACCCCAAATCATTCATTCATAGACTATTTAACAAACTATTATAGTTATTGACTTATGTTAATTATTCAGCCCTATCAGCAGTTTCGCCCGAATAACCTTTCGCCCGAAATATTTTTGTTCCCCCGGATTTTAAAAAGCAATTAGGAGTTTCGCCCGAACAAGATTTAACTTCGAATTTAGAACTGACAGTTCGAAAAATAGGTATGTTCAGAAAACTGAGCTTTCAATAAATTTCCCCATCTCTGTGATGAATACAGAGAATGAAATCTGAACCTACTATTTTTTTGTATATAAATACCCTCAAAATGAATGCAGTATTGTATTTTCCTGTTAAAATTGTGGCACCTGAGTGCAATGAAATGATTTTTAATTCTTCTCCCATTGATTTATTTAAAAAAAAAACTTTCTGAGTAAGCGAAAATAAGAAAATTTCCCTCTATATTTTTAAGCATGGTAGCTATTCGTGTTCGGAAAATGAACAAACCTAACAATCTGATGTGTTGTCAAATCAAGCGACGAATAAAAAAAAAATTGTTTTGTTGATAGGGTTTTCCAATAAGAGGTGTTATTTTGATATTCAAAGAAAAATGGCATTTTTGGAGATAAATGATCGGATGTCTATTTCATTATAAAGAGGAAGGTATGCCGTTAATAATGGAACACAACATCAGCCAAATGGCCGCCAAGACCACGCTTACAGGACCATATCCTTTTCATGAAATTTTCCATAACCAAATCGCAAAGTGGCTGCCCTATGTCCTCGATAGCCTCACGAATTTCATCTTTGAGGTCTTGAATCGACGCTGAGCCGTTGGCGTAGACCTTATCTTTCACGTGGCCCCAAAGGAAGAAGTCGCAAGGTGTTAAATCACAAGATCTCGGTGGCCAATTGTGATCACCTCTTCGAGAGATAACACGGTCCGGAAACTTTTCCCGTAAAAGATCGATGGTTTCATTGCTTGTGTGGCACGTAGCGCCGTCTTGTTGAAAGTAAACGTTGTCCAGATCAATACCATCCAATTCAGGCCATAAAAAATCATTAATCATCTCTCGATAGCGCAATCCATTGACCGTAACTGTTGCTCCAGCCTCATTTTCGAAAAAGTAAGGTCCAATGACCCCGCGGGACCATAAACCGCACCAAACAGTCACGCGTTGAGGATGGAGAGGCTTTTCAACAATGACCCAATCAGCAAAGACACGACGTTGTTGATGATCAGCCGGCTTGAGTTCTTGTGTTAACTGAACTTTATAAGCCTTAAGACCCAAGTCTTTATGCAAAATACGGTGTAATGACGTTTGTGGAATGCCTAATTCCAAAGAACGACGAGGAATGGACAAACCTGGGTTATCTTCAACACTTTGGGCTACAACAGCAATATTCTCAGTTGTTCTTGAGCGACGTGCACGGGTTTTATTCTTCACATCACTAACTTGTCCCAACAGCTTGAATTTGTCCACCAATTTCTGTATTGCGGTCCGACAAGGTGCTTCACGACGACCCAAAAATGTTTTAGTTTTACGAACCGTCTCTGCCAAATTTTCACCATTTTTATAGTGAATTTTAATAATTTCAGTGCGTTGTTGAAGCGTGTATCGTTCCATTTCTATTAATAGCGTAGTTTCTACTTGTCAAATGTCAAAAAATGACAGCTTCAAAAGTGACAGCTAACGAAATAGCGGGCTATTCAAAATAACACCTCTTATTGGAAAACCCGCTATTTTTAAGCAAAAAGTGTAATCCAAGTGTTTAATCTAATAATTATAAACTAAAAAATCATTAGAAATTAAAATGCAAAGCATAGCCATGCATGTCCTATTGCTTGGGGAAGAAGAAGAGGCAACACTTCGTCGAACTGTTCGGAGGCAATTAAGAGATCACTCCAATCCGTTGCAGTTGCCTGAACCATTGTAAGAATGAAATTATATTTTCAATTTCATTTACTTAATAAAGTAATTTTTAGATTTCAACAGCTGTATAGATTAAACAAGCCAGCGTTTAGGTATTTGCTGGATGTCTTAACGACCGCATTGCCCTTAAAAGTGCAATCCTTTGGAATTCCACCCATTGTTAAACTTGCCGCTTGTTTGCGGTTCTTTTCAGAGGGGATACCAAAAAGGTGTCGGTAATGAGTATCAAGTTGGATTGGCACAATCATCCATAAGTGTCGTACTTTCCGAAGTTCTCGATTTATTTGAGAAAGAAATTTGTCCACACTGGATTACATGGCCAACACTGGAAGAACAACGACACATTTTTTATTAAATACAAGCTGCCGGGAGTTGTTGGATGCATCGATGGTACCCATGTAAATATAATTTCACCTAATGTGAATAAGCACTTATTTTATAATCGTAAAGGAAGATGTAGTTTGAATGTTTTGCTGGTAAGAAGTATATCTTTTATGACTGATGTATAAATATGTAGTGACAAATTGTTTTATAGGTATGCGACCATCAACTGAAAATCCGGTTTATAGATGCAACGCATCCCGGAGCTTGTCACGATTCATTTATATGGAACGTAAGTGATCTAAGATGCAAAATGGAAAATGATTATTTGCAGAATGACTATAACAAATGGCTGTTAGGTTGTTATTCAAAACTTTATTATTTTAAAATTTTAATTCGATTTTGTTGCTAGGAGATGCTGGTTATCCCTTGGAGCAATGGATTTTAACTCCATTCAGAACTCCTGAGAGTGGTTCCGTGGAGGACAAATTTAACGATGCGCATTCACGGTGCCGGATCATCATAGAAAGGACGAACGGTGCAAGAGAATTGCACTATTCGCCCGATAAAGCAATCAAAATTGTAAATGTTTGCTCAGCACTCCACAACATATGCATTAGCTATAAAAGTGACATACCACTCGTTACTGAAGAGCTTTTAAGCGAAGTTGAAAATGTTGAAGGAACTGAATCAATTTCTAGCTACCTAACTGTAGGACAGCGCATACGTAATAGCATTGCAAACACACTTTGAGAAAAAATAAACAACAAATTTATAAATCATATAAAACTATTATAACTTTTTATTTAGAACTAGCTTATAAATTTAAGACTTTTGGTTTCATTATCATGTGAACATCATCTCTTTGTAAAAAAAAATAAATAGGTATAAAAAAAAAGTTTAACAAAAAATAAAATTATTTCTATACTCTTAACAAACAAAAAAAAAAATAAGTAATCCAACTAAAACATAAAAAAGAATTTAAAAAAACACTAGAAAGAAACATTATATATTTTCTTTCATATGTTTGATTTTCATGTCTTCCAACTCAATAGTTTTTTTTATTTTTTTTTAATTGAAGATTCAATCTCAAGCTTTCTAAGCTTCTCCATTTCATAATTATGGCGCTTTTGTTCGTTTAACTGCTCTTTTTGTTGATTCTAAATGCTATCTAGTGATCTGTACATCTTCTTCATACTCCTTTCCATTTCCTTGTTATGCTCTTTCATCACTACGATAGCTTCATCAAACTTAGCACAAAGTGCTTTTTGCACTTCCAGTTCATCCATAAGAATTTGTTGCGCGTTTACTCTGTCAGTCACTTTTTTGTTTGCTATTAATAATTTTATTTAGAGCAGTGGCATTGTTGGCGCTAATTTGAGAAGGAACAGGTGCTGGAGCTCTCCTGGATTTCTTCCATCTGTACCTCTTCATCGGGTTCATAGAGTGCTTCCGATTGGTACGCTTCTATGCTCTCATTTTCTTAATTTTTAGTCTGATACAGTCCAAACGAAGAGGAAGCAACGACACCCTCGACTGTTGTCTTCATCCCAACGAGTTGGAAAATTGCCTCCTCAGAGGGAGAAAACTTTTTGGTTTTATTGGGTCTACCACCTGTTCCCTTTTCGTAAATTCTGTTTTGGGAGGCCTTCTTCCGCACATATCGCTTTTGATCGGTACACATCTGATAATGATAATGGTTAGTTTTGTATTCAAACACAAACAAAATAAAATTGATTTCTTACCTTCTTCCATTCAAAATCGCTTTTAACTGGAGGCCCGTCGGTATTCAACTCCAGCGTTAGCTGTTTCCAAAATGCCGTTATTTTATTTTTATTTTCCTTCACGAAACCCTTGGCAATGTCAGGGTTTCTCTGCATTTTCAGCAAGAGCTTTTCACTTTGCTTTGAGTTTATTGATTTGCTCCTAAAAATAAAAAAAATTGCTTTGTTAATAATACGTAATAACAATTACTTTGAAAAACTTACATTTTAACGTTCTTGTTGTTTTCTTCGCCTCCAAAATATAAGTGAACATTTAAGCTGAAAAAGATATGACGTTTCGCACGAATTCAATGCTCATGATAAGGGGAATTTTTCGAACATGATTTTTTTTTCGGGTGGAACTCAAAATAAGTGAAAAGAAAAAAGGGATTTTTTTCGCGTGGAATGACATTCGGGCGAAACTCCTGATAGGGCTGATTATTTATTGTATATTACTTTTTTTTTTATTTTCTGTTTTAAATGTATTATTAATTAGTCTAATGTGAGAATTATTATAAACTCTAATTGACGAAAGTACATAAAATTTAAAAAATAAATAAAGTACACATGAATGCAGAAAAACTAATTTTTATTCACCATAATTTGGCTATAGTAAACGTACAATATTAAATTGCTGATAGTCCATCTTTATTATATGAAATAAAATCAATAGGATCATAAAACATAATATTTTGTTATTTTTTTACTGAAAAAAAAAACGACTATCCGGTATTCGGCCGGATATAAAAAGATTATTCGTCTCCGGCCGAATATTATAGAAGGAGCCAGATAGGCCGGATACCGAATACCTACAGGATATCCGTCACATCTCTACTTATCACCACTGTATATAAAAACCTTGAAACTGCACTCGGACTATGCTTTGAAAGTCTTAAACTTGCCAGATGATAGATTTCCAAAAATTATCGCCAAAAAGACAATAGGAAGAAAAATCCTATGGATAAAAAACTGTATGAACGTGCTGCATACTGTGGAATTGAATTAAATTTGGAAAATGGAAACGGAAGTTACGCCAAAGATTCTATAAACAATCTTATTTCAAAAGTAGATGAACAGTACAGAGCTGACTCTATAAATCTAGCTACTTCTTCAGTACATAGAGCAACATACAGCATTCTAAATCGCAATTTGTGCGAAAGGAACTATTTGAGCATGTACAACAGTAAGGAAATAATTCAGCAATATTCAAAATGAGAGGAGCTTCTTCGTCTCAATTATATACCGCACCTACCTGCCTTACAAACTTACTGCTGTATTTGTAACTTATCGGAGAGGGAAGATGTTATCCATTTCATCGGCAGGAGTCCAGTTCTAAAAGAAATCCAGAGGGTTTACTTTGGAACCAACAACATTCCTGACGCGGAAGTTCGAGCACATCTCAACTGCGAAAACGATATAAGTCAACTTTTTCACTACTATAAATCTGCAATTTCTTATCGAAATCATATTATTAATGAGGATTTTTAATCTTGTAAAATCAAAGCAAAGAAAAATTGTATTTTAATGTCATAATACTTTTATTCTAATAAAAAAAAAAAACTTATTATTCAATGTTTAATGTCAATGTCAAATCAGGCAGACTACAATAGACATGCTTATCGATTTTGTACTTTAACAAGAACAAGAAATCATAAATAAAAAAAATCTAGTTTCAGAAGTTTTGGATCTAGGACATACTTAAGATCTATGACAACACAAAATTCACTAGCAATAATTTTGATAAGATCTATTAAGGGTTTTATCAAAGCTAGATGCAGCCAGGAGAAGCATTAACGCTTTCCCAACGACCCCAATAAAAAACATATTAACAGAAGTAGGTTTACCCAGCATTGAGCAACGCATAGACGCAATCACCATCAAACTGTTTTGCGAAACTTGGCCGTAGTAAAGGGACCAAAAAGATACCACCCGCCATCGCCACGATTATCGCCAAAGGAGCAGAATTGGAACTTCCAAGTAAACGACAGCGTATCATTACCCTACGGCACCCTCCATGGTTCATTTACTCAGAATCTCTCATACTGACATTAGCCAACTACAAAAAACCAAACACTATCACTAATATATATTGTCAACTGTTCAAAGCAATAAAGCATTTGCACTACTTCAAGCCACTAAGTTCGCTATGGGACACCGGGGCAAATACATCATATGCTCTGACAGCATATCTGTACTCAACGCCATAAAAAACCCCAACAACACCGAACTCATATCTGAAAAAAGATATCAACTCACCAAATCACCCTACAATGTGGCTAATGTGGACTCCCAGGCATGTAGGAATTCAGGGAAACGAATTTTGCTGACATAGCTGCCAACGCTGCAAAAAAGTCTCCAGTATACAGCTTCAACATCTTCACCAAATTAGACTTGCTTAAACAAATTCAAAAAATATCAAAAGCAAATATTATACACGACTTGAGTCTCTACCACCACCACTATAAAAAAAAAAAACCAACCCCAAAAAACTCATCCCAGTATACCCAACAAACGTACCCAAACACAAAATATTTAATTTTGTACGTCTACGCCTTGGACATACCTCAACCACTCACGAGCACCTTCTCAAGAAAAACACACGACCAATTTGTTCAACCTGCAAAACAAGACTGGACCTAACCCATATACGAGAGCATTGCCCCGTGATGCAACCCATACTCAAGAAAATATTAGATAACAAATCAATTTATGAAGTTCTCCAAAACCCCAGTTCTGCAAGCATTGAAAACATATCAGATTTTATCTCCAAACCCAATATTTTTATATAATTTATTTAAATAGAGCCAATAGTCTGCAGCTAGGCTCGTTAATCCTAATTACCATGTTATTTTAATTGCGTGTTAATAAGTAATAATAATAATAATGGAAAGTTACAAAGGCAAAGAAAACCGATTATTTTTAGATATGCAATTTTCAGTTTGGTTTTTCCGGGAAGTCTGCATTGTTTAGATTAGACTGATTTTTTTCAAATCCATTACCTTTCAGTCTGTCCATGTGCCTCAATATTAGAAATATCTATTGTTTGGGAGTGGATTATTGCAAAACTTGCAGTCGATCTTCCGTTCAGTTTCTGAAACTTATTCTTATTATTGATTGACTGTCACTGGACACTTTCTTCGTCTACTTCAAGTTCAGTAGAGATATTGCTTCTACTTTCAGTTCGTCCATCCATAGCCGGGTTAACATTACCTACTATTTAAAATAAATTATGTTTTCATCAGAATTTTCTAAATTAAATATCTGTCAATGTATATTATTTCTTGCGTTGATATTGATATTGTGTAGTGGAGCTGGAAACGCGTTCGATTTCAAATATTTTGTTATTAATATTCATTTTGTTTTCTTTTAAATACTTTCATTTTTTTCACCCATATTGATCCATTTTTCACAACAAAATTTATTAAAAACAAGAAAAGACGCTTTAATCCTATATGAAGAGAAGAACACAGAACTTGGGCGGTATTTGGTAACTTTATTTGCTTGCTGTTTTTATTTGGTATCGTTCTATCTTTTACTAAAATTCAGATTGAAGTAAAGCCTTAAGTTATCGATATACATAAAGGGCTGTTGACGTGTTGGCTTTGTTGATTTGCTTTTTACTGTCGATTTATACGGCTGCATTCAACTATGATGAAGGAGGTAAAAAAGTGAAGGGTTTTTAACAGAGTAGTGACATGAAAACGAAGTTTAACAACGGCATGCCTGATTCTAACTTTAAGTGCATAAGGAAGTTTTTCTCCTATCCAGGAGAAGAATTGTCATTTAAGGCAAATCTAACAGTTTTAGAAGCAGTCGGAAGCGTTCCGGACGACCTATCGAAAAGGCCATTAGGGTGTAGCCAATGTGCACAAGTTGCAACAATCGTGAATACCCATATAAAAGTCTAATGTGTACTCGCTATGGTGCGTTAATGAATAAGGATGGGACTGTGTAAAGTGTAAATAGTATATTGTTATAATTATTGTGTAAGAAAAATTTATAATTTTGTATTACCTACTACCTTCTACAATGCTTGATGAATGTTGGGTATAATTTGCATTGAAACATCCAAACCAAAGCAGACAAAGAATGTTGACCAATCTTCCAAATTATTAAAACACCCACATTTACATTTGTCCTTGATCAATTTTTATTATATTCTTTTTCTTAATTATTAGTAGTAAGTATAATTGTAAACAAAATAACAAAGAAATATATACAATTGATGTTAGGTTTCTATATATTTTTTAACTGTTTTTTTTTCGTTTTTTTTTTGTGTTATAAATAATAAATAATAAAAGTTAGTTTCAAAAGCAAGTATAGTAGAATTTAAAGAAAAAAATATTTGTTTTTAAGTAGTATTCACTTTAAATTTGAATTCAATTAATTTTATTCATTACACTCAGCTAAAAAATAATAAAACAAAAAACACATTTCATATCAAGTGGGGGATCAACATTATGTATATAATTATATAATATACATATGTATTAACATATACATATACAATACATATATTCAAAAAGTATTTTACATCACTTAGTAGAAAATGAATTCTTCTTAAGAGAACAACATTTATAAAACATGGTTTTGTAAATATTTGTTTTTTATTTTTGTTTAGGGTATAGCTATTAAAAATGTAATATATACATGTATATATATATATGTATTATATATACACACATATACATGTTTTTTTTTTGGCATTATTTTTTTAAATTGTATTTACTGTTAATTAGTGAGATTGTAAACATTTATTTCAGCTTTCTGAGAATAATATATATATATATGATTTTTATTTTAATTTACCATATTTCTTTCATGTTTTTTTTTCTTTGAAAAACAAAAAAAAAACTTACAATGTTCTACATAGCGAAATCACATATTAATTCTATGAAATTAAAAAGGGTAGTCGTTCAACGCAATTATGTTTGTGTTTTTAGTTCAAACGCTCATCTTAAAAGAGGGATCAATATAATTATATACCATCTATACAGAATCAGAAGAATATTTTATTATTTTATATTCAAGATAAACGCCTTGTTGTGTATTTGTTTCTTTTTTTTTTAACGTATACCTACTTAGGAATTTGTCAATGATGACAAATTTAAAACTTCGAAAAATATCTAGATTTTTGCTTTTCCTTAAGAAAATAATATAATATAAGCACATATAATTTTGAGTTTTTTTTTTAAGTAATCTTAGATTTCAAATGTACACTAAGTTTTTACGTATTTTAGTTTCTTTTCTAAGTAGTACATGTACACTTAAACATTAATCAAATGAAATTTAATTTATCGTTGGTTTTTAGTTATTTTTTTAAATATAATTATATTATTTTGTTTAAAGAAAACTTTGAATGTATCACCCTCAATTTTTTACCCTGTTCACAAGTATTTTTTTTTAAATTTAAATAACTATGATTATATATATTATGTATAATATATTACATACCTAAAAAACAAATCTTTATTTAAGCGAATCATATGCCAGTTAAAGTTATAAATTTCAGATTTTTTTTTCTTTTTGTCGGAGTTAACTTAACAAAATTATATGCTTTTTTGTTTCAAATATATAAATAAATATTTTTCCCTTGATATTTTCATTTAAAAAAAAATATGTATATATCACTTATGTTTAAATTATTTACAAATAGTTATTTTAGTTGAATATATTAGTACATTTATTTAGAGACAAATATTTGTGTATGTCATTCTAAAAAATAAAACAAAAATAAAAAAATTGAGAAACCAAAACATAATTGTAGATAGGTAGATCGTAAACATTATGCTTTTAGTTTAGTTTTTACTTAAGATTAGTGTTTTTTTTATTTTAGGTTTTCTTTAAATTTTAAAACAACCAAGTAAAAAAATTTCTATTACAATTTGTTCTAATAAAATATAGAATAATATATATATATATATATAAATATATATATATTTTACTACACTTTAATTTACATCGATGGCAAATATTTAAGAATGATTATTATAATAATATCCAATAAATACTTTCGATCGTTTTTTTTTGTTTACTTACAATTATACGTATGTATATCTCGAATTAGGTACTATGTACATTATCAAAACATTTAATTGTTATACATTTATATTGTCAAATAATTCCTTTTCGAAGCAAACAATATAATAATTTAGAAGAATCAAAATTTTATATACCTATATATATATTTGTTCATTGTATTTTTTTAAATAAATTTATATTGAAAAGTTATATGAACTATTTTTTTTTGTTTAATTAATGTTTAGTGTAATTTTGTATACTTTCGTCGATTTTTAAAAAAAAATTTAAGGTTGGTGTTTTTGTTTTAGTTATTACAATTTCTCTTTTTATTTATTTAGTTATTTTTGTAGTCTCGTTTGTTGAATAGAATCCTAAATATTTAGGTTCAACATAAACCGCTTGTTGGAAGTAAGTTTCTTATTTGAACGTGTTCCCGCTTTTTTTAAGGAAATGTGTTTACACTGTCGCCGGGAAGAATTACTTATATAATAAAAAGACAATTTTACGAATTACTTAATTCGGATACATAGGGTAAATTCACAAACGCATCACTGCAGTTATGATGCTCAATCATTTGCGTCAAACATTCACAAACGCAAATTTTCCGCATCACTTTGAACGTCAACTGTTCATTATTGCAATGTTGTATATGCTGATGCGCAACCATTAAACAAACAAGCATCAAGAAATATCGTGATTACTTGTTGATGCCGGTGATCGATTGGTATAAATATGGCGAATGAAAATGAAATTAATTCATTTGAATGACATATCATTTCTCTTAAAGCCAATTTGCTTCTCTTTGTGCATTTTGTATAAGAAAATATCACTTTTTTAATCAATTAAAAAAGCTTTTGAAAGTATTGTGTCCGTCGTTCGAAACACACAACTGTTTTTCATCGTCAAACAAATAAACGATCAGCATCGCATCCGCAACAGATATGTAATCATCATAGCATCATAAACAAGCAGTGATACCGAATCGCTGCGCAATTATTCGACGTTTGTGAACTTACCCATAGTTACACAATTCCTAAAATCCTCAAAAAAAAAAGAATACAATTTTCTCAGTGGTTTACAGGCCTTAGGTTAAAATATAGAACCCTTGAGAGGAAACCGTAGAACAGTATGTAATTTTGTCAACATAGCGGAACTTTGATGAAAAATAAATGTTTCTCAAATGCAATAAAATTGGTATCATATGAAAGGTAAAACCTCAGGCAATAGAATGGAAAAAAACAAAAACAAGAAAACAACTGTATTTAAAAAGTTCTGAGAAGACGGCACCAGTTGATACTGGTCACACACCAAACTTTTTCGAGGGAGTGGAGATCCTTGCAACAGAAAAACATACATCTAAACGTTACACACTAGAGACACTGCATATAATTAACAACAAAAATAATATGAACCGCAAACAAGACACACAAAATATATCAGCCGTTTACTGTTCCTTAGTTTCTGACAGTAAATATCATAAAACGTAGACTAATCTTCAAATGAGAAGTGTTCAAAATCTGTTTTTAATCTGTTTTTTTTTTATGTTTTAAACAAATTATTGTTTAGTAATTTAAAAAAGTAAAAATCTTAAAATTTAACATTATGGAAGTCATATTTTGTTCTTTTACTTGTATCACTATGTACAAGCATTATATCTCTTTTTGATTTTGTAAATAAAAATAAAAATTCTCAGTCCACATAAAAACCCACTTGGTCAAAACTTCTAAAATATTAACCGTATTTACCGTTCCACAGGATAACAAACATCAGCTTGGTTCAAGTGAAAAAAAAATAAAGCTCATTGCTTTTATTGTGTCAAATTGATAACAAACAGCGTGGTCGAGTGAAATATTAGATTTGCACGATTTTTATTTATTTTTGGTTATATCTAAGAACTTCTCAGGGTAAGTAATTTTTTTGTGTACTAACGAATAAAAAATCCTTTGTTTTAACACCTTAAAAGTGATCCTGTTTTACTGTGTTGTGTAACTTTGTTAAGCGTTTTAAAAATGTATCCTCATGTGTTATTCGACCTAAATTCTCCGTTGGTATATTCTTTGTTAGAATTTGTTTACTCTTCATGGTTGTTTCGGGTTGCTGGCCCCATACACATTTTTTTTTCAATTGACCTATGTAGCGAAATGCAAAATTTAGCAATTTTTGGTATATGGAGAACCTCATGGAAGGAGGATAGCAACAAAAAAATCTGATAATTGGGTCTATTCGGCGAGATCTTTTATTCTGTTATTCTGCTATTCTGTTATGAATTTGCATACAAAAGCTTAAGCTGTCAAAAAATCTTTTATGAATTATAATTTTGATATTCTGCATGCTAAATCTGCTATGAAATCTGTTAAGAAATCTGCTAATGAGCTGTCAAAACTTCGAAATTCTCAACAAGTATTTTACGAACTGCATTTTTGGTATTCAGCATGCCACAATCTGTTATGGAATCTTTTATGAATCATAAAAGAATAAAAGACACATTTTTGTTACTTTTATCATAAAAGATTTCAATATATGAAGTAAAAACATTTATTTTGTTAATGAATTGTTCGTAAAAGGACAGATATAACAAAATATTATTAAAATACATAATAACAAGCACAAACATGTAAATAATTTCAAACTAATTATTTGAATACATGAAAGCACCGAACAAATTTGATGGATGAAACGTAAAAGAAAGTGTCGCTTATCTTGCCGGAGTTCATTTTACACAAATTTTTATATTGGATATAATACATTCAGGAACTGTTATGGACAAATTGCAAAGATTAAATATTATTTATCTACGCGAAACAAAACACGATAATTGCGCAGGTTAATATTTTCATTAGTCAGTGCTGATAATTTGATAGCAGATTTTAGGTCTGTTCGTATAAATGTTTCTTTTTCGAAGTTACATAACAGACTTTTATAAAAGATCCAACTCCTGAATAACAATTATAAAATATCTTTTATTGTGAACATCTGTTATGCATCATAACAGAAAATTCATAGCAGAATAACAGATGTGGCAGAATAGGCCTAAATATCATGCATCATGAATGCGGTCTGGCGGATACAGGCATGCGCTCCAAACGCATGTGAGTTCATTAAGTAACAAAATACTGAAAAGGTGGGATCGAAGTGGGCGAAATCTGGAAAAAATTGTAAGACCCATTGAAGTATGGTTGCATAAGGAAGCAAAGCTACCAAAAATTTTATAGAAAGTGTTACATCAACCAGCTCATCACCAGGTGCGAATAGGGGGAGATCCCCAAAACTATTCGAAGAATGTACAATTAAAGTGAAAAAACGTAAAATTAAGGAATTGGTTGGCTCAAAAACTCCAACTCCGCACTTGCGGCTGAAATAAGTATGAGATCAGCTGGGAAAAGAGATGCAGCTAATTTAACAAAGGAGCTTGCAAATTTTTCTCCTCAAAGAGCCACAGAAATCAAGAAAGCAAGATTAAGCCAAGAAAAGTGGAACAGAATAATCTCACCTGAAGAAGCCCTTGTGCTATTGCTACAGCAGCTGAAAGAGCTTAATGCAAATGTTTACCTGGCATATTACCTAGTGCAAGACAAAAAAGACCCTGCAGAAGAAGCGTCAACGGTCACTGATGTGTCTGCAAAAAGAAAATTTTAAGCTTTGCTGGATTTAACAGTGAAGAGCATCATTAAAGCGCTTCTTTTCGACTCATTACCGGAAACACCAATGATGGCAACACTTCAGGAAAGTTTTTTTTCGAAATCCAGAAATAACAACTGAAATAATAGAGGTTTATATTGCCTTAGTCAATTATTTTCGAGTTTTACTTGAAGTAATATCAAGTGAATGTGAAATTGATTCTGAAGAGTTTGGACTTTACGCTAGATAAACCAGGCATATATACCTTCGGCATTATCTTGGAATCCAAGTATTCATAAGTTGCTTATGCACTCGAAACAAATTATTGAGGCTTGCATTTTACCACTTGGGCAGTTGTCCGAAAAAGCCTGCAACAAAGATTATAGGCGTTTTCGAGAGCATTTCAGTCGAAAATCTGACCGACAAAACTCGAATCGAGATGTGATAAACATGTTTTTACTTTCCTCGGATCCATATCTTTCAAACAAAACTTCGTACAAAAAGAATCCCACTTGCTCCAGAATGTATTACATTACTAAAAGCTACAGATTCGGAAGCCTCAAGCTGGCATGAAGAAGATAAATAGTTTCAATAGTGTATTTTAATAAACCAACTTTTAAATATCGACAAAACTCGATTGTATCAAGTTACGTGCTGGGGCCATAGGAAAAAAATAGTTCTTTTTTTCTAGGCTATCCTTGAAATAAAAACAAATTTGTATTATTTAACTAGGTACAATGTTTCAAAACAAAGTAAGCAAAAAAAAAAACACTAAAAATTCAGTAAGGATTTTTTAATATTTTTAGACTGGTCAAATGAGGGCATTTTCAAAGCGCCGTATTTTTTCTGAATGTATGAGAAATACATTTTTAAGACTCAGGTAATCTTCTAAATCTCACAAAATAACATACAATTACATGATTTAACTGTTTTATATCAACAACATTCAATTTAAACGCTCAACGAATAAAGTTCCGCTAGATTGGCAAAATAAGACACTGTGCGTCGCTCCGAATCGGAGAATATTTGCTTCGAGGTAATCTTACGAACAGCTGTGCGGAGCATTGATCCGGCAAAGTTTAACGCACACTGGCGGTATGCGCTGTAGTACGATGAAGTGCATTTCTACAGTTTTTTTCATACAAGTTTTCTTTTGAAATCTCCTGACAAAAATTTTATTGCGGAATTTGTTTATTTGTGGGGAAAATAAGATAACAAAATGTAAGCAATGAAAAAGTTTTTAAGACAGTAGTCTTTATATGTCGAATGAAAAACCGAGTGCGCAGCATTTTGAGATTATGGTGGACTGTTTACAAAATAAGCCCGACGCAGCAGCTGGGAATTATACCCAAAGACCACCAGAAGATGTTTTTGTGTTTTGAGACGTCTTAAATGAACAGTTAACAAACTTTGACCACCTAGAGATACCTAGTGGCTGGAAAAAAGTATGTATATGATCCAAATCAGCATGGATATTTATTTATTTTTATTCTAGATTTGGAATGATTTGAGGTCCTACATTAATAAAAACTTTCGACAAAAAATGTAAAATCATTTGCTTATAATTTTTTCCGATGACAATTACGTCGAATACAAATTAATCTCCGATAAAGTTTCTGTTGAGGAAAATGTTCCGTGCCTGATTAGGGAATACGAAGCGAATATTTTTAGGTGGCGATTTACTATTTTAGCTTTTGTCTTCTACGTAATTGAAAGCGAATCTATTTTCGAAATCGAATTTGATTTGACATTTCAATTTTTAGATTTTTGTCTTTTAAATAAATAAAAGTGAGTTTAACTATTATTTTATTTATAAAAACAAACTAACGAAATAAACAATCATTTCTTTTTAATAAACGTGTAGGAGCCCAAGACTGCAAACACATCAACCAGCAACAATTGTATGCGCTCGTAGAATTTATAAGGAAAAATGAAGGGATAGCCAAAGGAGCACTCAATGCGCCTGAGTAAAAAACCACGATACTTTAACCACGATACTTTGGAAAAGCAAACTGTGGTTCTAAATGTCAAGGGCTTCCAAAAAAATACTGATGGCTGGAAAAAAGTAGATATTATGAGTTTTTAAAACTGCGCACATCTCAAAGAAACATTTTATCTGTGTGCCTTATATATAGATATGTAAGGATTTCAAATATAATATAAAGAAGAAGCTTTGGCACAATACCAAGTGCATACACGGTACAGGTGGTGGTCCAAATAGACATTCTGTCGCAACTCCAAGAGGAAATTGCCATCCTTCTGGACTTAAGGAAGTGCGAAAAGGACATGAACGTCCAAACATTCGGATTGAGCCAAAGTGTATCAGAATCATTACAAGATGAAGCAATTGGGGACACATCTTAGTCTAGCGGAGAGATTATCACAGAAGAATATTTTATTGTTGAAAATGAGTCTGCAGCTTATCAAAGTACTTCTAAAGCTCGTACACCCTCAGTTACGTCAAAAAAAATTGTTGCAAAAACAAGTTGAGCAGCAAAGTAAACCACACAAAACGATTGAAATTGCTAGAAATTCAAAATAAAGAACTCCAATCGATAGCAGAAGAATCAAAAAAAAAATAGAAGAATTGGAGAAAAAAAAACTTGAACTATTAAAAAAGAAAAATGAATATCAAGGAAAAAGAGAACCAGGATATGGTAAAAATTCGGCTTGATTACGAATTAAAAAACGAAAACTTGAAAAAATAAATAGTCATTGGAAATAGCTCTCAATTATCTGAAAATCTTGGAAGTAGAATTAACGACTCGCTTCGAATTCGTTAATTGATAATTAACGATTCTCTAATCAGCGGTCTGTAGTAATGCATTTTTTATGTTCTCCATCGTCGTAATATCACAATTACTTATTAAGGTTACATAAAATATTGTTCTATTGTTTTACAACGCAAATAAATTAAAAATGCAATTTAGAAAAGAACCACATTTTTAGTAAGTGTTTAGATCTCCTGGGACAAATGATCTTTTCTTCGAAATGAACGCCGCTTAATGCAATAATAAATAAACGTGTTTCTGCAAGCACTAAGGAAAACATGAACTCCCTTTAACTAAGATGTTATTTGGGCTTTTTCTCCGGACTTAAATACTTAAATATTTTGTTTGTCCTTTTTATTAGTTAAAATTTCGGATTTCGGGAAAAATGCAGTTAAGCTCAGCCACCATTTTGTATTTAATAAACAATTTATTTTGGCCAATAACTTCGCCATTCTTGATTTCTGACAAAAATAATAAAGGTAAAACTTGTAGGATCCCCCTTCTGGGACCATGAAAATATTAATTCGTACAATTGTGCATCGTGTCGTTAAAAATTGACGTAAACCAATATAAAATGAAATGTAAAAACAAAAACATAACTAAAGCATCTGCAGTTCTGATTTACTTGGTTTGTAATTGTTTGAATCTTTGCCATATTTGTTAAGAATATCTACTAAACTTTCCAATACAAACCAAAATAAATAATTTGTGTTTTAGTTAATTATATATAATCTTTAATTTATTAAAATAAGAAACACGTTAAAAATCTCCACTATGAAATTGCTTTGAAATAGGTATTTTTTAATTGGTTTGCTTTCTGTTGCTTATTTAGGAAGGATTTGCGGAGTATTCAGCAAAAATTGAATGTAAATATTAAACGCCAAAGCCATAATAACTTATTTAAAAAAAATTAACAAACTGTTAAAACTTTTCCCTCCCTTATTAAAGTACTAAGCATCAGTTCTTATTTGAAATAATTTTTTTTTCCAAATCGCTCCGCTAATTTCTTCTTCTACACGCCACACTGCTGGAATATCACAAGCCATTCATTCCTACACTGCCACACACAACACATTCAGCGAGAACACTAGAACAATAAAAATTAAAACATTTTGTTTCTTGCGATAGTGTATTTGTGTCTCTAAATCGATTCGGAGCATATATATATCGTTTCTAAAGTTAATTAAGGGAATCACTCCCTTTTTACTTTATTTTGAAATTTGATTGAAAAACTTACTATAAAAGTGGCTGTGCCTCCTTTGCGAATTGCGTTTTAATAAAGTTTAGCGCCGTGGCGTACAATTTATAATTAAATATCGCTTAGCCTTTGTTTTTAGAAGAAATATTGTAATAAATGTACAAATAATTATTTAATGCTGGTAACCCCATCAGTAAGTTAGGTCTAAATGACATTTGCTTTGGTTATTTTAGTTAGTCTTTGACTACGGAACTACTTAAGTATATCTAATAAAATAAAATAACCAAACACAACTCTCATTCTTTATAAAAGTACAAAACTTTTACAAATACCAGCCTTTGTAATTGCATTTAAATAAGTTTGATATCTTGTCTTGTTATAAGTGGTTTTAGTAAATAAAATAAAAATTTCTAAAACCACACAAAATCTTTTTTTTATATTCTTAGCAAATTGCGCAAAAATTTAAACAACTTATTTTTAAGAACTTAGAATTTTACTACTTAGCGATTTCCTAAGTACTTATTGATTTAATAACTATTTCAAAATTTGTAAGCCTTTTCTTAACTAGTAAATTGCTAATAAGCAGAAAGCTGAGCATTTGTAGGGTTTGCATTTTGATGAACACAATTATTTGTTTTTATGTGTTGAAAATTAATTTTATGTTGATGGAAACCCAACATGTACTCTAAATAAGTATTCGATGTTTATATTGTCATCATTTTTACTTCATTATTTACAAAAAAAAAAGTTGTGCACCAGCAGGACTCGAACCTGGTCCATCGGTGATATACTATCAGATGCCATAATTGATTTGGCCTGCTAAAAGTTAAAGTAGCCATACTGTGATTTTAACTTTAGCAATATGTTAAAATCGGCTCAAATGAGCTAAATAATCTTTTTAGCTTAGTAAATTGCTAAAAGTGGCTTTAACATTTTACTATATGCTTTAAAATTTTGCGCCACTTAAAATTTTTATTTTTATTTGCTCCTGGTTTTCCAAAGTACATATTACATATTGGCGCAAGATTTTAAACAACATATTATTAAGACCTTAACACGATAATAGTTAACAATTTACTATACATAGTAGTATACTAACTTTTCATAAATAATAAGCCTTTTGTTATCTAGTAAAATGCTAATTAAGCAGATAGCAGAACATTTGTAGGGTTTGAATTTTGATGATCATAATTAATGTTTTATGCGTTGTTTATTAATTATATGTTGATGTAAACCCAACATGTGCTCTAAAGAAGTATTCGATATTTATATTTTCATCATTTTAACTTAATTATTTACAAAAAAAAAGCAGCACTCGAACCTGGACCCTTTAATGATAATATGCTATCATATGCCATATAGATTTAGTACGATACTAAAAAATAAAGTAGTCATTGTTGATTTTCACTTTAGTAAAATGTTTTAAACCTAGTATGATACTAAAAATGATTTAACAAAATGTTTCGGCAATGGCGTTTTCCGCAAACCTGTCATTGATTTTCATTTTTATTATTGTTACGTTCATTTAAAAAAAAATGGTAAAACGTTATGATTATTACGCATTTTTTGCAGAAAATTCATTTCAAAGTCAAAAGCTATCATGGGCAGAAAAAATGAAACCGACTGGTAATAGGATATATTAAATTTATTTAAACGTAATTACAAAGGATGGTATTTTTTTCTTCTTAAAAAGGTTTTGTCATTAGCACTGTACTCTATACTATTTATATTTTCAGCATAGGAACGATATAATATTTGCCTTTCACTCTGACTGTTAGAGATGCCAATAAGTTCATACTGTTTTAAAGCTCTTACAGGGTTGCAGTAGTAAGCATACTAAGCTACTATAAACGTAGCAGTGGTAACTCTGATTCAATCAGCCTTATTTTGAAATTCGAACGAATACCTAGTACGATAGAATATATCTTTTCATGCGAATGAACTTTTTATATTTTGACATTCGAACGAATAATATTCATTTTTAAACGATTGCGCAAAATGAACTTGAATGAATGAATCTTATTTTGAAAGTCAGATGTTTGAAATTTACTGACATTTCAAAAAAATGGGTCGGACAATAAATCATTATTATTACAGAAACATAAAGTAAATTAAAGTTATGTTCTATGCTTGGTAAATCTAAGTATTTAAAAACTACATCAACAACAAAATGAGATCTTATTTTGAAGCATTTAGGAAATAATGTTCAGTTTATTGATACGAAAAAGAATCAACAACTAAAAAACATTTGTATAATTAAACACTAGATTTTTTCTAAACTTTCGTTGCACTTTAATTATGTTTAAAATTTTTTAACAAAAAACAAAAAAAGTTGTTCAAAAAACAACTTCAGTGGGTATTAAATTTACACACACATGGTACACTTTTTATTTGTCAAAAGTGAAGTCGCTTGCCGACACAATTAATTTTTTCTTTGAACAAAATATAAAAAAATATTAAATAAGTTGCAGATAAGCTATTGCAATTGTTTTGTGTGTGAAAAGTGAAGACGGCTCTAAGTACGAAAAGGATAATGGATCCATCAAATATATATTTAAGAGTGAAATTTTTGATTACAAAGTGATAGGTAATCCATGAATCACGAAGCACTCGGGAAGAAAATTGGCCAACTTTCCATTAGGGGAGCACACGTAGAATATTGATTTTTTTTACAGTGAGCTAGGGGTCTCTATAGAACAGCTTTAAAATATTACGGTGAGGAAACACTGTTAAATATGATTCAAAATTGTTTTAGTTTTCAATTTTGGCCATTTTATTAGAACACTTTAAATTAGAAGGTATTTCAACACACGAATACTTATATTCGGTAGATTTATTATTAAAGAAAATAATTAAAACGGTTTCAATATGAAAATATAAGTTCTTCTCTTTTTAACATATTTTTAAAGTTTGCAATATTAATACACAATATAAAAAATTCACGGCAACGAAAAACTGTTTTGACAGTTCTTGTTAATACTTCCCTCTGGTAGTGTTCTGATAAGTTTTTTTTTGTACCTAGGTACTTTTTTTGGGGGAAATTTTAATGGAAATATTTTTAGGATGAAAAGTACAAGTGTAGTTTTTTTCAATAATAAAACTTAGGTGAAAAAATTTAACTAAATGAAATATCATATTTTTCGAAAAGTAGTTATGCATCACTTTTAAAATAAATATGTACCTACCTATTTACTCTCAGTAAAAACCAATAGCAAATTAAAAAAAAAAACATTAAACAAAACGTATGTATAGATAAAAACCTACTTGTGTGAAGTTTTTCTGTAATTAAGTTCACAGCGTACAAAAAGCTTGGCGGGTAAGGGGGGGCATGCTGCCCCAAAGCAACCCCCTCTCTGGGCCAATTATAGGATTTGGGTTGGGCGGGGTCAAGATTGGGTGGGGTCAAGGTTGGGTGTATGCAGTGTTTTTAGGATTTGATATGAAACGAAACCACAAAAGTCATAGTTTGAAATCAATTTATATTATCCCAAGAAAAATGCACATACCACAACACTTACCATTCCGAAGTTGCATACAGTCATCTGTGGATTGGTAAACAACTGTCCACAGAAAAAAAGTTGTCGGTAGTCATCATTTACATACATTTTGTATGAAAAATGAAAACTTTAAAAATTAATTAAAAATAGAAATAAAAGTTTCCTCACTTTAAAATTGTTAATTTATTCTTTTTAAGCATAAATCTACCGAATAAAAGTATCCGCGTGTTAAAATTCGTGCTCCCCTAAAGGAAAGTTTAGCCAAGAAAATGCTGCATTATTTTAATTAAAAGTGTACACATTTTACATTTATATATATATCAATCTATCTCACTTATTTATTTCGGTTAAAAACTAAAATCAATAAAAAACATAAAAGAACTCTTTTAATTCACAAATGGAACGTTTACTTCTTTCTGCTCCCGGTTGGTCCAATTAGAGTGCGATTGCCATCTTTATTAAAAAAGCCAATAAATAACTCATAAAAGTAATTTATTTTAATAAATTTTCAGTAAAAATATCCAAACATGTTTAGTGAATCTATTAGTCCGAAAAAACTTGAACGAGAACTAAATGACATTTAATTCGAATCATTCGAAAGTCAAAATTTGGTTAGTTTTGACGAAAAAATGAACTTTCGATTGTTTAAGTGAACTTTCGAATCGTTCGAAACTCAAAATACAAATCATTCGAATTCGACTAACTTTCGCATGAAAGTGAATTTCAAAATAAAGCTGAAGTTTATTTTAAAGTCACACAACAAGGGTTGCGGTTGACTGGTTGAGTGCATGGAGATGGCACGCAAGCAGTAGTGGGTACTGGTTTTAACAAGATTACAAATAATTTGTATGTAACTCAAAGGTTATTTTCAGTGGGAATTTCAACGGCAAGTATGTTTAAAAAAGCTCTCCCATAAGACATGTACTGAAAATATAACAGAGTATAATAGCGTAATTACCGTTAACATGGACCAGGGCTCTCCAAAGTAAGCTTTTTCTTAAATACCTGACAAATAATATAAAAATTGGAGATAGGCCTTATTATTTATTATAACTTTATAGCTGTGTTCCCATGTATTTCTAAAAAACGCAATCACTGTCAGCCTGGTTCTTGATAACGAATTAAAATCTCATTGACTCATATAATGTAAGTTTTCTGGCTAGATAACTCGAAAATCTATAAGGAACAAATAATTTTCTATATTTTATATAATATTCCATCGATTTTAAAAGTGGCGAAAGCAATTTCTTTCATTGCATTTTATCAAATATTTTGACATGAATTTGATACGTGGTTTTTTTCTTATGATTAAATAGATAGTTCACACTGTACTGACGAGTGTGCTGAAAAGGGAGTTTTAAGTAACCAACCGTTTCATTTTAACAAGGCAACTCTAATTGTTTTCATTTTTGACTCTATCGACCACACTTAGATGTGCATCGTCTGAAACACAACATTTTCTAAACATCCCTTTTACATTGGGCTAACTGATATGACGGTCCGTCGGTCGCTGTATGGGCTATTAAATACTAGGAACTTTATTCAAACTTTAGCAAATAAATGTATGTATTGAAATTCACTGTTTTCTATGAACTTGTTAACAAATGGAAGCTCGATTGAACTTATAATTATAGAAAAACACACGCAGGAAAGCAAAACTAAATAATTTGCTAACATTTTTTGTGGCATTCATAACGTTAGAGTTCTGCTACTGCAACAAACTTAACAAATAGTTATTATTTAAGAGACAACAAAAAATAAAAACAAATAATAATATGATATTTTACAAATAATAAAAGTAAATGCTTATTTAAAAAAAAATCCATTACTCCGATGTAGTATGTATGTGTCACTACGAGAACCTTAGGAACAATTTAACCAGTGCAACCTTTTGCGTTCGTTTTTCTCTATAATAATAGACGGATAAAAGTTATTCAGTAACATTAGATAATGAGCTAGGACTTAGTTTGGCATTCAGTATGTTTTTTGTTCTATTTTTCTTTTAACATTAAGAAAATTTATATACCAATCAATATGCGTGTAAAAACTTTTATGATTTAAACAAAAATATATATATATATAAATATTGAAGATTTAAAAACTATACATACCTACATTTTTTGAATTTGTATTTTATTTCAATATCCGCCATACCCAATGTCGGGTTTAATTCGATCGAACATGGATGGATGGTTTGTTAGGTAACCAGCTGGAGTAGAGTGACTTGGATGATGACCTGTTTGGCTAGGATAGCCGGATGTATTTGGATATGCATAGGGATAATTGGGACTGGGCATGTGCAATGTAGGTGGCGGTGGTGGATGCCCAACTGGGCTATACGCACCGTATCCGGCGTGTTGGGCGTATGGATGATGATATATGGGACTAACGGCCATGTGTGGATCCATATACATAGGACTACCAGATGCAGAGGAAGTGATATGATGTGGAGAAGAAGCTGCTGCAGCAGCCATCAGGTTGCTGTGATATGAATTAGATGAGTAATTATTTGATGTCAAGCTAGAAACGGAGAAGTTGCTGGCTATGCTATTGTAGTTGTTTAAATTATTATTGCTGTTTGTGTTTGTAGAGGACGGACATGTATTTGCGGTAGAATATTTTGGGCCTGGATAGTGGTGAGGTGAATGGAGAATGGAGCTATTCGAAAGTGGTGGTTGAGCAGGTGCTACTGTTGATGGCGATGAGGAACTGGATGAATTCAGATTTGAATACGATGGTATATAGACGCATCCCAGCCCGCCGGAATTTGAACTGCCTGCACCGCTACTGCCTGATGATGGCGATGGAAAATCTTCATTTGAATCCGATTTTATGCAATTATTTGCAGAATCATTTTCCGCTATTGTGGGTATTTGATCGACCAATAATTCCAGCCCCGATAAGCTTTTCGATGCAACATCGGATATTTGCACATTTCTCTGTTGTGCCTGCTGTGCATTCTGTACAGGCTGTGGAGTGCTGTTATTGCTATTGGACGTATTTGGTCGAGTGGACGCAATGTAGTTAACATTCTCATTATCATTATTTGTATTAGCCGAACCTGCCCCAACAGTTTCACCAGGCGAATTTCCCATTGTATTTCCGGAAAGATATGATTGATTAGAACCTGGATTCTGGTAAATATTGTGATAGTGCTGAGTTGAGTGTTGATGTGTTGATAAACTACCACTTACACCCTGTTGTTGTTGGTCGCCAGAATTAGGTGTAGGGCTAGAAAAGCGAAGGTCATGGCCGCTGTGTTCATCGTGTGGTATACTATCTGGACGATCATAATCAACTGCACCCACCATGGCAGGCGAAGAAGCCGATTGTGATTCAGCTAGGTGGTCCGAAGAAATGGCAGCTGATATTTCGGTGGACAACTCTGAATGTGATGAAGCATAGTGTGGTGATTTAGATGACTGTTGAGTATTATGATTTGGCGAATGCATATAAATTAAGGATGGTATATGTAGTTGATGTTGTACATGCTGTTGTAAATTATGATTGCGCTGCTGGTGCACTTGTAGATGGTGGGAATTCGCATGTTGTTGATGGTGGTATACCTGTCCTGGTCCGTTGCTTACTAAATTCGAAGGATTATTCGAGGAGTTTGTATTATTTCCAATTGGAGGGGTAGTTGAAGCATTCATGCCCATAGGACAATAGGAACTAACAGTGTTCGGCGAATGCATAGGAGAGGTAAACAGTCTTTGATTCTGTAATGATTGCTGTTGTTGCTGCTGCTGGTGCTGGGACATCGGTTGACTATTAAAATTATTGCTATTATTTATCGGTAACATTTGATGATTCCCTAAACCACTGGGACTATTGCGGTGCAAGCAAACATCAGTTTTATTGGTAATCGCATTATGAATACTCGAATTGCTGTTGTCCCCTGAGTTGTTGTTATTGATTGCTGATAGGTTACCACCATTGCTATTGCAATTATTATTATTATTGGTAGTGGTTATGTTCGTTCCGCCATGGCTTAAATTTACTCCAATGTCAGATTTGATCTTTTTCGGTCGACCTCTCTTTTTCTTTGGTATTTCACCATTTTCTCCCATCAGCGTTAAGTTCAATATATTGTTGTTGTTATTGTTATTATTGTTGTTGTTAAGTAATGAATTTGTATTGCGTACCTTTTGAGGTATTGGACCATCTTCACCGTCAATGTCTTTGATCTTTTTTGGCCTTCCACGTTTTTTTTTCTCTGGCTGTTGCTGGCAAGACTGGTCCATTAAACATGATATATGCATAACGCTATTGCAAATATTTGTCGGTCCATTCATATTTGATGACATAACCATAC
Source organism: Philhelius pedissequus (assembly GCA_910595825.1). NCBI lineage: Eukaryota > Metazoa > Arthropoda > Insecta > Diptera > Syrphidae > Philhelius > Philhelius pedissequus. The sequence goes on along the minus strand of OU343164.1, from coordinate 15,997,359 downwards.
CACAACCACCAATGCCATTATCACCACTACCGATCATAGAATCCATTGGTGATCCTTTATGCATAATATTGAGAGCATTATTCTTGTTTAGATGATTGCCACTTACATCAGGGATATTTATTCGTTCTGGAGTACTACTGTTGCTATTGTTATAGCCTAAATTTTGATTTTCAGTATTTAAACAATCCGGCGATAAAAATGTTGAACCTCCAGCACTAATTGAAGGTGATGGTGGATTTACCGTACCTCTCACCGATTCAGACTCACAGCACTGTTTCGATTTTTGATCGTTAAAAACACATTCAATGTCATCAATATGTGGTATGAGCCCATTCAAATAATCACGGAATTTTTTCAACGCAGCATAAAATGGTACTTTATCAGCCGCACGAGGTAGTTGAGCGCATCGAGCTGAAGACGACGGCATCACCCACATGTACTAATAAAAAGAAATCTATTTTCAAATTGAAGAAAAAATAATAAACAATAATTTCTTACCGTATCTGTACCTTCAACACATTCTTGCTGTCGACCAAAATTGAAATCTTTTTTACCCGAAAAAACTTCAAATATTAACTTGCCATTGAAAACTGCAATTTTAGGTCGAAAACGTTTTAGCTTATCCAACAAAATTCGGCTGCCTTCTTTGATTTCCTTTCTTGTCAAATCGGCTGAACCCTTCGTTGCCCGCTCCACCATATTGGTGAATCCAATTCCAAATTTGAGCAACTTATAATCTTCTTCGGCCGTCATTTGTTCGCGAGTCAAACCCGATAGATATAGACATTTCCAAAAGTGATTTCCCGGTCCAGCATAATGGTGGCCTTTGTAAGCAGCAAACAATCCAGGATTGATTCCAATCTGTTCATTTTTTTTTTTCAATTTGAAAACAAAAAAATTAAAGTTTAATTCAAAAAATGGTCCCTTTGATTTATGATTGTTATCAAAATATTCTAAATTATGAAATTACACTCACGATAATTATGTCTAAATTATCTGCTAAATGGTCAGGTAGAGTTCTTTTAGAAACCTCTTCTTCGGGCATGCCATTGAATCGATCATGCTTTTTTCGCTCTTTTGGAATGATAGGTTTAAGTATCCCATCAACCATCGTTCTATTCAATGAAATTAATCTCTTACTCTCAACTTACTTACATTTAATATATTTCGCCAGTCGGCAAAGATGTTTTTGTACATTTAAATCGAAAAAGATTAGAATTTTTTCCTACGTTATTTTTATTTTTTTTTTTTTGTAGACAAAGATTTAGAGAACAGACAAATCTCCTTTTTCCGTATCTGAAAATCAACTCGGTTGTGGGCTTCTAATATAAAAGCAAAACTGATTAAGAATTTTCAGCGCTTTAACTTTATAAAAACAAAATATAATTTAATATCATATATCAAATAAACGTTTACATTTTGTTTGTACGATTAAGCACAACATCGCATGGTGTGCTTTTTTTATACATATGTATTTGGAAGAGTACCTTCCAATTAAAATAAATTTCCTTTTTGCCGACTGGCCTAGTATACAATTTATTCAAGTACTTCTTCTTACCTCACTGATGGTGTTATTTCTTCAGAACCTTTTTTCTTGCGTCCGCGTTTTTTTGGTATTGGTATATTACTTAAACAGCCGTTATTTGCTGACGATATGTCAATGTCAGTAGCATCAATATGTTGTGCTTGTGCATCTTGCATTTGTGAATCAATCATTTGCTGTTGTTGGTTTTGTTGCTGATTAACCATATTCATTGGTATTTGGTTGTTATCTTCCATAAGAAGCCTCGTCGTTTCGAGTGGACTCTCATAATTCTGCTGACGCATAACTATTGATAAGCTATTGCGTGACGATGGGGATATCATACGCATATTTGAATTCATTTCATCGTCTATGAAACTATATGGATCCGGATCTGCATGAGAATGAGCGGCATTAGATGACATATCCTCACATTTAGGCGGGATTAAATTCGATGAATGAATTTGATGTTGGGGCGTCATTGAATGTTGCGAAGATGTGTGGGAATTGGGTGTTAGTACATCGCCAGCACTTGTTTCATATCCGTCATCTTGACTTTCGTGTTTTACCGTTGGCGAGAGCCTAAGCAAACAAAAAAATAAGGAATATCTTTAAATCAGAACACAAAAAAAATAATTCGATTTTAAGGGAACTAAACACTTAGGGACTATAAACATGAGAGCGACCAACGACCGACTAATAAACGAATAAATTCTATTTAAAACAATTTACCAACCTAAATTCTTCACAAATTCTAAACAAAATTGTAGAAATATAATTTATAATAATGTTTAGACACAAAAATTTACTTTTTAATCGCCAAAATTAGATACATTTTAGAAAACAATATTGCTTGACGCGAATTGCATCTGATTGTTACGACCAGCCAAACTATCTCATACCATCCACACTTCAACGAGTAATTTGTTCCCGCGCGTCTAACCTCAAACTCAGATTTTCAACCTATATTAGTGACGAATAAAATTAAAGCCATGTGAACGAAATGTCAAAATGGACGAATATTCGTTAATTCGTTGGCCGCTCTCGTGTACATAGTACTTTATGGAGTTTTTATTCCGGAATCCCTCCCAACTAACACTTTCTAGATTCTGACAATACAATGACAACAACCGAGTTTGACGTTCAAGTATATGAATGTGAGTGCTTCTGGTTTCGATTCTGATTTCATGCAGTTCTCTTCAGAATCAGAACTGTCATTTTTACCCAAGTGATGAACACTTTCAGAAAAGTGTCAAATAAAAAAGGCATTATTCTATTTGATGCCGAACATCATATGTCTTTTTGATTGAGAGCACGCGGTATAAATATGAAGAGAACAAATCGAACAAGCCAGATGTTGAAATAAAAGATTTGTTCGATGTTCTGTCCTTTTCAATTAACTGTAAAATATTTCGATTTGCCATTCAAAATTCAAAATTTTTATATAATTTTTGTGGCTACTAAAATTATTATTAAAAGATTGTTCAGTGACGAAAAAGTACAGTACAGAACAGACCAGATTCGTGAGCAACTTTAGAACTTAGAACAGTCTCTGTCATCTGACAGAGATTATAAAAAAAAATGTTGTTGTTTACCCACAGTTCGAGTTCGTTTATTCTTGCAGAAAAATTCTTTAAAACAATCTGTAATGGAGTTGAATTTAATTAAGAAAAACTATTTGTCATGAAATTGAGTCATTCCGGCACGGAAAGTGATTTATCAACTAAATAAACATCTAACACCGAAATGGTTTTTTTCTTAACAACAACAATCGGTTTGACAGTTCTCACAAATCTGTTCTAACCTGTTCTACCTAAAAAGCAAGTGCAGAAAATCCTGTTCTAAAGTGTTCCAAACTGTTCCAAACTGACTCATTGAATACCAAACTAGACCAGTTTAGCTTTGGCCAGGCTAAAAATGCAATCCCTTGGAAGGGCTTTCTTTTCTGATCTAAAAGAACTGTCTGATACAAAAGTTAAGAACTTACTCACTTTCCTCAACGGGTCGAAATGGTTCTAGCGTCGCTGCGCTTGAGTTTTGCCCTTTCTTTTTCCGCTAAAAAAAATCTTTTATTCATGTCCGTACGAGTTTTTGGTATCAAAACGGCGTTTCCCAGCGTTACTTGGGTCCAGATGCGAGTTCGCTCTGACCACCATTTTACCTACCTACCTACCTAGAACAGTTTGCAACAGAAATTTTCTCATTGAACAGCAAGATCCTGTACTTTTCTGTTCTAATCCGTTCCGAACAGCCTCATTGTACACACATTAAATCACATTCAAATTACAATAACAAGGTTTTAAATGTATACTCACAATTTGTATTGATTATTCGGATCTTCATGCAATTCATCAATCATTAGGTCATCAATACACGTCATCGATGTGTTCTTTGGTTGATGATGTGGCGATTGAGGCTGTGGATGTTGCGGATGTTGTGGATGCTGTGACAATTGATGCATGCGATGTTGCTGCTGATAGTGTTGATATGTTCGAATATTATGTGGCTGTTGCATGGTCTGTTGATCCTGATGATGCAAATATGCCATTAATTCTGAATGATGGTGCTGTTGATGTTGTTGTTGGTGTTGCTGGTGATTCTGCAGTGGCTGTTGCTGATGATGATGTTGCTGATGATGATGATGCATCATATGCTGTTGATCTTGATGGTGCAGATAAAGCTGTTGTGCATGTTGATGCTGCAACATATTGTGCTGATTTTGGCTAAGATGATGCTGTTGATATTGATGGTGTTCTATGTGATTAAGCATTTCCAAATTTTCTGGAACATGTTGTAATTTATAATCGTCAACAACGTTATTTGTATTCATCGAGTTTTGTTGAGACATTTGTTGGTCGCGAATATTTCTTTGAGATAATTCGTCGACATTGAGATCATTGCGATGGCATTGATGAAATTGATTAGCATGTGAATATTGACTATGTTTATTATCAATGTTTACAACATTTTCTATTTGTTGTTGTTGTTGTTGCTGCTGCTGTTGTTGTTGTTGCTGCTGCTGTTGGTGTTCTTCTTCTTCGGTTTGTTTTTGATTCATTTGTTGGTGTTCAAATTCTATTTGTTGGGTATGAGGAAGCGATTGTTGTTCCACAGCATCCATTTGTCGCCTTTCATTTTTTGATTGCTGGGATTGCTCGTGTAACAGTCTTTCTATTTGATTTTGGGGACTGCTTGGCGATGTCTCTTTTGCCATTGTTATATTATGATTATTATTATTTGAATGATTATCACTGTTATGGTGAATAACTAAATTTTCAGCTTGTAATTCATTCATATCACTTAAATTACTGGTAACACAACCGTTTGTTTCTCTGATATTATTAGATGGGTTTATTGAGGAAGGAATTTCATCATTTTGGAGGTGATTGCTTTCAGGCAATGTTTGTTGTTGTTCTTGTTGCTGGTGTTGCATGAACGTTTCTTGGAAGAGTAATTTTGTAGCTTGACTAGAAGAAGACTCCTGATTCCTAGTTACGCAATTATTAAAATCGTTAACTTCCATAGACGCTGTAGATGACAACGAAGAAGGTGAGGAAACAGTGGAAGATGGGCAACACGATGGGGATATTACTTTGGTTTGACGACTTTTAGGCTCTTTTAGCTCAAACGATGTTGGCGAAAAGGATCCAGATGCTTTCTCAGACGAACAATCGTAAGGTAATTGGGATATTTTATTATCTAAATTGACCATAACTTTATTTTCAACTGGATTTTCATTTATGTTAGGAATAATCGCAGATTTGTTTTCATTACTTGAAGAGATGTCTTCATCCATAGGAACAACTTGTTCTCTTTTAACATCTACTTCTCCAGCTACTCTCAAACCGGCATCAGCTTCAGCTTTTCCATTTTCGATCACATTTTGTGTGTTTTCTTCAACTTGTCGAGATTTAAAACTCTGTTCATTTTCTATTAAAGCACTTGAAGCTAAGCTCACCAATGTAGATACATTGGATAATGTTGATGTTGACGATGACGATGATGAAGGTAGATGATCGCCATTAAAAGTTGATGGTGGATTATCTTTGGTCGACATTTTCGTTGTTTTACCGTCGTCTTCTTCTTCCATTGAAACAGATTCGGCTGCTACGGAGGATGATGGCATATTCATTGTGCTTGTTGTTATTGGTGCTAAAGATGATACATTACCTCCAAATAGTGTTGCTACTTCCATTTTGTATAAACTACTTATTCGAATTGATTGGTTTAATTATTTTTATAAAGATCTTATTATTGTTTATATATTGAATTAACAATTTTGGATTCTCTGTAACTACCCGTTTTTTGTTCTTTTTTTATTGTTTTCAGAACAACTAAACGGATAAGGTTGAATGTGCTATCCATTTTTGGTATTGAATTATTTTCCCTTGTTTTTTAATGCAGATTTATATTTGTTCTTCTAAAGCAATTTACAATAATTTATTTTTTGTTTTGATTTGTTAAGGAACATGTCTCCCATAAGCTTTTAGTTCTTTTTTATATCACTTCGTGAGTTTTATAATTTGATGATTTCTGGCAGAAAAAAGAAAACATAATTAAGATTTAATTAAAAAGTATTACAAGACATTGTTGGTTAAAGTTTTAAACATGTCATGAAATCAATCTTTATAAACCTTTAGACTTGTATGTACAATTCCATTTCGTTTTAGATTATTTGACGATAGGTAAATACCGCCCTCAGCGCTGATATAATAGGTGTGCTTGGTAATGTGAAAATTCGTACGAATTTGTACAAAATTTTCAGATTTTGCTGTCAAAACCCATAGGAAGAAAAACCCAAGTTTGGGAAACTCGGTGAAAATTTCTAGTTACCAAACAGGCATAATTACAAACTAATTTATAACGGGGATTGTTATAACAAGATTAACACATCCATTTCTATTATGCTGAATGCAATCATTGTGAAAGCATAACCATTCTCTACATTTAATTAGGTAAAACGTATACTCTCGTACTTTCTGGATGTTAAATTATCATGAATCATAGAAAACAAGATTACGACACTTCTATCTTTTTATTTTGCCGACGTCATCAGAGACAACACAATCTAACAGCCAAAGAAATTGTTTTGTTTGTCCGATGTGGATTAATGGATTTTTCGGGCGCGAATAATATAAACATACAATTCATTTAAATAATTGAATATTGTTGAATCAAATTTGCTTTAATTGAATTTAAATTAATTGCGAAAAAATCAAGAATAAAATAAAGTCGGACTGCTGTATGGATATCGAAGATTTCACTAAAATTAGGCAAAACAACAATTTGTGAAGATTTGTGCAATAAATAAATGGAAAATGTTTTAATTATGTTTTAATTTTGTTGTATTTTCGTTTTTTGCATTTGGATAAATCTACAATTGTTCCGTTAAATGTTCTTATTCTAAAATGTATCCTCGTGTGGAAAAAGTTTTTTTTATTTTCACATCGCAGTCAATGACTTTGGCCAATTCAATTAAATTTGTTTGGTAGCCTGGACAAATTACTAAGTCTTCTCCGTTGAAGGATTTAAAGTTGCTGTCCAAGTTCGTCAAGTCATTCACCATCCTTGGTGATGGCTTTGACGAGCTGCCTTCACTTAGGTGGTCCACCCATGAATACAATGCGACAGTTCCTTCGGCTGGAAATTTGTTTTTTAAATTTATGGCATATGTATTCGGCCATATTTTCTTGGCCATCGCTCTCTAAAGTGGCCAAATCTTCATCATCTTTGTTGCCATCAGTATTATCCTCTTCTAGTTCCCAAACAATGCTTTGAAATTTAGTACCTAAAAAGAAATTTCAGATTATTTGTTTGTAAAAGCAAAAACAATGTCTGCAAAGCGGTCAATGGCGCTTCCAAATTTGGGGTATCGTCAAAGCATACATGTGCTGCGTCCGAAATAGCACCCTCGTTGTGTCCTAAAATGTGGGACCCTAACCTTAAGCGGAATTCTTCTTGATCAGGATGATCATGGAGGCCTTCATTGCCACGTAACACACAAAATGTGTTTTCTAATACGGCAACACATGCACATTGAATCCAAATCGACTTACCAAGTCTTTGAATAAAAGCTGTATTGCCGTATTGGATTGAATAATTCCTAAGAAATTAGATGTGTGTTTATTTTCAACAGTTAATTAATGATAAGTAAATTCAACCTTTCGGAAATGGAAAATGGAATTAAGCAAGTTTTCCCAATTACTTTCATGTTTGATATCAGCTCCGACACTTCATCAAGGATTTTGTTTTGGGTGTCGAGAGCAAGACCATAGGCATGAACCCTTTCTTGGGTTAGACTTGCGTCTAACAGGGTTTCTATGGTGGGTATGGAACTAGGTTTAAGGCGAGGGCGTTATTTATGTGTGCAGCCTAAAGAAGAAACTAAAGTAAATAATGAATTTTTAGAGGCAGTTGAAGGGACGTTAGAATTATGTATCTACCATTTTAATGTATAGGATGTTTTCTTAAGAGCTTTGAATTTTAAATAATAATACAAGAATTAATTTTGTATCATTATAATCTAGTGGATAATTTCCTGCCATTTATTTTTTAAAATATAATTTCCGGGATATGCATCTAGGTGGGGACAAGTGTTCTTTGAATTTGGGAATTGCAGGTTTTTTAGTTTTATTTAGTAAAATTTTTACTTAAAAAGGGGGGGGCAGTGGTTTTTAAAGAGGAGACGTAAGCAGCAGTTTGGTACGAAAAAGGGGGACTACCCGCCAAAAGGGGCCGTCTGGTAGGGTCAGTTGGGGTAAATGGGGGCATATTTTGTATTTTTTAAAGACACATTTTTTTCAGAAATGTTAAAAATGTTAACACAATTTTTTTTTAAACTTTTGAAAACAACTATTGTATAAAAAGTTACCAGATAGTTTACTTATGATGTCTTAATAAAGCTTTACAAACAAAAAAGTGATTTACGGCAGATTTTACATTTACTCCCTCCACGTTTACATTTCCCCCATTGATTTTAAAAATACTGGGGTAAATGGGAACAACTAACTTCAGTCCTCTGAGTGCTAGGACATCGTCTATGGGGTTAAGGTAAACAAACATGAATTTTATTTGGATTATTCGGTTGGAAAATCGATTAACTCAATATTTACATTCACCCCATATATGCATAGCACCCATCAAAGAAGACTCCGAAAAGTACCTTATTGCTTTTTTTTTATATGAGGACCGTAATCTTGAAAGGAACTATCGTAACCAATATATTGTCATCATATCAAACAGTCAAGATGCATTGAAAGCATTAAGCTCTTATGTCATTACCTCCAAATTGGTGTGGGAAAGTGTAGGCAAACTAAACGAACTAAGCAAAAACAATAAGGTCTCACTTTATTGTATACCTCCCGCTCCCATATAGGTATCCAGGGTAATTAGAACGCAGACTAATTAGCGAAAATAGGGGCAACAATGCCCGTAACGGGTCCTACACCCTACTTCGGAATAGGAGAACATTTTATTAAAATTAAATCAAATAAGAAGAGGAGACCCAAACATCAAGAAACTGGAAAGGATTCCCCAAGTTAAGGCAGGCAAAACTGTTGATTGGTGAATATAACCAAAAACGGTTCACGGACTGCATCAGCTTAGCTAGAAACAAACTTAGACTCATAACGGGTTTCCTCACCGGTCACTGTAAGCTCAGAAGACATCTAAGTATTCTTGGCCTGGTAGATGGAGCCACATGTAGATTCTGCCTGGACGAGGACGAAACTCTAGACTTCATCCTGTGTTGTGTAAAAACTGCCAAACATGTTTGTTTTGATAGCAGGGACAGGAAAATGGATGATATGACCGTAACTGTACATATACAGTCGGGTTTGAAGAGCTGTGCATTAGGCAAGTTTGGATTACGGATCATAAATCGTACCAGTCTGAGCGGTCCCGCTTCAAGGAGGCATAAAATACATTAAAAATTAAACTTAATACCTCGTCTATTGTATGCACTACATATTTGTTTTAAGGATGTCAATTTTTGTGTTACCATAACCGGCCACCTTCCATACCAGGACAAATTTCTCGTTACCGTCAGTGTCCGGTTATGAGGAAGTTCACTGTATTTCGTTTTCAGTTCCCGCTGGCAGGGAGGGTCTTCGACCTCACCCCATTGAATCCAATGATGTTTGTCGACCTTTAATTTTATGAAATATCACAGATTTAGGGACATTGTAGTGTTCTCTAGCTTGTAGATATGTCATTTTCTTCTGCAAAACATCTATCACAGCGTTTTAACATCGTTAATACATATTATAATTGACTTGTGCTTTCTTTTTTGTAAAAGTTGGGGGTATTTAAAGCACTAGAAACAGAGTTATGCGAACAAAAACTTTAGGAAAATGGACGTTTACATTTACCCCAAAAACTAGTTTCCATTTACCCCATATGATTATATTACTGGGGTAAATGTAAACACGAAAGAAAAACTGCATAGAATATAAGAAAAGTGCGGTGTAATCATAGAATTAACTTCAATGCACTTTTATTTACATAATATTACACGAACATTTTTCTTACGCTTCCAATATAATCAACTTTTTTTACCAGTGACAAACACTCACAAACTTGAATTTCAGATTTCAGATAGAGGTTCTTCCCACAACTAAAATTTTCAACGAAATACGGACAATAACTCAATGATATTTCATGCAACGGAGTCGCGACATTTCATATTCTAATTTTTGTTCCGTCTGGGTTGAAACAATTTATTTAAAAATGTGAAAATAACGGCCGTTTCCATTTACCCCATGTTTACATTTACCCCAACCGACCCTAACTCTGACTGCAGTACAAAAAGCAACACAACATTTTTTTGTTATCATTCCATAACTTCGTCGTGTCAACATGGCATTTAGATATGTATGTATCTTGGTTGCATCAGCAGCGTATGAAGAATTTGTAGAACTTTTTAGAGAAGCGAAATTCAGATAACCAGAGTTGACTGTATAAATTATAACAAATGCTTTTTTTTACATTCGTACACATGTATTGTATTTCTGTATCATTCGCAACCCTATCAAAGTAGAATATATATGTATATATGTTGGCATAAGTATAATATTAGGTACATAAACACATATGTATATGTGAGAGATAGAGATGATGACAACTCCATATACATACCAATAAATTCTCTCATCGAATTCGGAATTTAAAATTAAAAAACGAATTCACTAGAATTTATATATATGTATGTAGGTATGTAGATACAAATATGTACTATAGGTACTATTAAAACGAGATTAATTCAAAAGCGAGAATACTCAAAATAAAATTTTAAAAATATTATATGGAATGTACATAGATAGATAGCCATCAACTCATACACATTTAGGTACAACGTATACAAAAGTTTTAAGATAAAAATGGATTTTAGGTTTAAAAATATTTGTTTGTATGTATGTACAATATGTTGGTACATATTTTATTTTGTTTGTTTTTGTTTCAAAATTTTGTAGGTACATATGTACATATTTATCAACCAACCTATTATTTTTTTTGCTTCTATTCTATTACATCAAAAACTGGATGGATGCCCAATTAAACAAATTTAATGTTACTAAATGCATTACACACACGTAAAACACACATTCAAATATACATCTTAAAATCAGATGCCTTGGAGAAAAGAAGGAACTAAATAAATAAATTAGAACAGTTTGAGATGAACAGGCAATACACAAATACCTACGCATACGTAAGCATCACTATGCCTTTGCTCTAGTGCCTCGTACTCGTACTCGAAGTAGATACGGACCATATATATATATATATATATATATATATATATACATATTTGTGTATGAATATAAATAAAGGTATGAATAAAATACACATAGAAAAATATAAATAGTGATCAGTTTGTAAAATGAGCACACTGAAGTCATATATAGGTACGTATGGATGGGTGAACTACCGTTGATTATGACGTTGACGTCCGACCATACCTCCACGCCGCAACGTTTCTTCATCATCACTAGCTTCTAACCACAACAAAATTCCCGCGAGCAGCGCTGTACGAACAGGTACTTTAGTACCAAACTGGTACTTCTTGGTATATTTGGCCCTGTGGCACTTAAAAATCAAAAATTTAGCAATATTTATTAATATAAAATGCTCGACTGGATCGCAAGTGTACTTGCTCGAAAGCACAAGATTGTTAGTAGAAAGCCAAAATACATTTTTAAGGCCGTTTTTTACCTATTTTTTAAAATACAAAATTTCTTACATTTTTTCTAGAAAAAAAGTTGGAAGGTATGAGGATTTTAAGTACTTAACAATATAAATTTAAAAACAGAATTAAAAAAAAATCCTCTATATCTGGTTACGAAATACCTGAATTTTCAAAAAAAAAAAAAACAATTTTTCGAAAATGTTGGTAAGTATGCATTATTATTTAGAATTCGAAAGACCTTATATGTATAATTTTGAAAATAAAAAAAAGGTACCGTTAATAATAAAATATGTAAACCAAACATTTTTAGACCAAAACGTAGACTATATCTAAATTAGTGCAATTTTTTTTTCAAAATCGGTAAAGCCGTTTTCGAGATTCATAATTAAAATGGCAGAAAAAAATTCTATAGTAAGTACCGTTATTTATGGGGTTAAAAAAACGATTCAAATATATATTTGAGACAATCACCTAAAGCGCTTAAATACAAAGTTGGAAGAAAATCGGTTCAGCCGTTTAGGCTGTAGATCGATCTACAGACAGGCAGACACAAACAGACGGAATTGCGGGACCCACGTTTTTGGTGTTCTCCATCATCGTAATGTCAAGTTTGATTAATATATCGAGTTCGATTTTTTTTCCAAATGCAAAGCTTGCACTGCAGATGTCATGTTGAAGAATTAAGTACTAATAGAGTAGTAGTAATAGAGTTTTCACTTAAGTTCACTATCAACTACAGAAATTGAATCCCAAAAATTTAGGTAATTTATATGGTAACTTTCATCAAATGAAATCAGAGTTATACAATATTCTTCGGGTTCTGGATGAAAGTATGCACAAATCATTTATCGAAGAAGCACAATCTTCAATATACAGAGTATATTATCCCAAGCTCGAGCACGATCTCAGCAAGATAAGTTATTTCGGAAATAACGAGAGTGTTAATAAAATATCTACCATTTTTAAGACACGAGGAGAGTTACTGCCGTTAAATTTTATACCCCACCGCCCAGATCTCCCAATCCAATGTAGTATGTGTAATCTGAATACGCGTGAAGATATAATGCATTTTGTAGGAATATGTCCATTACTTAATGAAATACGAAAACTATACCTAGGAAAACCAATTTTCACAACGGAAGAAGTTATTTATCTTTTGAATGGAAATGATTGGTCGGCTCTTTTCAAATTTGTAAAATCCGCATTACGATATCGTAACCAAATTTTAAGAGAAGCATTTTAATTATAATAATTATAGGTAACTTGAGTAACTATTTTGTTAAATTACAATTATATTGTCAATCTGACAGACGGCTTTTGCCATGTCATAAAAGATTTGTAAACCTTATGTAAATTCTTATAAATTATTGTATCTAATAAAATCTTATTCTATTCTAAAATCAATCTATATGGTTCAATTTTTTCAATAGAAAAACATCTGTATTATAATTTGGGGAATTATAATTTGATTTCAAAAATAGTTAAGATGAATTAATGCTTCCAGCGCAGCTACTGAAGGAATAACTGAAGTAAATATAAGAACAAATAAAATGCACGACTGGATCGTACGAACTTGCTCTTGTAGCTAACAACTTTTGTGTAGCTAACCATTGTTAGTAGGTATAGGTAGTCTAGTTATCATATGCAGGTTTAAAGCAGATGTAGGTAAGAATACATTGATTCTTAATATCAAGGAATGGTTACATAGACACCTACCTACAAATTTAAACGGATTTGAATTATGTAAATTATGAGGGTAATAAGTACCTACCTACATATAGTTAACCTAGGTATGTAAACATGTACATACATATGCACATATATAATGAAAGTGATTGGTGTATTGGTAGGTAAAAATCGTTTTTTCAACTTATAAAAACTGCCAAAACCGTCACTTTAATCAGTTTCTCGAAAAAACGAAGAACGCCATTAGATGCCAAAGATCAATGAAAATTTTATAAAAAAGTATCTCGAAAATTATAGGACGGATTTTGATGAAATCCTTTTTTATTTTTAGTTTTTTGAAAACAATAGTTTTTTGAAATTTTGGTATGCAGTTTTTTAGAGTTTATTAATATAAATGTGCTTATAAAATTAAAAAATATATTTTTGATTAGTTTTAAAAATATTGATTTTTGAAAATAAAAAAGTTTTAAAAATTAATATTTATTATAAAAAAAAAGTTATTCAAAATTTTGATATGCAGAATTAGTTTGGCTACTTAGATCTTCTCAGATATAATATTTGAAAGAAATCCAATGTACCGTTACCGGGAAAGCCAAAAAAAACGTTATATGAAAGGTACCGTTATTAGACTTTTCCGTAAACTCGGTTCAGATTAAATGATAGCTATTGCCAACAAAAAAAAAAATTCTCAAATTTTTTTATCAAAATCGTTGGATCCGTTTCGATAGAAATAAGATTTACCTAAACGATTATATGGTAGGTACCGTTATTTTAAGCGAAAAGAATCACACATACCAAATGTAAATCATTATACATACATACATACGGAATTCATTAACTTTATTCACAAAACTAGAAACCCTAATAGGAAAATAATGATTTTGACAGATCTCACGAACAGAAATTCTATCATCATCTGTTGTTCTTGAAAACTCCAGTGGACATCAAATCAACATTGATTCAGAAAACTGTACAGATCTATCAGGATAGGTTTGTGTTGTTGCAATCCCGTGTAATAACAGCTAAGAATAAAATGCACGACTGGATCGCACGACCTTTTTTTATGTTCGGTCACATCGTATGCAAAATATTTCTATTTTCTATTAGAAATCGAAATATATTTTTAAGGTCGGTTTTTACTTAATTTTTAATAAATATATAAAATTTCTTTAATTTTTTTTTCTAAAAAATATTGGCATGACAATATTAAATAATATAAACTTAAAAACAAAAGATTAAATCGGCTTAATCAAAGAAAAAATAATTCAAAATTCTGAAATAAATACTTAAACTAATTTGAGCTAAAAAAAAGTACGCCATTTTATTTCTTAGATAAATTTGAATTTATGAGAAAAACATTTTAAAAATCTGTGGAGCGGTATTTTAGAAAAAAGTTTTTTTTTTTTAACTTTTTTCAAATAAAATTCAAAAACGCCAATTCATAGGTTTTCAGCAAATACATATAACTATAATTTTTGAAAAAAATTAAATGATCAGTTTTCAAAATATGAATTTTAAATTTTTTTTTAAAATGCTTTTAAAAATACAAAAAAAAATATTAATTAAAAAATTGTTACGTACGTAGTATAAATTGGGCTACCTATACCTATAATATGTGTGAAATGTCGAAAGAATCGGTTAATCCATTTATGAGACAGTCGAAAGCAAAAAACGGTCCTATGGAAAGTACCGTTTTTAAACATTAAAAAAAAAACTCTATATACCCAGTTTGAAGCAGTTCGACCCAAACGTTTGGGCTGTATGTGTCTATACATAAATACAGACGGACAGGTGTTGACAAAATAGTTACTGCCAAAAAATAAATCTAAGCTTTCCGAAAAAAACGTTGGTATATTTGTGTATCGCATGAGAAATAATTCCAAAAACATTTGCACAAACCCATACAAAATTTAACCTATGCGATTTTGGTTGTTCAGGAACTTACAAAATTTATACTAACCTATTTTAGATATGCTATTGTACCGACATTGGGTTTATTTAAGAAACAGCTGAATATGTTATAACTTACTTTTGATAGAAAATGCTGCCCGATCGTTCACAAACTTATCCGTTAGGTAGATCTTGAATAGCCTAGCGATACGCACTAGAACACGGTCAATTTAGATTAGAACAGAAATATTATTAAAATAAAAGTTAGAAATGCTTTTTTTCACCTGCAGCGCTGCCTGGAATTTGCGACAGAGGAATTGATTTTTAAAGTGGTTGTCGTATTGCTCTTATATTTTTAAATATTCCCAATGTGTTGGATTTCGATTTACTACAATTTTCGCACATTTAGGGCGATTTAACTTTTTGTTTCAATAGGTATGTTAGATGCATAGTTTATTGTTAGTCAGGTTGCTAGTTGCATGAAAGTGTTGATGTTAGAAGGCAGGTAGTATGTTTGACTGAAGAAATGAGGGTTAGTTCTGTTTTTGCCAAAGTGACTAAATAATACCAGAAACCAGGACCAGATAGTGTGACCATAGTTGGGATTTATTAACTATCTCTTTTTTAGTTGCGTTCGGTTTTGTTTACTTTACTTTTTGTTTAGCTACCTACATATATTTTGCACAAAGGCAAGCTCTATTTATTTCAATTCACTCTTTGTTCCAAAACATAGGTATATAAATATGCTTTTTGGGTTGTGAATTTAATGCAATTTTTCATTACTTACTGAAAGTGGCGCTATAGTTCGGGTTGAACCAGGTTCTCAACTAACATGCTACTACTGACAGATCGATCTGTAGTTAGCTGTTTCGCACGTCAAATTGATTGAGGTTCTGCCCTACGACCCCACCTGTGTGCACAGCCTGAGGCGCGGTCTTCCTATACTGAGCCCTCCCTCAGTTGAATTGAATTCGGGTTCGGATTTGAATGGGATATAATGTAGGAATACAATTTTTTTTATTGCAAAAAATTACACCCAAGAAGCTCATATGAGTTACCCTGTCGTACCCTGGTCACGGACCAGGGTACACCAAAGTAAGCGTTTTCTAAAATCTACGATAAATGGTGTCAAAATTGGAGATTGGTCTTTACTGTAGAATGATTTTTATTAGAATGTACTCAAGAGTTACAACCTAAATTACTTCCAACCAGGTCCGAATTAATTTTTCTTCTGAATAACAAGCACTTTCATGCGTATTTTTTATCTCTAAGTGTACTTGTATCACTTTAAGCAAATAAACGACAAGCATCGCATCGGCAACAGTTCTCTCTAGGCAACAGAATGTTCCTTCATACCTAAATGGTGCAAAATCCTTGCGCAAATATCTGACACTCTTCAGCAAATGAGTAGTCAATTTAAGGCATGTCCAGTTTCCATTAATATTGCGACATTGTCATTATTTTTGTGATAGTTCATTTTTAGTTTCGCATGACATCGGGAGACCAATTTGTATCTCAAACTTTTGTTTTTTTTCTCATGAACTAAAATGGCTATGATTTCCCGGAAAACAATTACCCGGATAAAGATTCGAGTAACGATTGCCCCAACGAATTCCCTTATCACGATTACCAATCCCCGCATTTGCTACATTTATCTGTGAAACTAACCAATCAGAATCAACGAAAAGGAAATTTGGAGAACTTGGAAATTTGCTACTATTTGTGATTTTAACAGTTTTTGTTTATACAGTTTTATTCAGCTCAAATGTTTACAGAGTTTTAAATACGAGTATTTACAAATAATTAATTCTTAAGTCTCATATTAAATATCGGCTCTGCTTCGTTAAATTGTTGGTTTTTTATACATTTTATAATAAAGGTGTCTTAGGTCTAACATAGTTTTTTTTTTTATAAAAATAGGTTTTTTCGTCGGCATGAGCAGTGCTGACGGTCGTTGGTTAGTGTGGTTGAGTTGGTGTTTGGAGGGCCTTAACTCCTGTTGCTTCTTAGCTAGCTTGGTCCTTTGGTGGCTTCAACCTCTATTGTACTGCGTTCCTGCAGCTACGTAGAAGTTTCCGAAGCTGTCATCTGACCATATTCCAAATGCTGGATCCATCATGGATAGCACGTGGAGATACCGGTCTTCTGTATCTGGGTCCCATGTAATTAAATTAATAAGAGAGCTGGGATGGGATGGTATTTTTTGCAGCATCTTTACGCTGAGGTTGTACATGTATTTGTCTATCGGAATAATTTGATTTAAAACAGTACGGAGAATACGGTCTCACTCGAAACCATGAGAATCAGCAAGAATGAAGCATGCAGAAATAAATTATTGATTTTCAGATAGCGGTCTGGACCAATTTTAAAAAAAGTTCTTTTCACAACTTCAAATTTTCTTCAAAGAGATATAATTAATAATAACACTTTTCCAAAATATCCGGGCAATCGTTATTCGGGCAAATTCTTTTCCGGGAAAAAGTTACGTTTCCACTTAAATTAGTACAAATTGAAACTTTTTAAGAGATATTTTTTTGTTACACTAAATAAATTTGATAGGTGCATATGCATCAATAAATATTTAAATTCAAATTTGTAATTGCTTAGTTATTTCTTACCCTAATCTTTTTGCTTTTCGTTACTTTGTAAAAATAATGTTATCCGATCCTTCCCCTGGTCACACTGGTGAGCACTTGCAGGGTCCAGGTTGACAGAAAGTGATATAGAACAAGTTTTATGTGTATCAATATCAACACTTTATTAAAACCACTTGGTCACTCTGCGTTTCCGTTAGTTTTATTTTCATGCGTGTGTGTCAAATGTTATGCCTGTGTTTTGCCTAGGGGTTGTTTTTTTTGAAAATACACAAAGTTTGCTCGAGAGTCTGAATATTGAAATATAAGGAGGCAGAGAGAGTATATTCACTTAGTGATAGGTGTGCGTGAGATGGTATGGTTAGTGCTTTTTTCCGTTGATTGATTGAATATCTAAGTTGACATTGTGTTGTTTTGATGATGTATGTTGGTATATAATTTGTTTTGCTTATCTATGATATTTTCCAATTCAAAAATATAGGACAGGAAGTCGCGATGCAATTTTTAACAAAATAAATGAACCATAAAGGGTTGAACAAATCTGTAAGAGATGCTAATGTACATAATAATGTACTTGTACTGTAAAACCAGACAGAAATATAAAATAGTAGGCGGATTGTAGATATCTAAGGGTATTTATATATGTATTCCATATCCATACTTGAATAACAACAACTGAATTTAAATACCAACATACATATATCAATCTGATGAACAACGAATAAATAAATCTGAATGTTTCCAAGAAGACAACTACACTTAATATGAAGAAGTAGGTACCTACCTATACTTACCTGTTTACTACTGTTTTATGTTGGTGCGGGCCAGGTCTATTGGAAATGGCCACCAAATTTTAATTTTAGGAGATTTATTATATTACTGCCTAGTATTAACTACTATTAATAAATTGTACAAAACTTTAATTACCTAATAGGTATTAATGAATACTTATTCGAACAGTTCTGGTAAAAGCTTCTTGATGACATGTAGCTACTTATATGTTTCGGTCTTGCATTAAATGAGTTGTTTTACAATTTAAATACACGAAAGTTTCGTAAAATTTATTCAAAACTTTTATAACAAATTTGCTAACAGCTTTACAAATTTCAAGATTTTAATTATTTGAGGAAAAAGTGATAGTTTTATACCGTACAAAATTGTTTAGAAGATATAATTCAGAATCAACGAAAAGGACACAACGAAATTGAAACAATTTAAAGAAATGACAAATTTTGCTTTAGATAGCTTTCACAAAATTTCATAGAAATAAGAAACACAATTTTCACCATACATAAAATTGTGATGACAAAAAAGGGGGCTCTGTAACTTTGTCAGCCTGTCTTCCTGTATTTAATGCCGAATTAACATGTCTGCTTACATAAGTCATAAAAACGGATTATGGCAATCAATTTCTCAAATTTGGTAAAAAATAATGGCATATTGTGCGGATATTTAGCAGAAAATTCAACAAACAAGTGGCCGCTCGAAACTCATGGAATTTTGTTTAACAAAAAAAAATCGAACTCGAAATTTTGATCAAACTTGATATTACGGTGATAGCGAAGACAAAAAAGTGTGTCTCACAATTCTGTCTATCTGTCCTCGAGTCTATAGCCTAAACGGTTGGATGGGATTTGCTTCAAACATGGTATACATACATGTTTTTTTTCGGTAATATGCCCAGGTTTTTTCATTTTTATTAAAACGAAAAATAACGGTACATTTTTTTGGCCAAAAACATAAAAATGTTTTTTTTTCTCAAAAATGGCACAAACGGTTTTTATAAAAATAAAATGCACGACTGGATCGTACGAACTTGCTCTTAGAGCTACCAACCTTAACGCAGCTAAACATTGACGCTGTTTAGTAGATAGGTAGTCTAGCAGGTTTAAAGCCGACAAGGAACATTACCTTGATTCTTAGTACCCATAATGACTTGTCGAATGAATGATTCAGTTATCCACAAATGTATATTCAAATCAACATCATGGATATTCATTATGTAAGTTACGAGAGAAATATGTACCTACATTCATAGATGGAACATAGGTATGTGCTCATGATAAGGAAAGTGAATAATGCAGTTTGGTAGGTAGTTATGTATATGCATATAACTTTATATTTTAAGTGCAATATGCATACATAAGATTCATGTTTAAAGACAAATTCATATGTTTATATAAATATATGAGGGCCTGCATTGTATTTAGTATTCAGTGATGTACGCAAAAATTCGTAAAAAGGAAATACCTACATATAATATGGTAGAAATAAATGGATAATACACATACATAATTAAACGTTTTTATATTGCTTAGTGGTTATAGTTTGAGGGAAAAAAAAGATGCCATTTGAATTCGTGGATAAATAAGAATATATAAAAAAAATCGAAAATCGTTGGAGCGGTTTTTTAAAAAAATAATTTTATGTACAAAATTTTGAAAACATTTTTAGAAAAAAAAAATTGAAACGCTATTTTAAAGATATTAATATACGTATAAAATTTAAATTTCAACAAAAAAATCATTGACTGGTTTTCGCAAAATCGATTTTTCAAAAAAAAAAAAAATTATTAATTTTTTAAAAATCGAAAAAAATATTTTTTGAAAATTTGAGTATGCAGTTTTATAAACAACTTTAGGGAGGATTTGTATGAAAAAAATTATTTTAATCGGTTCATCAAATGTTGAGAAATTCGAAAATATGAAAAGTGGTTCTATGGGAAGTACCGTTAATAAGTACGCAAAAAAAATATTCTTATACTTAAAAGTGAACTGTACAAATCTAAGAACACACTACTTTTTTTTATAAAAATTGGAGCCGTTTTCGCGAAATTAATTTTTTTCTTAACGGGTTTTTTAACATTTGTATGGGAGGTACCGTTGGTTTTGTTTTAGGAATACAGTTTTTTAACTATTCAAGATTATTTCAAAAAACTCCAAAATACGAAGTTTCAAAGAAATCCATCACAGTTTTCGAAATTTTGAGTTCTCAAAAATAAAAAGTTTTTTTTTTAATTTCAAAAAAAAAATTGAAAAATGTTTGCTTACATTAATGTTTAGACTTTATAGGAGCTTCTGCATAAATTTTTTTAAAAAAGTCAAGTAACCGTTTTTAAGAAATCGAAATCCAAAAAAATGATACTACTAGAGGTACCAAAACTAACAATTTGTATCCAAAAAAAAAAAAATATCAAAATGTACCTTTCCCTTCATTGTGAACTGATTTTTTTTTATAAAAATCGTTGGAGCCGTTTTTGAGAAAATTAAGATTTTGGGAGCTACAATATGTACCTAGTTTGGTGCAAATCTGTTCAACCGTTTAGGCTGTAGACTCGGGACAGGCAGACAGACTGACAGACAGACAGACTGAATTGGGGGACCCACTTTTTGGATGTTCTCTATGATCGTAATGTCATGTTTGATTGTTAGAATTTTTTTTTTGCACGAATCCATAACTTGCCTTATAGTATCTAGTAAAAAAAAAACAGTTTATGAATTAATGAAGGGAAAGGGAATTTTTAGTAATTTGTCTTGGTACAGTAGACCATTGTTGTTTTTCGAATTGTGGAAAACGGTTAATTTTCTTTTTCTTTTTTGAAATTTACAATTTACTACAAAATTTAAAGAATATTGTAAGTACAAATTTTTCAAAAAAAAAACGACTCAATCGATTTTTTCGAAACATTTTATTTAAATTTTGAACATTAAAACAAAAAACAAAACTCCTATATAAATGTTAAAAAAACCGTTGAGAAACAAAAAAATTTCTAAAAAACGGCACCAAGTATTTTAATAAAAAAAGCTATGTTCTTAAATTAGTGCAGTCTACTTTTAAGTAAAAGCAGGTTTTATTTTGTATTCTTATTAACTGCATTTCTCATTCTTTGATGAAGCGGTTAAAATTATTGTGTATGAAAATTCTCCATAAAAGAATAAATAATATTGCATTTTCAAATTTTTAAAAAAAATGTTTTTTCGATTTCTAAAAAATAAATCTTTTTTTTTTGAAAAAAAAAATCGATTTTTCAAAATCGAGTTACTGATTTTTCGGAAGTTAAAATTGTATATGTTTATTAATAATTACCTTAAAAAAGTGTTACAATTTTTTTTAATAAAATTGTTTTCAAAATTGTATACATAAAAAACTATTTAAAAAAAATAAACTTGTACATAGATAGTCAAATTTTATCAGCGCATATGTTAAAGGTGAATATATTTTTTGTTTTTCAAGGAAAAGCATTTACACTTGCGGAATTGGACCCCGGAACAACCCTCTAGGGAAGATACGCATACCTCCAACATCTGATAAGTAACAACAAGACCAGAAACTTTCGTACGTTTCACCTTCCAAACCCCATATGTTTACATTGTAGTATTTGTAAATTTGACACTTTTTTTTTTTTTTTTTTTTTTTTTTTTTTTTTTTTTTTTTTTTTTTTTTTTTTTTAAATTCATTTTTATTTCATATTAACTTATAAGTATCTTAAAGCTAGACAAAAATTTTTAAAACTAGCCTAATTATCAATGACACTCTATCCATGAATAGATGGGAAGTCGAAAAACAAAAATAATACTAGGGCTGTGTTAAGAAATTCAAATTTTGAAAGCGTAGCCATACTTTATTTGTGGAAACAATTTTTTTGCAGAAAAAAGACCTATGGTATTGATACACAAATTATTTTGTTCTGTGGTAGTTTACAGAATTAAAAAATCATCATCACATAAAATATAATTCTTCGAAAATAGAATAATTTTTGTTTTCGATATTTTCCTAATTTATGTTTTGTAACACGACACAATACGAAACAATTTACAGGTTAATCGCACCACCAGAAAGACATATACCCTCAGATGACTGCGTACTGAATATGTTACATTGTTTTCCGCTAAACAAAATTGTCTAGCGTATAAATTTTGTTCCAAATTACTCGAAAACCATAGGTTTTTTGAAAAAAAGTTGTTAGTACACATTGTAGATCATGTCATTCTACACAAAAAAGATTAAGACAGATTTTATCGTACAATTGATAGATTTGGAAAAAATGGTCGAAAACATTGGGTGGAGTACATTTTTTTCACAAAAATTTAATAAATGTATGTTTTTGAGTGGGGACATTTCTTGTTTTTAATTATGTTTGGAAAAACATGCTCTATTAAAAAAAAAAACAATTTTTAAGTGTGGAACCGGAAGGGAAATATGCTGCCATCTTCAAAGTAATAATTTATTTTATTTTGTTCAATAGCTCCCAAAACCTTTATTTTTCTCAAAAAATTCTGTAGAGTACAATTATCTACAAAATGGCATATTAACGACTTCTGTATGTCAATTCATTCTTAAGTTATAGCGTACCAAAGTTAGATTTCAAAATGGATATCGGATATCTAGATTAAACTCATTCGTTAAAGCAACCAGAATAAATATAACTCACAAACAAAATTTTATTAAAGAGAAAGATAAAAAACTGGGTGTACCATTAAAAATGTTTTCTTCCAATTTTTTTTTCGTTGGAAGGAACTTGAAAAAATAAAAATTGAGGGTTCTGGAAATTTAAGGAAACAACAACTAAGCATTTAACTAGCATTTAAATAACCCTTTTGCAAACTGTATATAAAATTGCACTCATTTGCTCGGAATTAGCTTTTTGCATTCATTTAATTTATTTCTATTTTTAACTAATTTTTAAAGTTTTCATTTCCCATACAAAATGGATGTAATGGATGACTACCGACAACTTTTTTTTTTGACAGCTGTTTACCAATCCACAGATGACTGGATGCAACTTCGGTAAGGTACATAAGTGTTCTGGTATGTGCATTTACCTTGAGATTTTATAAATTGATTTCAAACTACTATTGTTGTTTTATTTCATGTTAAATCCTGGCACGAGTACGATAACTTAGGCGCAGGAAATAATAGCGGATTTTTTTAATATGGGAAGGGGATACACTTCCCTCGTTTGGCTGGGAGAGGCAATTTTATAAAAAAGTACTAAAAATGGAAAACAAAATATTTAAAAATAACGGTAATACTTACAAATAAGTTTAAACAATTTTTTTAAAGCCAATACCTTAATCTAATAGCTAATTTTTAAATTAAGTGGAGTCTATGCATAGTTTTTGAAAAAAAAAAAAAAAGTTTTAAACTCAAACTTTGGGTAGAAAAAGATTAAAAAAGTTTTAAAGTGTAATTTTTTCAAAACTGTAAGATTAATATTTTTTTCACAAACTCGTTGCTCTGATTAATTCTTAATCAAAAACTGAAAACTATATGATTTTATGTGTTCTCGTTTTTGAGGAAATTGGAAATTACTAAAACTACTTTTTTCATGAATTTTTTTTTGCATTTACGGTGATCTCAGTTTGATGGTAGAATGCCATAACTACGGTGACGCAAAATAATAACGGGTTTTTGTATTAAATCATTTTATCCTACGGAAGAGGGGGCCTATCTCCCTCCTTTTAGACGGTAGGGTCAATTTTCTAAAAAAATGACTTCAGACTTAGAAGATGTGGAAATTCTTCAGACTGAACGACACGCGTCCATTGTTATATATGTACATCTCTATAGTACTACTATGGAACATGAAAATTGGGTTCTTTTGGTATGATCCAGATGTCGTCTGTTTTCTGCTTTGCAGAGAATAGTTTGTTGACGTGGGCAGAGGAAGAAAGGGGGGAAAAACAAGAGTTGAGAAAGTTTAATTTCGTTTGTAACAACATTATAGTGTATAAGAGAGAAAACCAATTGTGATTTCTTTTTTGACATCACTTGTTTTATTTTTTTATCTTTTAACTGGATGAGGCAAAGAGGAAAAGAAGTTGATCGTTCATATATACGATAACATTTGAAAGTATTTTGTTTCTCGTTTAATTTGTGTTTGTTGCAATTTTATTAATTTTGCTGCTTTTTCATTCAAATACGAGTAGTTTTGCATTCTTGAATTACGTACTTACAATGCTACTTACTATATTTTGGTACTGAATATTGTTGGGGTAGTTTCATTGCGTTTATACATCTCATGTATATACAATGGTAGTTTGTATGTTTGTTTATGGTTTGGATTTTGAAGGGTTACCCTTTTGCAGTTTCAAAAGTATAGGGCTGGAATTCGACATCTGTCAAACTAAGTTGTAAAACCATTTTTTTTTCAGTTGAAAGTCTGATATTTACGAAAATGGATTGCTTAACTATTGCACAACGCATAGAAATTGTTAAAACCCACTACAAAAATGGTGATTCTGCCACAGCCACATATCGTGCTTTAAGAGGAGATTATGCTTTACATAATCGTCCAACTACGCAAGCAATTGGCAAAATTGTAAAGAAATTTGAAGAGACTGGATTGGTTACAGATATTGCAAGGCCTGTGCTCGTACCACTGAAAATATCGCTGCTGTAAGTGAAAGTGTTGCCGAAGACCCGAATGTGTCGATTTCTTGCCGTTCTCAGGAAATAGGCCTGTCTTACGGCACATTATGGCATATTTTGCATTTGCATCTACACCTACATCCATACAAAGTCCAGCTCACACAACAACTGAAGCCAGCTGACCATTCACAACGTGTCGTAGATACGTTGAATGGGTGCTTGAACAACAGGCTGTGGACGGCGATTTTTCGAACAAAATTTTCTTCAGCGACGAAGCACATGTTAATAAACAAAATTGTTGTTTTTGGGGTTATGAGAATCTTTAAGTAATTGAAGAGAGGCCATTACATCCACAAAAAGTCACTGCTTGGGGCGCTCTTTAGTCCGGAGGTGTGATTGGACCTTACTACGACTTGGAGAATATGTGGTTTCAAAAAGACGGTGCCACATGCCACACAACTCGAGCGAATATGGCTTTATTGCAAGAGACATTTCCTGGCCGCGTAATTTCTCGTCGTAGCGATATCAACTGGCCACCAAGATCATGCGATTTGACACAGCTGGGATTTTTTTGTGGGGCTACGCTAAATACCGTGTTTATGCACATTAACCTTTAACTCTTGAGCACTTGAAAACCAACATTCGTCAAGTTATGGCTGAGATAACGCCCAATATGTGTAAAAAAGTGGTCGCGTAATTTCTCGTCGTGGCGATATCAACTGGCCACCAAGATCATGCGATTTGACACCGCTGGATTTTTTTGTGGGGCTACGCTAAAGACCGTGTTTATGCAGATAAACATTTAACTCTTGAGCACTTGAAAACCAACATTCTCAAGTTATGGCTGAGACACCGCCCAATATGTGTCAAAAAGTGGTCGAAAATTACCTCAAAAGAATCGATGCTTGCAACAATTCGCGTGGTGGTCATTTAAATGATGTAGTGTTTCACACATAATTTTAACGCTCAAACTTTATAATAAAAAAGAAATATCATGAAAAAAAAAATATTCTATGTGTTTTATTTACGATTACTTTTGAAACCGCAAAATGGATAACCCATTATTTATTTCATTCTAGGTACCTATTTGGATTTGGTGATTTTTGTATGGCCTTTGATTCAATAAGTAGGATTCGGTATTAAAACCATTACTTTCTTAGCTCGTAACGAATGATTTCGGATTGAATGTCTTTTTGTGACATTGTGTATTTTGCTTGGCAGCTATAAAAACAAAACAAATATATTCAGTTTTTGATGATTACATACTTGCTTTTAAAGCACTTTTTCGTATCATTTAATGACAAATATCTACCTACCTATTCAGTTATCAATATTTTTAATTTTTTAATAATATTAATTTATTTTGTTTGTAGGTAGGTAGGTACACCAGGATTGAAAAATAGTCTTTCAGCAGTGTATCAAAAGATTAAAAAAAGTGTACCGAATTGTACTTTTTTATTTTTTATTTATTATAAAATCAAAAAAAATTAGCTCTTCCTGTCAAAAGATCAAAAGATGTGATCTTTTTTTAATTTTGAGAGTTTCATTGCAACAAAAAAGCAAATCTAGATAATATCTCAAGAGGAAAGATTCGATCTCTGATCGGTTGGCAGATTTGATCTGAATGCACACATATATGTAAAAAGTCTTTTCTGTCGAACTTCAAATTGGCATCATATCATATCATATGGGTGTTTACTCACTTTTGACACTCACAGTACATTTATAATAAAATTGCAGGATAAAAGTGGTACGTAGCTATATACATATACGAGTACATATACATAATCTTATATGATTGGTGAAATATACTCGTACATAATATTCATGTGATTTTTAAAGATACGTAAATTTAAATGTTTTTTTTTTATTATTCATTTTTATTTAATCTTAACTTATAGCTATCTTAAAGCTAGACAAAAATCTTTAAAACTAGCCTAATTATCAATAACGTACAACTAATTTACTGGCCCTTTACGGGCGCTCTAAATTAAACTATATCTCTTAATACTAATGTTTTTCGACCTAAAAACTATTTTAATTAATTCTAATTATTTTATTCGTATGACCAAGAAAACTTTTTTTAAGAAAAAACTTAGTAACATGTGCTTTTTTTTAATTTTTACTTATAGACTACCTAAAGCTAAACTAAAAATAATTAAATCTAGATACAACTAACTTATACTAACTATGAATACTTAAAACTACTTACATCTACTTAAAAACTAGAACAGCCACAGCAGCTTTTTTAGGTTGTTTTTATATTTTTTTCGTATATTTTGTATAAGCATGCAGACACACAGAGGCATGCAACCCACACAGCCATGTACATAAGTACATACATATAAGTATGTACATACATACACAGGCACGCAGCTGCATGCATAAATGGACCCTCGAACATACAAATTTTTTAATTTTTTTTTGTGCCACCCCGACTGTTCCTTATACCTAATTTACCTAAATTTACGTAAGTCGGCCAAGACACACCATCCTAATCGGCTTTATGTATCATAATGCTGTTCAGAGAGCCACCAGAACTGGTTCTCTTGTTTCGCCCTATCGCTTCGGTCCCGAT
This sequence comes from Philhelius pedissequus, assembly GCA_910595825.1. Lineage (NCBI taxonomy): Eukaryota > Metazoa > Arthropoda > Insecta > Diptera > Syrphidae > Philhelius > Philhelius pedissequus. The sequence continues at coordinate 15,969,532 of OU343164.1, read as the reverse complement.
CGGACACAGTCCTACTGAACCGAATGCGCTCTTCTCCACCTTGAGCGATGACGTCTCGACCATATAAGAGTCGCCTATCTACAGTTTTCCGGCTGACGTGGTAGATGAGCGGAACCGCCAATCAGCTTAAACAAAAAATTATCTATTCTGTTTATGTTGGCTCCGTTGTATAGAACCTGGTTGGAATAATATCTTTTGTACTCCGACTCTGGTGTTCTGTGTAATCCAAGGCAACGTCCAGACATTGCCTCTCAAACACCCGAATCTTTTCCATTTGAGATGGGGCAACGTTGAACCACACCGGGCATCCGTAGGCAATCATGAGGGCCTGATGAGGGCCATGTAACAAATCACCTTCCCCCTGCTGTCAAGACGGCTGCTATAAAACAGTCGTTTTGTCAAGGCAAAGGCTCCCTTAGCCCTGGGCAAGGCAGCACCTATATGTCTGTCGAAATATAGGTACTGATCCAACCAGATGCCAAGGTACTTTACTACACTTTTACTCGCCAGTGGATGTCCATGTGGCCCTATGATCACCAGCTTGCGCCAGTTCTTTCTCGTATCCCTTGAGGCGCTAGACACCGGAGTCCTAAACAAAATAGATTCTGGTTTCTGGAAGTTGATTTTCAAGTGCCAGTCATTAAAATATCGCTGAATCTTGTCGAAGTCACTCTGCAAAAGAATTTTGATGACCTCAATTGTATTAGCTGTTCTGTACGCAATTAGATCGTCGGCGTACGCAATTGCCTGAGTTAGACTACCTATCAGATCGCTGGTGTAAATGCTGAATAGAATCGGCGACTTAACCGCTTCCTGCTGAAGACCATTATTAATATTAAAAATTGCGGTAGAAGTTACATTGCCACTCTTGACAACAAACTTTCTACCATTTAGCATGTCATAAAGCATATACAATAGAGGTTTACTTATACCTAGTCTGGTTAGCTTTAAATAGAGACCTTCTAACCATACGGTGTCGAAGGCCTTCTCCAAATCAACCAGACAGGCACCCGTACACTGCTTTTTAGTTTTGTTCCATTGGATATCAGAAACTAGTTTAGACGTGGCATGAATTGTGTCATGTCCCGCTTTAAAACCGAACTGATTATCCGGATAATATGCATTATTCAGCGCGTTGTTAAATGTCAACTGCTTCTTGAGGCAAATGTCGTAGTGCAACGTTAGATATACCATCGACTCCTGCTGACTTCTTTTTCTTTAATGAATCGAAGATGAGCTGGAGCTCATTCTTCGAAATTAACAGGGGACTGAGCCCATTTCGGTCGGCGATTATGGGGTTTGCAAAATCTTCCATCATTAAACCCGGTAAAACAAAGGTTCTCATATCGCCATTCGGTTATATCGTTCCGGAGCCATAAGTGAGCAGAGCTCTGTTCTCCAGGTCATGATTCGGGCGAATGCTAGCATTCACCTTGTACACTTGCTGGAAAGCAGCCCCCACAGCCTCCACTCTCTCCTGCAGATCTTCGATTATATAGAGGTCATCGTCCAATACGGCATCCTCTGGTATATGCCTGCTGTTAGAAGTATGTCTCTGTTCTCTGTCGTCCTCTGGAGCTTAAGACACGGAAGATCGTTTTGATCTTTCTTCTAAAAATTTTATTAATTTTTGGGAACATACTTGGGTCGCTAGAGTTAACGGCACGAATTTTAATGTCCCAGAACAAATTAATAGACAACCTATAATTTTCTTTGATCAATTGGTTGATGTTTTTGATGGACGGCTTCAGTATCCTAATCTCCAGATCTCGTGTATCAGTAAACCGTGCGTCTGTACAAGCGTTTTAGTCTTGTCAGTATTCCACTTTTTTGTCTGTGAAGAGCGTCAATTTTCGCGTTACGGTACATGTCAGTTGCGTTACGTTCTTTGTATTTCGGTATTGTTCTGTTCATTGTTCGTAGAATTGTTTCGTCAATTTGTTCTAAGTACCTGTCGATTTCAGTATTTGTTAGGTTCCTGTAATTTGGTGGGGATATACCAATTGAACGTAAATCGCTCAATAAGGCGTTGGAGAAGCGTGGCCAGCACACGTTACTGTAATTGTAAGTATGCACAGGCACATACTCCTCCAACTCCATAAGCTCGTTCGGAAGTTGTATAACGTCGGCGAATCCACAGTGGTCACTGTCGTACTCGATCGTTCGTAAACAATTTCTTGGTCCTTGGCCCACAGTGTCAGTAATTGTTAGCCGTGCGTATTTCAGCAATAGATCCAGATAGGCACCGCTTCTTGGAAAGGATGGCCCCTCTGTGGCTAGAAGATCGAGGCTATACTCAAGGTTGTATCGACCCATCCAATTATACAAATGGTTACCTCGAGGATTTTACATTTGATTTCCCCAATCTATGTGTTTGGCGTTTAAATCACCGGCTAATATGTAAAAGTTTGCTTCCTAGCTCAATCTTAAGCATTCAAAAGGCTTTTCAAACTCTGTTATAAACTGTGTGGTGTTTCCGGTGCATAGGCAGCGATCACATACATTCGCTTCCCCTGTTGGAGGTGAATGTATGGGTGGCACCTTTTCTTTTTTCGTAATCGGCGGATGTGGCTGCTGCTGCTGAGACTGATTTTGCTGCTGCTGTTGAGTCTGCTGCTGCTGTTTTTGTTGCGGTTGTTTCTGGGATTGTGTCTGCTGCTGTTGCTGTTGTTTTTGCCGTTGTTTTGGCTGCTGCTGTGGCTGTTGTTTTTGTAATTGTTCTTTTTGTTGTTGCTGTTGTTGTTCCTCGAACTTTTTCTGTTCTTTCGCTCGGCGCGCTTCTTGCTTGGCCTTAACGGCGAGAACTATAAGATCCTGTTGTCTTTTCAAGCTTTAGATTTCTGCCTCCATTGCTTCAATTTGAACGACCATTCTTTGTTCCTCGTTGTCCTCCTCCTCAGATGACGCCTCTGATGTGGAGAGGTTCACGAAGGCAGTACTATCGCCCGTCGTGAAGTGCCCTTCTCCTTTTTCAGACATGTATTCAATACTCTCTTCGGGTGACGTGTCCAATTGGGTTTGTCTTACTGCCTCTGAAGTCTCGTCTATATCCGACGTCTTCACCCCAGCTGGCAGCTTTGCTGAGGTGGGCGTGGATATCCTCTTCACCAAATTTGGTGCGCACTTGATCCTCTTTCTGCGCTTCTGATTTACATCGGATGATGTTGCCTTTGTTGTTATTGCTGTTGATGTTGTTGCTGCAGAATCACTGCTTGTAAGTGGAACATCTTTCGATGTTCCCTCAGCTGATGCCATCGCTGGCCTCATTGGCCCTAGGACACCTTTCGATGCCCCGCTGCTTAAACTCATCCTCCTTTCCTCGTTTTCCCAACCAATAGAGTTTTCCACTTCACGGTTGTGAAAAAAAGCTTGCAAAGTTCTGATGCCCGGCTGAGAATCGAACTGGCGACCCTTGGATTCGCAATCGGCCACTCTACCTCTGTGCTACTGCACCACTTGAGAAATGTTGATTCAACCTTAAGCTTAAACTCACACACGAAATTTAATTTGCAAAAAACTGTGAAGCCGAAAACGTGTTAACACCTCCACAGTACGAGATCGATTTAATTTAAATTTAAATGTATGATAACCTACATGGTACCTATTATATAATATGTATGTTTTTTTTTTATAATCTACACGCGCTCAAGGGATTATGAACACCCTTTAAATGTTTCAACACAGCGCGGGCGTGAGGTAAAGGAAGAGAAAGAATGATAGGAAAGATGTGTGGCGCGATATTCGGAGACTGTAGGTGGTTGTTGTCTCAGATTTTATCTCCACGGATGGCGGCTGAACTAATGCGGAGAAATTTTCCGTGTCTTATTTATATATGTCCCTTATAATTCGCATTAATTTTTTTATTCTTTGTCATATTTTATCGGTATACTAGTTTTAATCAATCACATGTTGTTAGTTCTATGCCTAAACAGCATGTAATGAGTAAACCAGCAACTCATTGTATGACATTTATTTTTAGAATTGGTTTTTAATAGAAAAATAAGAAGACATAGACTACGGCAGGGATCGAACCTGTGACCATGAGGTTGACAGGCGAACACACAACTATCGCGCCACGCCCACCCCTGTATTCAGTAACGTAAATAGCAACAAGTCTGTATATAGGAAAAAAATCGAAACGCAAATTTAAAGTAGTATCTAATGTTATTAATATACATGTGTGTAGATGGTCCGAATAATAGTTAAATTTAAAAAAAAATCAATGATAAAATATATTTTTTGTTTTATTAAAAGTGGGCTGCCCTATTCTAAGAACGCACACATATTGTTTTATTAAAATTTTATTCTAACATTTATGTTACAACGGTACCCGTTGTGTTTTTGTTTCGGCACAACATTTTTGTTTAAGTACGTATTTAAGATAATGTCAAACAACTATTAAATACGAGGTTTTGAAAAAATCAATTAAGTGTTTTTCGAAATATTGAGGTAAACAAATTTGTTGAAATATTTTGGTTTACAATACTGTTTAAGCTTTTTTGGGAGCTTCTCCATAATAATTTTTTTTTTAAATAAGCCGTGTTCCAGAAAATCGAGAACCATGACCATTTTTCCGAAAAAAAAAACGATTACCAAAAAGTACCTTTCCCTTCATTAATCCACTGATTTTTTCAAGATTTACCTTTTTGGCATAATTAAATGTACCGTCATTTTTGTTCTCAAAAAATGCATAAAACTTGTGGGTATATACTTATTACCGAAAGAACATTATTATTACAAAGATTGAAAAAAATCAATGCACGCGCTTAGGCGGTGGACTCGCAAACAGACAGATAGACGGAATTGCTGGACCCAATTCATTCGTGTTCTCTATCATCGTAATGTAAAGTTTGATCAAAATCTCGAGTTAAATTTTTTTACGAATCCAAAACTTGACATATATGTATGTATGCAAGTAAAAAGTTATACACATTCTTTTCAATCAAAAATGCAAAAAATAATGCATTTTTAATGATAGGTATAGGTACGTATTAAATAAAATAAAATGAAAAAGTCATCTCATAAAATTTATTTTTTAAATGTTAGTAGCTATACCTACCTACCTACATATTACATTGGTATCATACCTATTACAAAACCGTTAATGCATTGCTTTAATATGACTATGTAAGAATTAATAATATTTATACGTTGGTAGTATTTTATTTACCTCTTTAATTTCTACTCCAATACAGTTTGAACCTGAATTTAAATCACAAGCATTGTAGGTATTTAAGTATCTTATTAAAGGTATCTACATAAGTATATACCTACCTATCTTCAATGCCACAACACTTTTATCACACAGAGTTTATTTAAATTCATAGATAGGTAGGTATTTAAAAATTGCTTGAATTACACTCATCGCAACTCAATTACTTATCTACGGCACCAATTAAACTGAATGTAATAGTTTTTTTTTTAATTCAAAACAAAGCGGCGGACAAATTTATTTTCAAACAAATTTATTGCCGAAACGAAAAGTGTAGTAAATCAAAGACAAAAACTGTTTTTTTTTTAACACAAAACGAACACACGGCAAACATTTAATCCACACATACCTATATATATAATTATAATATCTAATGCCAAAACCAAAACTAGGTCGAACGGGATACAATTCTTCCAAAAATCTTTATACATGAACATGTATGTACATATGTAGGTAGATTCTCCAATTTTAAATAAATGTGAGGAAAGAAAAATACCCAAAAAAGGTATAATTTTCTTTTCTCTTGCTTTAACTTTAGAAAATGTTGAAGCATATGCATTTTTCTCCCTTTTGGTTTTCACTTAAAAAGGTATAATTTTGTCTCTTGCTTTAACTTTAGAAAAAGTTAAAGCATATGCATTCTACTCCCTCTTGGTTTACAATTAGTCTATACACATTTTGCAAATGAGCCCAATAATTCTTATAGTATCTACCAGATGGCTCCCCGGATGTTCCTCTTCATGATAGTACTATAGAAATGTATATACAATGACGGGTCTAAGCGATATACACTCGAAACGCTACATATCATCAACAACAGCAACAATATGAATCGCAAAATTGACACACAAATAATATTCGCTGTCTACTGCTCTTTAATCTCTGACCAAACGTCATACAATAATTGTTTGCATTAATATTTACATTAATTTAGACTAATCTTCAGTTTGAAGTGTATAAAATTTAATCTCAAATGTTCCAATTAATTTAATGTGAAGCTAATTTTTTTATTTTTTTCGTACATTTTTGTTTTTTTACATTTTTTTTTACTCAACGTAAATTTATTGTTGATTGTTGGATTTTAAATCTGTTACATTCCTACTTATTTATGTTTTATGTGTAATAAAGTTCCCCTGAAGAAGCCTGCAACCCCTGCCGAAACGTCGGAAAAAGCTAATACTAACTTAATTGTTTCATTGCCACGTTCATTGTGACCACAGAAGCCAACAAAAATAAGATTTTAATCTTAAATTACACTTTAAAAATTTAATATGTAGTATGGGTCGTGGCCAGCATTCCACAGAGGCATTTATACTACGAGTTCCCAATTTTAAAAATGAAGGTCACCCAAATTCTTTAATAAATCGAAAATTAATATGTTCGAGAAAGAAGGTTGTGAATGCTCTTCACCAATGTCAGAAGCGGGAAGTGTCGAAAACAAAATACGAAAGAACCGAACTGATGTTGCCATCGCCCGCATGAGCAAACCAGATCCGTTCATGACTGCTCTAAAAATTAAACAAGCAATAGAGAAAGATCTTGGTGTGAACGTGTCGGTTGGCACTATTAAGAACCGCCTCTGTGCAAAAAAATTGTTTGGAAGAATAGCCAGAAGAAACGCAATTTGTCACGTCGTTTGTTGAAGTTTGCAAAAGAGCATATTTGAAAAGGTCAAAATTGGTTGAAAATTACTTGTGGGCGTATAAGTTAAGTTAAATATAATAATAAAAAAAATCAGGAATATTATCCAAAGTATACCATCGGAAGTGTTAAGCATGGCGGATGTTTGGGTATGTTTTCCTGGTATGTTGTGAGACCGCATAGAAGGTATTACGGATACCAGATAAAATACAAAGAAATTCTGAGGAATACAATGCTACTGTGTGCTGATAAAGAAATGCCCTGAAAGTGGAAATTTCTACAGGCCAACGACCCAAAGTAAAACGCTAGGTCTGTGAAGCAATGGTTATCCATCGAAAAAATCGCGGCCATGGGATAACCAGTTCAATCTCCAGATGATCTCAATCCTGTTGAAAACTTGTGAAATGGTGTGGATAAAGCAATTAATAGATCCGCTAGTTCAAATTTGGACAAACTTTGACAGGGAGCTTAGCTAGCCTGGTACTCGGTACCTGTTGAACGATTTGAGGGTTTTGTTTTATCTATGACACGTTGGTGTGTCGTTGTGATTAAAAATAAAGGTTATCTCACTAAATATTAACACATAATTTTCTTTGTATCACGATCAAATGTTATGTTATTTTACTTGTTTTTCTTTTTCTAATGTGTGCTATTTATTTTGTCCTAGAATAAACTCGCTTGTTTCCATAATTTTGTTTAGTTTTCTTTGTTTCAATTAAATATCCTCTATTTTTTTTCTTAATAAATCCAACATATCGTTGTTTTTACTACTTCATAAGTCAAACAGTTCTTTAAAGTGTAACAAAGTACAAAACACTTTGGTTACAGGAATCATATGATACATGTGCTATTTATTTTGTCGCCACTGTATATAGGCATCTATCTACGTTTTGTTTAAATGTTATTTATATAATTTTTAAAGTTTTCGCGGTTGTTGGACATAATTATTTATTTATTTTTTTCGGAATAACCGCGTAATTAAAAAAAAAATTAAGAGTGGTCACCCGGTGACCATGCTCAATGCAACTTAATGCGAAACTTTCGGGGTGAGTACAAAAAAGTGCACGCTTAATTTTTTAATTCGCGGTTAAACCGAAAAAAAATTAAATTAAATGATTTTTTGTTTTAATTCGCAATTGGGTTTTACTGGGAGTTAATAGGCACATGTATTAAAAGTCACACCTAGATACTTTTCGATTAATATCAAATTTCATTTAGTTAAATGTTTTCACGTATGTTTTATTGACTTTATTTTTAATCCAACAATTGTTTCCATTAAAATTTACCCGAAAAAAAGTACCTAGGTACAAAATTAATTACTTTTTAGAACACTACTAGAAGGAAGTATTATCAAGAACTGTTTTTCTGTTCTGTTGTTCGTTGCCGCGAATTTTTTATATCGTGTATTATATTGCAAACTTAAAGAATATGTTAAAATTAGAAAAACTAATATTTTCATATTAAAAACGTTTTAATTATTATCTTTAATAATAAATCTACCGAATATAAGTACCCGTGTGTAGAAATTCGTTCTAACTTAAAGACAAACTGAAATCTAATGCACGACTGGATCGGATTGTACGAACTCGCCCTTGTAGCTAACAACTTTAATGTAGCTAATCATTGAGGTTTGGTTAGTTAGGTGTAGATATCCTATGCAGATTTAAAGCCTTTGTAGGTAAGATTACCTTGATTCTTAGTATAATGAATTGTGGAATGGATGATTCAAGAAATAGTTACATAGGTACCTACCTACAAATGTATATTTAAATCTTAGTTATGAATTTTAATTATGTAAGTTAGGAGAGTAAAATGCATGTACATACATATATGTACATGAAGATGGAACCTAAGTATGTAAACTTGTACATATAATAATGCAAATGAAGGATGTAGGTGGGTAGGTAGCTATATGCATATAATTTTGTAATTAAGGTGCAATATGCATACATAAGATTCATGTGATTTTTAAAGACACGTCATATGTATATATAAATGTATGAGCTCCTACAATGTATTTAGTATTCAGTGACGTACGCAAAAAGTCATAAATAGGGAATAATAATAAGGTAGAAATAAATGGATAATACATATAATTAAATGTTTTTATATTGCTTAGTCGGTATACTTTGAGAAAAAACAAAGATGCAATTTGAATTCATTGATAAATAAGAATATATCAAAAAAAATTCAAAAATCGTTGGAGCGGTTTTTTAATAAATTAATTTTATGTATAAAATTTTGAAAACATTTTTAGAAAATAAATTTGAAAGGCCATTTTAAAGATATTGTTAAAATACATATAAAATTAAAATTTAAAAAAATTCTGTGACTGGTTTTTGAAAATTCGATTTTTCAATAAAATTTTTTTTTTATTTTTTAAAAATCGAAAATCTTTTTTTTGAAGATTTTGGTATGCAGTTTTATTAACAACCTTTAATAATCTTTAATTTTCCCTATATTCAAAAAAGGATGCACGTAGAACCCGGAAAACTATCGTGGCATAAGTTTTATTAATGCTTCATATAAAATATTCACTTCAATTCTTCAACGACGACTTAGCTCCTGGATAAACGAAAACCATTTAATAAAGGAATTCCAAGCGGGATTTAGGCGAGGATATTCCACAACAGATCATATTTTTGTGCTAAGAAGCATTGCAGACAAATTTCTACAAAGTGGAAAAAAACTGTATTGCTTTTTTGTTGATTTGAAGGCAGCGTTTGATGCGGTGGACAGACAGTCATTAATATACAAGCTGTTTGGTTTGGGAATGTCCAAAAAGTTTGGTAGAGTGATACAAAACCTTTATAGCGATACTAAATCGGCAGTATGGAATGGAGAGGAGATTTCTGAATTGTTTCAAACCGCATCAGGGGTACGGCAGGGATGTTCGCACTTTACATCGAGGATATTTCTGACTCTTTGTCTGGAGGTATCGAATATGCGGGAACATTAATCAAGGCGCTTTTCTTTGATGATTAACCAACTCTATCGAAACAGCATAGCTTGGAGTCTCAAAGTGAATCTGAACGAATCAAAAGTCATGATTTTTAAAAATGGTGGGGGTAGAAATTGTGCAAATGAGAAGTGGACTTTTAATGAGGAGATTATAGAAGTTGTCCAGGAATATATATATCTCGGGTTCTGTTTTCCCAAGAATTTAAGCATGGAAAAGCACTTGAAGGGAAAAATTGCGAAAGCCAAAAATGCCATTGGTGCTAGATGGAAAAACTGTTTCGCCAATAAATTCATTGCACACAGTAGTAAATTCCGTGTTTTTGAAGCAGTCTCGGAGTCTATCATGCTTTACGCATCCCAAGTATGGGGCTACAAACATTTTGAAACGGTGGAAAAACTCTTGAGGTTGTATGTGAAAAGGATATTTCGTCTTCCCTCTAATACCCCTAACTACATCGTGATGTTGGAAACAGGACTGTCTCCACTTTTCATACGAACGCTTAAGCTACATATAGACTATATAATTAAGGTTCTACACATGGCCAACGAAAGACTACCAAGGAAAGCGGCCCTTCAAGTTATTGACCGGAAAAACAGTTGGTATGCAGACTGGTTGGAGCTGGCGCTGTGTTGTGGAATTCTGCCAAATTTGGATTTGGAAAACCTCAATGATTGGAAAAGCTCACTCTACGAGCTTATTGAGGCGGTAGACATAAAATATCTTGAAAAGTATTTACAAGAAGCTACTAGTTCTGTGCATAGAGCGCTTTATAGTAGATTATGCCACAATTTGGGACTTAGAAATTATTTTCGAGATGGAAATAGTGTGCAGCAAATATCTATGATGGCAAGACTTCGTGGGGAACTTTTGCGGCTCAACTATGTGCCACATAGAGAGGACCTATCGGTATTCTGTAATATATGCAATCAGAGAGAAAGAGAGAAGATGTCCTGTGTTGATGGAAACAAGAAGATTCTTTTTTGGATGCAATGTTTTAACTGATGATGAAATGTTATCGCATTTAAATATTGTGGAAGTACCAATGCTGTATAACTACTGCAAAGTTGCGCTGGAGTATCGTGAGAAGATAATTAATGAAACTTTTTAATGCGCGTAGAAGGACTTTTAATACTGTGATAAATTTGCTTTAATACCATTTATGTTTAACTGTTTAAAAAAAAATATTAACCAGAATTTTGTAATTATTTGTCAATCTGGCAGACGGCACTGCCATGCTATATTTGATTTTGTAATTAATTATTATTGTTATATACTGAAACATTAAATAAAAATCACTAAAATCTAATCTAAAAATCTATACAAAAAAAAAATATTTTAATCGGTTCATCCAATGTTGAGAAAGTCGAAAATATGAAAAGTGGTTCTATGGGAAGTACCGTTAATACGTAAGAAAAAAATATTTTTATACTTGAAAGCAGATTGTACTAATTTAAGAACACACATTTTTTATAAAAATTCTTGAAGCCGTTTTCGAGAAATAAATTTTTTTTAACGGTTTTTTTTTAAACATTTGTATGGGAGGTGCCGTTGTTTTCATATTAGAAATATAGTTTTTTAACTTTTCAATGTCAAAAAACTACCAAATACGAAGGTTCGACAATTTTTTCGAAATTTTGAGTTTGCAGACTTTAAACTTTTATTAGCTTCTGCGCAAGAAAATTTAAAAATAAGATTTTTTTAGTCCCGAAAAAAATGTATGGGAGCTACTGTTATTTGTCGTCTTAGAAAAAAATGAAAAAAAAAACGTGTGCATATTACCGAAAAAAACAATATCTATCCAACCGTTTAGGTGGTAGACTCGAGGACAGACACATACGGAATTGGGCACCCACTTTTTTATTTTCTCTATGATCGTAATGTCATGTTTGATTGTTAGATTTTTTTTCCCACGAATCCATAATTTGCCTTATAGTACCTATAATCGCAAGTAAAAAAGTGTTTTACTACAAAGGCCAAAAATTGAAAATTAAAATATTTTAAAGCTGTTCTTTAGAGGCCGCTAGCTCACTGTAAAAAAAATTGAAGTTCTACGCATGCTCCCCTAATCGAAAGTGAAATAATCTTAGGTGAAGCATAGTACTCAGTTCGGGAAAAATATTATTTCTCATAAATTTTTTTTCCGAAGACAAATTTTATCCCGGATTTTTCCCGACCGATATTTACCTCAACACAAAATAAAAACTTTTGTTTCGAACTGTACATACAAAAATGTCCACTTAATTTTTCCCAGACAAATAATGTCCGAATCATTATTTAGACGAATTGAGATTTTTTGATGTACATCGCGCCTTTTATCACGTGTTTTTTTGAGAGCTCTTGATTGAAATAATTTTAAAGTTTATTATAGTGTCGAAAGTTCGACTATGAGTTTTAAAATTTGTAAAGATTGCACCAAAGGAATCAGAAATGATAAATTTGTTGTGTGCAATGGAATTTGTGGCGGTTTATTTGATTTGAAGTGCGCGGACTTGTCCGAATACGATATCGATATTATTGTTAAGAAAGGAATTCTCTTTATGTGTGCAGACTGCCAAAATTTTATCGGTTTGATGTCAAAGCAATTTTCGGATATTAATAATAAACTGAATGCTAACAAACAGATAATTGAAAAGCAAGAAAAAAGTATTGAAAAAAAAAATGAATGCATGTTGATAAATTAAATAAACAACCAAAAAATATTGAAGCAAACAAATCAGCAAATAAAAAAAATCGTACGCAGAAATAGTAAACAAAGAGCCACCGGTAATAATTAGACCACGGGAAGAACAAAAAAGTGAAATAATTAAAGAAGTGATAAAAAAATATAGATGCATCATTGCTTTCGATGAAGGTAGATAGTGTCTCAAATCGCCAAAGCGGAGCTATCGCAGTTAGGCGCCAGTTATAGCTTTCATTGAAACTCATCATTGAAAACTTTGACTATCAATTCTGAGGCACCTAAACAAATAAAACGGATGTTGTTTTGGTAACAAAATGAAGGTATAAAAGGTTTATAATATTTTTTGTCAAAAAAATATTTTATTTGTTCTACCACTTTCTTGTAAATTTACTTTTGATTTTTCAATGATCATTGAATGATCATTGAAAATGCTTTTCATTATTGAAAAATCAAAAGTGAATTTACAAGAAATTGGTAGGGCAAATAAAATATTTTGTTGACAAAAAATAATATATATCTTATTGCCTTCATTTTGGTACCAAAACGACATCAGTTTTATGTGTTTAAGTGTCTCAGAATTGATAGTCAAAATTTTCAATGATGAGTTTCAATGAAAGCTATAACTGGTGCCTTAGTTGTGTTGATGAACAATAAAAAAAAACTGTTGAAAGAGAAGCAAAAGAAAAACTTGGTGATAAATATGTAATAACAGTAAATAAAATGAGAAATCCAACTATTCTTGTAAATAACATTAAAGAAGAATGGGACAGCGATAGATTTGCAGAAGCAATACAAAAAAAAAAAACCAGTGTTGATTGTGATGTCAAATGTGTCAAATTTTATAGGGTGTCACACAAAAATAATTCGTTTAGAGCAATAATTGCAGTTGATGGTAGAACATTTCAGAAAATTATGGAAATTGGGAAAATCAATGTTGGATGGAATAGGTAACCAGTGTACGAATATATTTTTGTTAAGCAATGTTACAATTGTTGGGGTTTTAATCATATTGCCGGAAAATGCAACAGAAACATAATATCGAAGTGTGGTGAAAATCATGATACGCATGGTTGTAAAAATGTTAACTTTAAATGCAACAATTGTGATGATGCAAATAAAAGACTAGGATTTAACTTAGATATAAATCACGACTGTAGGAACAAAAATTGTGAGGTGTTTAAAAATAAATACAAGTTGGAAAAAAATAAAATTGAATTTTATTTGAAGGAAACGCAAACAATATGTTTATATTATTTTTGTTTTTGTTTTAGTGGACTGTGTGGATTTAAAGCCAATTGAATGAATTTGTGACCTTTAGTCCAAAATGCGAATTTTATCAACCAAAGTTAATTTGAGTAGTCTATTTGAACATTCAAAGTATTTTAAGCAACTTAACTGAACTAGAGACAATGATAATAAGTAACCAATTCGAATTTATTGTACCATCTGAGACTTGTGTTACTGAGGAAATAGATGATACTGAACTGGTGTAATAGTGAATCAAGGCATACTGGTGGTGTTATAATATATTTGAAAGAAATGTGGCAAGCTGAGACAATACAAATGCACGCAATTAATAAAGATATATGGTGGCTTTCACTTAAAGTTTTTTGTGATTCTTTACTTTTATACTAGTAGCGGTATACAAGCCCCCACGATGTTCTAGAAGAATTTTGAGTGATAAGTTTACTGAGTGGATGGATGAGTTAAACAAGTTTTCATATGAGGTTTTTGTTATTGGTGATTTTAATATTGACTGGTTGCAGTCAGATGAACTATATAAAAAGAATATTGAAAGATATATAAATTGTAGTGGTTTTAAACAGATTATTACTAAGCCCACTAGAATAACTCAAAACTCGAAAACATTAATCGATCTGGCAATTACAAATTCGAAAAGAATCACAGCTGAACCAATCCCTAATTTAAAAATTTGTGATCATGAAACTATCTTAGCCGAGATAAAAATAAAAGTTAAAAAGTAGTAAGAAAGAAATCGATCCGAATTTTAAAATACCAAGGAAGTGAATTTGGCAATTATTTAACCATGAGAAATATAAGAAATATATGTTATTTAAGTGATATAAATTAAATGGCTTTAATCTTCCAAAATATTCTTAAAGAAACAGTAAACTCATTCCTCAAAACAAAGTCAGCGTGTGAAGATGGACATGAATGGTTTAACAACCATCTCAGTGTGTTAAAATATCAAAAAATAGTTCCATACAATACAGCAAATATTACAAATGACTGGGATAACTATAAATTCTTAAGAAACCATTTCAAAAAAGAAATTAACAATGCTAAGTGATTTTATAAAAAATAAAATAGAAATTTTTTTTTGAATTTTGAATTTTATTTGGCCCAATGGCCATTGAAAATTATTAATATTTTACATTTCATGTTTTAATTACATTCAAAAACTGTTCTTGGAATTTCAAATAAAAGATTTTGCATATACAAAAATTTTTGATTTTTAAAATGATTTAAGTTGTTGATGTTTCTAATATTTAGTGGAAGATTGGTGTAGTAGGCCTGTAGTCCCATGTATAATATACTGGCTTGTGCCCTAGTTGTTCTGGTTCTGATGATGTTAAACTCGTCCACATATGGCAGGTTTTATTGAACTTCTCTTCTTGCAGGTATACTTGATTGAAGGTATTCAGGACACATATTATGTTTAATTTTAAAGACAAATATCATTGCCATCATATATAGTCTTTGATTTATATTCAACCAATTTAGTGATTCAAGCATAGAAGATATTGAGGTATATCGATCACACTTTAATATTGCACGCATAGCTTTGTTTTGGAGTTTTTGAAGTCTTGCTTTTTGAGTATTGTTAAACAAATAAAGAAGACTTGCACAGTATTCAAAATGGGGTTTTACAGTCACATTATACACTTTTATTGCACTATTTTTAGATATGTTTTTGCGTGTTCTTCTAAGAACACCTAGTTTTTTTGAAGCTTTTTTGCAGATGAGATCTACATGTTCATTAAATGATAGTTTGATATCTAACACAACACCGAGGTATTTATTATTTTGTTCGTATTTGTTCTTGTTTGTATTTGTTCTATTTGTGTATTATTTATTAATATATTTGTTTGTTGTTGTGGGGAAGGATTATTGAGTATTATAAATTTAGTTTTGTTAGTATTTAGGACAAGCTTATTCATATTTAACCACGTACATATATATTGCACTTAAATCTGGTTGTATTTTGCCTTTTAGTGTGTTAAGGTTTTTTCCAGTTATATAAAGTAGACCATCATCTGCAAATAGCACAAGCTTAGAGAATTGTATTACTCTTTCCATATCGTTTATATAAAGGATAAAGAGAAGGACCCCCAAGATCGGTCCTTGTGGAACTCCTACATTCACTGTTGCCGGGTTGGACACATTGTTGTTAACTGTTGTTTTCTGGGTTCTGTTGTGCAAAAACTTTTTGAGCCACTTTAGTTCTGTATTTTTTACACCACACTTTTCCAATTTATGTAACAAAATAATATGATTTACTGTTTCAAAGGCTCGTTTAAGGTCTAAGAAAACGGCTATAACACAATTTTTACTGTCAATTTCACTTTTCCAGTCACTAACCACAAAACTGATACAAGTTTCAGACGAATGATTCGAGCAAAAGCCAGATTGGTGTATGCTTATTATGTTATTATTGTTGAGATGTTGTTGAAGTTGCTTCGATACAATTTTTTCTACAACTTTTTCATATAATGGGAGCATATTTATGGGACGATGATCACTACACTTAATTGAATTGGAGACTTTCTTTTTTGGGAGAATAAGAGATTCTTTGCAAGTTTCGGGAAAAACACCAGAGATGAATGAAGTATTTACAATACGGATAAGGACAGGACCAACAATTTCTAAAGCATCTTTCAGCATTTTCACATTCATAAAATTAAAGTCATTTTTCGAGTTTAGAGCGATTATTGCACTACTATTTTCTATATAACAGTTCTCAAATTGCAATTCAGTTATTTCATCTTTGTTAGTTTTTAGTACATATTTTATTAATTGACTCCACATATCTTTTTGATTATTGTATTTTATTAGATACTCGTATAAAAGTAGACTTAGCAGTCTCAATTTGTCTTTTGTAGAAGTTTCTATACTGATGATATGCTTGCCAGTTACTAAAGGTATTTGTTGTGATGGCTGTTTTGCATTTAATTTACTTTACATGTTTTTGCATTCCTTAGTTCTCTGGTAAACCATTCTCCGTTTTGATATGGGACATCTCGGGTAACTAATATGCTGTTAACTATATTTTTAAATTCATGTGCAAATTTTCACTTAAAACATTTATATTATGTAGATATTCAGAGTCAAATTTAGAGAAAAAATGGTTAGTTCCGAGTTCATTTATAAAATGTTCCCTATTGTACTTACAGTATTTGATAGTTCTTTTATTTATTTTCTTTTTTGTGCATTTAATGAAAACTTCAAGTGCCTCGTGATCACTTATTTTCAGATTATGTTTAACTTTAGCACTGCAAATGTGTTCGTTGTTAGTTAGAACATAATCAATGAGTGTACGCGAGGTTGATGTTACTCGTGTTTGTTCTGTGTTCAGTATTGTTAAATTATTGTCAGTTATTATTTGTTTTAAGCGCCTAGTATATATATTTTGTTGTGTGTATCCAACCAGCCTATGTTAAAATCTCTCATTATTATATAATTACTATTGGACTGTTGTAGAGAGCTTATCCATTGTTCTAAGTCATCACAGAATGCGTCTTTGGTTGACATATGAGATCGATATATTGCACTAAGGTATATCACAGATCTATTTTCATATTGCACTTTAATAATAAGACACCAAAAGTTCATGACAACAACATATTTTTTAACAATAGAGCATTTAAACAATTTTTTAACATAAAACACTAATCCTCCGGTGTGACTGGATTCACTATCACAGTTTAGCATATAATAACCATCTAGCTGCATTTCAGCAACGTCGTGGTTTTTTGTCACATGGGTTTCGGTTAATACTATCATATCACAGTTGGATTCATTAATTATTGTTTGCAGACTAGTGAAATTATTTGAAAGCCCCTCAATATTAGTGAAAAAACAATTAATATTTTCTAGTTGCTAGAACCTATCGCGTTCTTCAGCGGCTTTAACTTTTCGCAAAAATACAGGGCAATTATTGTCAGATGCTGCATGTTGTGTGTCTAAATGTTGGTTGGTTTGTTCATTTAGGAAAGCACAATTAGTACATTTATTTAATTCACTTCTGCAATCTTTCACATCATGGTTTCCTGCACACTTCATACATACTTTACTTTTATTACAGTATTTTGAAATATGATTATATCCACAACAATTATAACATTTAAGCATTCTAACGTATTGGTACACACGACATCTATCACATCCAATATTTAATTTACCCAAATTCATAATATTGGTGTTGGTAACACTGTTTACTTCATTGATCGCATTATATTTTTTTATTTTGTGTGATAAATATATCTTGACACATTTTATATCACTATCTTCGATCTTGTTTTGACATTTAATGGCTTCTATTAAATCATCTTCACTAATAGTCTCGCTCATTCCAACCATATTAATACAGGGGTTACGATGTTCTTGAATTTTTGCATCATAATCACTCATTTTTGTTTTTATTTCAGATTCTATTGTTTTTACCCATTGTTTGTCACATTTTATTAGAATACCACCATTTTGAACATTTTTAACTTCTTCAATTTTAAGTTTCATACTCATTGGATTTATCACATTTTTTATATCTTCTCTTGTTTTTGTATTGTTTTGATCACTTTTTGGTTTTATCACTATTACTTCATTATTTTCTTTTACTGCTTGTGCGTATGAAAGCTTATGTTGTGTTGCTGTTGGTGCATTTAATATTTTTACTTCATCAACACTTTTTTTTAATTCAATGTTATTTTTTGAGATTTCTGCTATTTGTTTACTTAAAGCGGATAAAATATTTGGACAATCTATACACATGAATTTGATTCTTGAGTTATTTTTTAGGAGACTTATATCAAATTTGGTTAATTCAGCACATTTGATATGAAATTTTTTTCCACACATGCCGCTACATAACAAAAAATCATCATTTCTGTTTATTCTTTTGTCACAGTTTTCACCACTACAATTTTCTTCCATTTACACTCAAATTTAGAATTATGTATATGCATTTATTTGGTTTTATTAATTTGTTTAATTCACTAACTTACTTATTAAATTTCGGCAATTTATAAAAGTTTATTATTAAAGAAAGCACTCTTTGTATTATAGACAGAATTTTATAATTTAATTCACAAGAATAAATGAAACAAACACGAAATTCACAAGAGCAAAAAATTTTAACGTTCAGTTTGAATTGGTTTCACTACAATTCAGTTGATCAGACATCAATGTGGAGAACTATTAAACAATTTGTACTAAAGCAAAAGCAATCAGACATCAGCAAAGTTATTTTCGAAAGTATAACATACAGTGACAATTTCACTTTAGCAAATAAATTCAACAAGTATTTTGTAGACAGCATAACTGAAATAAGTGTTTCGATCCCTTTTATCCCCTTTATTAATCAGATCGTAAGAAATCCTGCTTCTTTTAATTTTCGAGAAATAGAGCACTCTGATATAAAGAAAGTGTTTGATAATATAAAAAATAAACGTGATCCTAACCATCTGAATATCGAAATTTTCAAAGACATGATTGATATAATTGCATCCTACATTGATTAAAATTATAAATCAATCATTTCGCGACGGTGTTTTCCCCAACTCATGGAAAGTGTGCCCAAATTTCTCCGATTCAAAAGTTAAAAATTCAATAAAATGTGAAGATTTTAGGCCCATTAATGCCCTCACTCTCTATGAAAAGGTACTTGAAAAAGTTGTTTACTTCCAACTGGAATCATTTTTCGACTTTCTTAAGTTAATAATTGAAAACCAGTCGGGATTTAGAAAACAGCATTCTTGTGAAGGTGCACTTATTATGGTCATTGTAAATTGGAAGCAACAGCTAGATTCGAGAACGAAAATAATATGTGTTTTTCTTGATTTGAAACGGGCATTTGAGGCACTGGATAGAAACATTTTATTTGAAAAACTGGAAAGTTATGGAGTGCGTGAAAAATCACTATCGTGGATGATTTCATATCTATCAGGTCGAAAACAAAAGACAAAAGTGAACAGTTTTATCAGACGAAATATTAATTGACATTGGGGTACAACAAGGATCCATTCTAGGCACGTTTCTTTTTAACATTTATATCAATGACATTGTCAGTGCAATAACACATAGTGAATATGCATTGTTTGCAGATGATGGTTTGTTGTATGTTAGTTGTAATAATTTAGAGGAGGGTATCTCAAAAGTGCAATTCGATTTAAATAATCTTAGTGTTTAGCTTAAAGCAAATGTTAGTATACGGGCACCTTAATTGGAGGTAATTCTGATCTGACATTGCACTGACAGCGCCGAAGAAACCATTTTGCCAAAAATTGTGACAACGTGGCATTTCCGGTTTCTGATCATTTTCATTCCAAATTTGCAACGAGTCAGCAGCAGCAGAAAGCTCCATTTTTTCCAATTTGTTTGCAATTAAATAAAAGCTAAAGAAAAATTACTTAATAAGAAAAATAACGAAATAAACTTATAGAAAAGAAAAAAGGACAAAGCAAGTTATAATTGAGAAAATTGTATTCACTATAGCTAATTAATATTTCTTATCAATTAAGGCTTGTAACTAGTCCAAAGGATTATTTTATTCCTCGTTAAAGTGGACTTGTTGGAAGAAGAATCTTTTTTTTTTTTAGTTGCCGCCAGTTGTCGCAACAGCAAATAAACTAAAACTGAATGTGCCCAAAACAAAAATGATGATTATTGGTAACAATGTTATAAGCGATGGTGTGATAATATTAGAGTAGATAATGAAGAGCTGGAAATAATATCTGAGGTTATGTATCTGGGTGTTGTCATAGACAATAAATTAAAATTTAATAAACATATTGACTATATAGTGAAAAAAATATTAAAAAAGACAAATCTAATAAGAAGAATTCGCAAAAATATTTCAACTATTAGTGCAATAAACATTTTTAACGCTATAATAAAACCACATTTTGAATACTGTCCATTAATTCTGTTTTTGTGCAATCAAGAAATGATCAATAGACTTCAAATTCTTCAAAATAAAGCAATGCGAGCAATTTTAAAGTGCAGTATTTATACTCCTATAAGTTATATGTTAGACATGTTAATGTGGCTAAGCGTAAATTATGTAGGTGATGTTCAACAGTTTGCATTAAGAAACAATCAGAACTTCCGCCTTCCACTGACACGTACAAGTGCTGGCCAAAATTGCCTACTCTACAAGGGACTTCAAATATTCAACACCTTACCAAACGATTTAAAGTCTGAAAACAACTTAAACAGATTCAAACGTCAAATTGTAAATTTTGTTAAACTCCAAAATTAATTGTATAAAATTATTTTGTGGTATAAATTATTTATTTATTTGTAAAATAATTGTTATTTAGTATATTGAACATGATGTTATTTTAAACACGCAAACGAATAAAATGTACATTATTATTAACTTTTGTAATTAAATAGTTGGAAATACTAAATAAATAAACATACATACATACATAAGTTGGCGAAAGAAGTTGATCGCTTGTTGATTTTCTGTATCTGGTGTGTATCAGTGCACAGAAAAGGGTAGGTATTGCTTTTTATGGTTAAAAATGAAAATGTATTCTGATTTGGGTGGTTCAATTGTGTTTAAAAACATATCAGTGTTCAGAGCTCGCTCTGTTTGGAACAAGTTCAGTGCATAATCTATGTGTTCGAACTCTGTTCAGTGTTCTGCTCTGAACGAAAAATGAAGGAAATACTTTGAAGTGTAGGTATGAAGATACATATTTCTGAGATTTATTTGTTTTCTTATCCTAGTATATATTTTCATAAATGTGAATAGAAAGGAATAATAAATTAGGGAAAATCAATGAGCCTTCCAAGCAATACGGATTGAAGCTGAACAATCAAGAAATGTAATAAATCGGTAAAAAAAAAATTGCATCGAAACGGGACAAAGTAAAAACTTTGCATATCTATATTTTATTGAACTTACATTTTTTTTTTTTGATAATCTTACACGCGTTCAAGGGATTATGATTACCCTTTATATGTTTTTTTTATAACACAGCACGGGCGTCATGTGAAAGAAGAGAAAGAGGGATAGGAAAGATTTGTGGCGCGAGCTGGATGTTGTCTCAGATTTATCTCCAGGGATGCCGCCTGAACTAATGCGGAGAAAATTACCGTGCTGATTTGTTTATGTCTCTTATAATTCACATTATTTTATTTATTTCTTTGTCATATTTATGGGTATACTAGTTTACTTGAAATCACATGTTGTTAGTGTTATGCCTGAGCAGCATATAATGACTAAACCAGCAACTCATTTTATGACATTTTTTTAGAATTAGTTTTTAATGGCAAATAAGACGACATTGACAACGACAGGAATCGAACCTGCGACTACGAGGTTGACAGGCGAGCACACAACTATCGCGCCACGGCCACTCTCACATATACATATTTTTATTATTTTCGATTATTGGCAAGTTATTCGTAAAAAAAAAATTCTAACAATCAAACATAAAATTACGACCATAGAGAAGTCCAAAAAAGTGATCGACAAAAAATGTATGTCTGTCCGTCTGTATGTATAACGAGCTACAGCCTAAACGGCTCAAGCGATTACTTTCAAATTTGGTATGTGTGATTCTTTTGGCATTCCTCAAAGGGGAAATTGAAATTTTATTTTTAGGCTTAAAAATAAAGGTACCTGCCATATGACTTTGAAGGAAAATCTTATTTTTCTCTAAAACGGCTCCAACGATTTTGATACAAATTTTTGAGAATTTTTTAGTTGGCAATAGCTATCATTTAAAATGAACCAAGTTTACGGGAAAAGTCTAATAACGGTACTTTTCATATAACGGCTTTTTAATTTTTGGATATATCGGTAACGGTATATTGGATTTCTTTAAAATTTTATATGTGGGAAGATCTGAGTTGCCAAACTAATTCTGCATATCATAATTTTAAATAACTTTTTTTTTCTAATAAAAATTAATTTAAATTTTTTTTTTTTCAAAAATCAACACTTTTAAAACTAATAAAAAAAATAATTTTAAATTTTATAATCACATGTATGTATATTAATAAACTCTAAAAAACTGCATACCAAAATTTGAAAAAACATTGTTTTCAAAAAAATAAAAATAAAAACAGGATTTCATCAAAATCCGTCCTACAATTTTCGAGATATTTTTTTTTTATAAAATTTTCATTAATCCGTGGCATGTAATGGCGTTCTTCGTTTTTTCGAGAAACTGATTAAAGTGATGGGTTTGGCAGTTTTTATAAGTTGAAAAAAAAAAAACGATTTTTACCCACCTATACACCATTCACTTTCATTATATACATTTGTATGTACATATTTATATACCTAGGTTCACTATATGTAGGTAGGTACATATTACCCTCCTAATTTACATAATTCAAATCCATTTAAATATACATTTGTAGGTAGGTGTCTATGTAAGAATTCCTTGAATCACGTATTCCACAATTCATTATTATTATGAATCAAAGAATTCTTACCTACATCGGCTTTAAGCCTGCATAGGGTAACAAGACTGCCTATACCTACTAATAGCGTCAGTGGTTAGCTACACAAAAGTTGTTAGCTACAAGAGCAAGTTCGTACGATCCAGTCGTGCATTTTATTTTATCTTGAACGCGCACTAAAGGGGTTTTGATTGCACTTAATATGAACAAACACAGTGCGAGGATTAGGAAGATAGAGTAGGATTTAAAAGGCATACCGATGAACACTAGTTTTGAAGTTCAGAATATCAAAATGGGAGGGAAAAATAAGCTTGGTAAGTCACTCAATATTCGTGTTGTACCACTTAAAAAAAGAATCTCTGTATTTGACAGTACGTCCGTTGGGCTCAAGGATAAACTAATGAGCATTCCTGGAAGCGCGAGTATTACGGTTGAAAAGTTTAAGGGGAGGAACGCAACTGGCTATTTCGCTAGAACATTGTTTGTAAAAATAGCGATACGATAGTGAAAGACATGAAACATTTCGACGGTATTCTAAAGATGAAAATGTTTCTATTTATTAAAGTTCATTCTTAGAGCTTTATTTTGGATTCTGGCAGGTCAGATGGGGAAAAGAATTTCTTGCATCTTCGAAGAAATTCCAAGCACTTTGCAGCATTTTTGACGACATCAACTATGTTTTCATTTGACAAGAGGTGGTCTGCGATGCACATGCCAAGGACTGAAAGCCGATCGGTTTCTTCAAAGCAAGTGCCTATGTTGAAAACAAACTTGCGTTCTTTGTGTTAAATTTTGCGTTATTTTATTAAAATTTTGTTATTTTTCTCATTCAATGTAAATGCTTTGAAATTGATATATTTTTTAATCATATTATCTACATTATAAATCAGTTTTTTTTTTCTTAAAGAAATAACTCAGCATAAAATTTATAGTTAATGTACTTTATATCTTTTAAAACAGTCTAACATTAATATCTTCAGTGACTGTGTTCTTATTTTCCCCTACTGTTCTCATTGGAATTTTATTTTTATCCTTACTCATTCAAAATTTAGCTTGAGAAAAAATATATAGAGATAAAATGTATGTTTACTCGAACTAAGTACCTACTTTAATAAGCTACTATTTTTTAAAATATTAGATAAAAACGCTTTTCTTTCTTTTTTCATAAATAGAATTTGTAGTGTGTCATTTTAAACAAATGCTCATCTAATTTGATATGTAATTTCATTTAATTATTTTGAGTTATAATATACTGTTCTTAGTTTAATTTTTTATCTTAGGCCTGTTTGCTGATACACAACTTAAGCATTTAAGTTCTACTCAAGCACTTATGTGACAGTTTACTCAGGCCCGTTTGCTGATACGAATCATAAATATTTATGTTCAACTTAAAACTCTTATGGGCTACTTTTTCCTCTGCGTAACTGTCACATAAGTACTTACGTAGAACTTAAATGCTTAAGTTGTGTATCAGTAAACGGGCCTCAGAGGAAAATGTAGTCCATAAACGTTTTAAGTTGAACATAAATATTTATGATTTGTATCAGCAAACAGGCCTTAAGCCCATTTGCTGATACACAAATTAAGCATTTCAGTTCTACTTAAGCACTTACGTGACAGTTTACGTAGGGAAAAAAGTATCCCATAAGCGTTTTAAGTTGAACATAAATATTTATTATTCGTATGATACGCATGAATATTTATGTTCAACTTATGCGCTACTTTTTCCTCTGCGTAAACTGTCAGATAAGTGCTTAAGTAAAACTTTAATGCTTAAGTTGTGTATCAGCAAACAGGCCTTAGGCCCGTTTGCTGATACTAATCATAAATATTTATGTTCTACTCAAATAGCTTAAGGGCTACTTTTTCCTCTGCGTAAACTGTCACATAAGTTCTTAAGTAGAACTTAAATGCTTAAGTTGTGTATCAGCAAACGGGCCTTAATGATATAAATTTAAGGTGAGCTTAGCACTAATAAAAGTAGTTAATTCAGTTTTTATACTTTTTGAATTTTTAAAAAGTTGGTGGGATCGAAATTGTATATGGAGCCTGAAAGATACTTCTGTGCACATTTTTTCGTTTTTAAGCTTGTAGGCAAATATGATATGTAAATGACAGCAGTGGTTTCGAGTCAATCTTTTTGGTTTTTGCCTACAACTTTAATTTGCAGAATAAATGTTGCACACTGAAAGAGAAAGAAATAGGCTCGTAAGTAGTCGGGTTCGTAATCCAATGGATGGTTAAACGTTGAGCCTATTTTTTTCTTAGCTTTTAGCTCCCCGGCTCGATTACAGCATATTGAGACTTGAGATACACAATCGACTTTTTGTTATTGTAATGTTATTTTTCAAAGCACCAAAATATATCAAAAGGATTTTTATACAAACCAGCAATACATCTTGTACCTACACTAAGATAACTAATATCTCATATGGCGAAAATGCACAAGAGAAAATGTACACATTACAATCGCAGCTAACAAACCCAGTCATCCCACATATACCACAAATACATCATATTTATATCTGGCAACAACACATTGTAGATATAATTTTGTTTATGCGCATATACATATATGGTTTTTGCTGGTGTTGTGTATACACGGTTTATTAAATAAATATAGACATCAGATATTTTTTTTTTATTTTTAGAGGGGAAATTGCACTTTTTGTTTAATTTTTTTTCTAGCATGTAATTTGGCAACAAATTGTTGAAAATTAAATAACTTCCATTTTACAAAACAATCCATCCATTCACAGCACATAATTTTAGTAATAGAACAGATAGAAGGACAAATAAAAAATAAATACACAATGTACCAGCGGGTATTGGCACCACATTTCAAACCCGAATTCTGCAATATCGAAGTCTCGGATAGTCGAAGCTGTAGGTATTTTCGTCTGAAAAGTTGCGGTGTGGATATGTATGGGAATTTCAAGCACAACATTTGCACACGCATATCGTATAGGTACCTCGTATGTTTTTTCTTTTTCCTAAGGACTTCTAGGGAGAGGCTTATATTTTCAAGATTCGAAAACAAGTATATATGCCCGGATATCCAAACAAGACTATTACACTGTTAGTTTAAAATATATTACAGCCAACAAATAGGTAAACAGAAAACGAATTAGATCGAAGAAAACAGCTCGCGGGCTTCGATAAGACGGATCCACAATTTACAGTTAACACTTCTAAATAAAATGCCAAATTTTGTATGCATAATGGACTTTTTTAACCAAACGTGTTGACGATGAATATTTTGTATGTGTTTAAAAAAAAACATTATCTGCATGTCATACCATTGTTTTACTTTCTCTTATAATCCTTAGAATATTTATACACAAAAAAAAAAAAACGAAAACAGCAGCCCGTTAGTTGCAGGAATAGAATATATGTACTAGATAGATAATAAATTGTATATTAAATATTACCTAAATATTTACTATGATAATCTTTTTGCTTTACATAGTTTTTAATATTATGTTTGCACGGTTTTTATTTAGTCAAGTTATAATTTAGGTAGTTTATTATAATAGAAATTTAATTTGCCGCAAGGACTCTCTCACAATCTTACACTCAACGAATTAATTTCCGTACGTTCCGTTAACTGACTAACTTATATTTTTTTGTGATTCTATTTTGTTGGTGCTCATCTGTGGTTGGTGTGGTAACCTTAAAATAATAACATAAAGACCCGAAACATTAACTAATAACATAAGGACCTGAAACCTATGCTCTTATTCGACATTTGCCTATAAGCTGAAACTCGCCCACAAGTAACTTAACCGTTCATCTTCCAATAGAAGTATTGATAGAAACGCACACAAGAATCTTTTCTGCTCATCTTCCTATAACAGCACTAATAATTTGTTTTTGTTTTGTTATTCGGTTTCCCTTCTATTCACTGACGGGGTTTCAAAGCTACAAATACAACATTGAATGAATATGGGTTTTGGGGGGTGAAGCGTACGAAGGTTTCCAAGCTCATTATAGCTTAATTGTCACCCCAAACCTCTGCTTTCATTTGACATTTGCCAACAAGCTGAAACACGCACCCAAGTAACTTTTCTGTTCCTCTTCCAATAGACATATTGATCATAAACTAATAATGTAAAGACCGGAAACCTCTGCTTTCATTTGACATTTGCCTAAAAGCTGAAACACGCACCCAAGTAACTTTTCTGTTCCTCTTCCAATAGACAAATTGATTAAAACGCTCTCAAGAATCTTTTCTGTTCCTCTTTCAATTTAAAGTGAGTTTACGACGCTTCATTGCTTATTATACTTTATTGACGTAATATGTGAAACGAAATCCACTAATCCACAAACAACAACAATTTGCAGATTATCAGCCCTATTCTGCCGTTGTGATGCTCACAGGGCACAATTTTTTGAGAGGTTTCGTATGAGGCAGTCACAATTTCGTATTCTGTTGAGACCCTCATAAGACACTTCTCAAGAAAACTCACCACGGGAAGGTGATTTTTTGGAGTTGGCGGCTAGCTGATTTGTCAAAACAAACAATATCAATATAATCTGCAAGAAACAAAAGTAATGAATTACCTAAAATTTGTTTAAAAACATCTGCAATAATAATTTATTTGATAAGAATATAATCAGTTTCAATCAAGTAATAATTAAAATTAGTGTTAGCTTGTAGATGAACTGAGCAGATGGCCGGGGTTCTCAAGAAGAACTTTCAGAGCCAAAGCCAATTTTTTCGAAATTTTGGTATGCAGTTTTTTAGAGTTTATTAATATAAATGTTAGGAAAAACACAAAAAGGGTATTCATGAAACCGCGTAAGCGCGGTAAACGTTGTAAAATGGTAAATTTGGTATTTGAGCTGCCAACATTTGTATGGAAAAACTTTACCAAAAAATGATAAACTTTTCCGCATAATTTTATGTGGGAAAGTTTACCATCTGAGTTTGGTAAATGTGAAAAAATTTTGACGTTTAATTTTGACGTTTTATGTGTCATAATCTTGGTATAACTATCTCTCCTCCTGTTATTATTTGTGGCAGTTATTTTAAATGAGAGTAATAACACTGGTATTAGTCAAGTTAAGTACATGAAGAAAAAATAATCATTTACCACATATGCGCAAGTTGATTTTTATAGGTGCGTTCATGAATTGAGCGTGGTAAACTTTTCCATTTTACGATGTGGGAAAGTTTACGCGGTTTCATGCATACCCTTAAATTAATTAAATTTTGTTGCGTTTTCCTCGACTTTCTTGAAATTCCTTGGGATGTTTTATCTTCCGATTGTGATTCAGATATTACATATTGTACCTTCAGATTTATGCACTCGGGCATTGGTGTCGATCTAGTGCCGTGTTGCGGAGAAAAGTCTTGCCGCAAAGATGACACATTCGATCTTAGACATTTCTGTGTACATGTAAATCATGAGATTTTAATTTCAGTTCATTTGGTGAGCTGAAATAATTAAAAACTTATAGAGATTTCTAATCGTGGTTAAAAATGTACCTTTTTGCACATTGCTGCTTTGCATTAGTTTCTCTTAAATCCTGATGTTTTTCATGATTGTCTCGTATACTACAAGATATATTTTTTTTTGGAATAATGTTTGCACTTGAAGAAATAACTCTTTTTCCTCCTTTACATGGCAAGTTTTCTTGTGGATATCGAAATGAAACTTCACTAAAAGCCGGCAAATATAGGCCCATAGATAAAAGTTGTGCCTTGAATGAGGAACGGATTATTCATATTCCTTAACTATCTTAGAATTACGCTGCGCTACAACCAAAGAGTGATTTATTAAAAAATCAATTAATAAAGTTTTATTAATTCTTACATTTATAGATGAAACCACTTCCAAACGATGTATCAAAATCAAATTCAATTCCATGTTTGTTCTTTTTTTGTTTTTTCTTATAGTTTTGTTTCACAGATATGTCAAGTAGGTGAGTTGTGATGTGCCAAGAAGCAGATCATTATTTTCAAGTTCTTATGATGCTCACAAGCTGTGAGGTTCTTACCAGAATACCAAAAAAGTTACAAAAATGAGTTCACCTCAAGTTATGACGTTATCGTGACTTGTGAGTGTTAGCGCCGTAAACTACTTCTGTCGACAAAACTAAAATACTGGCTTCAGTTTTACAAAAAAAGTATTTTAATGGCTATAATAATATATAGATCCTGGAACAACCGTCATGGTAGAAGGTTCGTACAAAACTAGTTTATATGGATAAAATTTATGTTTGGGCGTGAACATTCAGCCCGCCTTGGAACAAATTCATAAATTGGTAAAAATCAAGTTAATACAAAGAAGGATTAATCAATTCATTTAGAGTACAAAACATAATAAATAAGTTTAATTTCAAGGCTCAAACCCACTGAGTTTAACAAAAATAAATAAATACATTTTTTAGATCGTAGAATGCGATACAAATCATTCATTTATGAACAGAATAATCACAGTCGGTATCGACAGATGGAAGTGGATGCTTTTTGTCGGGTCTTAAAGCTGAGTTTGTTAGTCGTCCTCCCACTCTTAACATTCCTTTTTCGTCCAAAAATGGGTGGAATTTCCATAGCTTACAGCTTGTTGTGTGTTAAATATATACATATTTTAAAAGATACGTAACACGCTTTAGTTTCCTGAGTGATGAATAACGATCAATTAGTTCCCATATCTGTGATGGGTTGCAGGAAACAGCTGCGATGTTGGCAAATTCAGCACGCTGCTCAAAATTGGTTGAAAAGATTTCTTGAGGGGCCAGGATGACTTAGGCAGTCGCAGCCAAGATGGCCCATTCTACCAAGGACAATATTTGGGCAAATTCTCGGGCAGTATCCCTCTGGTGGCACAATCGGCAAGGTTGTTTGCGGTTGGCACGTGGTACCAATTCTCGGGTGGTATTAATTGTTGGATCTGTGAAACTCGATTTGCCATAAAGGTACACCACTTACCCGGGAATTGTCGAAACCATGCAAGGGCTATGGTTGAATCTGTCCATCCAAAGACATGACGGATATTGGCTTCTATTGTTGGTTTTAACGTACTCACTAATTGGGCTAAGAGTGCGGCTGCGCATAACTCCAATCGAGGCAAGGACAGTGTTGTTGCTTTCAATGGAGCGACTCTTGATTTTGCGGTAAGCAGTTGAACAGTGGCTTCGCCTTTTGATGGGATAGTACGAATGTATAAGGCGGCGGCATATGCGTTTTGCGAAGCGTCAGCAAAACCATGGAGGTCGGACGTTGCGTTTGGGATTCCTAAACCAACCCACCGTGGAATTTTAACTGTTGCGAGTGCTGCTATGTGTTGCATTTAGTAAAACCATTGCTTATTGACGTCGTCAGGCACTGCTTCATCCCAATCAACCTTGGGTTGCCAAAGACGTTGAAAAAGGATTTTATGTATGATGGTGGTCGGGGCGAGAAGGTCCAGCGGATCGAATAATTTCGAGGCTACTGAAAGGAGTAAGCGTCTAGTTAACTTTATGTTTCTTACCTCTAAAGTCTTGACCGAAAAAGATAGTTTATCCGATGATCGTTCCCACTGGAGTCCCAGCGTTCGAACTCCATCTGTGTCTGAGAAGTCCCAAGGTTTTAGGACTTTGCGTTGAGCATCTGGCACAAAATTAATGACCAGTGGGGAATTCGAAGACCATTTGCGTAAGACAAACCCACCCTTCGCCAGGACAGAGGATACACCCAACTGAACTCGCCGTAAATCTTCTTCATATTAGCAGCCAGTTAGAAGTTCGTCCATGTAAAAATGGTTCTGTATAACGTTGGTTGCGACAGGATTGTCTTTGCCTTCGTCTAAAGGAACTTGTTGAACTGATTTGATAGCAAGATGATATGATGATGCAACACCATATATGAGTGTTAAAATGCGGTAGTCTTCGATATCTTCTTCGTATGAATTTCGCCAAACGATGCGCTGGTAGTCGATATGTTCCTTGTGGACTCAAACCTGCGTCGGTACAACACCAGCAGCTACTCCAAGTCGTAGCCGTTTCAACGAATAAGTCGTAGCCGCTTCAACACCAGCAGCTAATCCAAGTCGTAGCCGTTTCAACGAATAAGTCAAAGCCGCTTCAACGCCAGCAGCTGCTCCAAGGACAAGTCTCAGCCCCGACTCATCAACAAAAAAAAAGCATGACAGCACCTTCGGATGAAACACTTCAAAAATTAAATTTTGACACCATCGAACGGCTGAAGACGAACTTCGGAAAGGACTCAAAGGAAGGGTATACGCTGCAATACTTTGAAGTTCGTCTAGATAATTTACAAAGAGGCTGGAAGAACTGTGAAGACATGCATGGGAAGGTGTACAATCTAAGGATGCATAATGAATCTCTGGTCAAAGACTATATGGCAGAGTACTCCAAAATAGAGGAGATAACCATGCAATTGTTAGCCGTCTTTCAACAGGCCATAAAGCGGTTTAAAACACAGCAAGAGTCTCCTCACACCGAACCAATAACCGTAAGAGAAACGACGGAAAATGATGAAGTCATTCGTCTTGAACGAGTAAAGATCCCAATATTCGAAAGGGATTACCTAAAATGGGTAAATTTTTATGAGATGTTCAAAACCCTAGTCCATGAGAATAATCAACTCCATGAGGTGCAAAAAATGCAGTAGCTGGTGACATCCACCAAGGGCGAAGCTCGGTGCCTCATCGAAAATCTGGGGGTGACCGCAAGTAATTACCAGAGTGCCTGGAAAATGTTATTTGAATGATACAACAACAAGAAGACGATTATAGCGTCCCACCATCAAGCATTCATCAACATCCCGATTGCCAATAGTGAAACAGCGTACAATTATAAGAGAATATTGGATACGACCAACGAAACTCTCATTGGAATAAAGGCTCTGGACATCGACATCAAATCCTGGGACCCATTTATAGTATACATGGCCTCCCAGAAGTTAGACTTTGAAGCCAGGAAAGAATGGGAATTGCTTTGGGGATCCCAAAATGAATTACCGTCATGGATAGATTTTTCTGAGTTTTTATCAAAGAAGTTCCGATCATTGGAAGCAGTTTCGAGTGACATGACCAAGAAAATTCACAACACAAGCCTACTCACACAATCAGATTGTAAATGTAAAATATGCAAAGGGAACCACTTCATCCTAAATTGCCGTCAATTTCTGAAAGCTGACGTTCAAACGCGACGAGACATAATAAAAGCCAAAAATCTATTTTTCAATTGCATGTGCAATCACTGAGGATTTGAGTGCAAAACCAGACTCACATGCAAGATATGTTCCAAGAAACACCACTCCTTGCTGCATATAAACACAAATCACTCCGAAATTAAAGACAATACCACAAAAACTTTCAATTCGCAAGTTAAAACCACTACCAGGGACATCCTATTGGCAACGGCGATTATCCAAGTGAAGAATTCAAGAGGAGAATTCATAAAGTTAAGAGCACTAATAGATCAAGGGTCACAAAATTCTTTCATTACTGAACACTGCGCCCAATTACTAGGACTCAAGCGAGAACCAGCAAACGTCATAATCAAGGGACTAGGAAACTCTACGAACCAAAGTTCTGGGAAAATCTCATTGGATATCAAGGAAAAATGGTCTAGCAAGGAGATCCGAACAGTGGCTCTAATCCTGGGATGAATTACTCAAAATCTTCCATTAATTACCATCGACTCTAATATGGATCTACCAATCAAAATTACAGAACTAGCAGATCCAGAATTTCGCACAAGATCCAGAATAGATGTACTATTAGGAGCTGATGTCTATGGAGGAATATTGATCGATGGACTAAAGAAAAGTATGCCAACCGCTCAGACGACAAAACTGGGCTGGATTTTATCTGGTCCAATAGCAAGAAGGGCGTCAAATACAACGACAACCATGATTACTACAGCAGAATTGGATCAACAACTGAGCAGATTTTGGGAACAAGAGGAAGTTGAAAAGAAAATCTTTATGTCTCAAGAACAGGAAAATGCCGAAAAGCACTACATCACAAATCTAAAAAAGACGAAGGATGGTAAATATCAAGTCAAAATGCCTTGGAAGGATGATCCTAGGACCAGACTTGGTCTTTCCGAAAAAGCAGTCATTGCCAGATATATTTCAAATGAAAGGAGACTATTAAACTAGCCTGATCTTACGATGGAGTACGTACCCAGTCATCGTCACAGCAGATATTGATAAAATGTACAGGCAAATAGCAGTTGAAAGGGACGATTCAGACTTTCAGCGCATCCTTTGGCGTCCAAACAAATCAGACATCATCAGAAAATATTGATTAAAGACGCTGACTTTTGGTACTGCCAGCGCTCCATTTCAAGCCATTTGTACACTGCAGCAGCTAGCAAAGGATGAAGGAAAGGCATACCCTTAAGCATCAACTCACCTGACAAACAACTTTTATGTAGACGATCTCCTGACAGGTACAGACACCATGGCGGAAGCAAAAGCTTTATACTTCGAACTATCGCAACTCTTAGATAAGGGAGGCTTTAACCTTCGCAAATGGAACAGCAATCATCAAGAAGTCCTAAGCAAAATACCAGAAACACATAGAGGAAAAGGCTATATTTTCGATGAGGAGGATGGCGCAACAAAAACACTAGGGCTCCAGTGTTTCCCTCGAGAAGATCAATTCATCTTTAGTGCTGTTGATTGGGAAACCAAGGAACAAGAAGTAACGAAACGTACCATAGCTTCCTTTATGGCTCGCCTCTTTGATCCAGTGGGATGGCTGCAACCCATTGTCATACGTAACAAAATTTTCATGCAACAACTTTGGCTAAAGAATTTAGATTGGGATGACGAACTTCCACCAGACCTTAAACATGAGTGGATACGCTATGCAATGGAATTAAAAGATGCTCAACAAATTAAGCTACCACGGTGGATAGGAACCACTTCTAAAGATACTTATGAGTTACACGGGTTCTGCGACGCATCGCAGGTGGCCATGGCTGCTGAAGTATACATCGTCATACGCACACCAGGACGCACTCCAATCGCAATGCTACTAAGCTCCAAAACGAAAGTAGCACCCATAGCGGTTCAAACAATTCCACGGTTAGAGATGAATAGCGCTGTCTTATTAGTTAAATTAATGCAACACATCAAATCAGCTCTTAACACTCCACCAGAAACCCAAACATTCTATTGGACCGACTCAACAGTCATACTTTCATGGCTTAATGAGCATCCAGCCCGATGGAATACATACGTGGCGAATAGGAAACAGCAAATGCAGCCAGTGGTATCACATACCAACAAATGAAAGCCCGGCAGATTGTGCCACCAGAGGGCTTTCTCCACAAGCTCTTATGGATCACAGCCTGTGGTGGAATGGACCACGAATCATTTTACGACAATTCATGAACTATCCAAAACAGCCTCCAATAATTGACACAACTTTAGATAAGAAAGTAAAGGCATACCACACTATAACCGAAGAAAACATACTTGAAAGATTTTCAAATTTCTCAAAGCTAATAAGAGTGATAGCATATTGTAAGAGAATGCTGCCTCACCCAATTAGCAGGGAAACCAATTGATAAAAAATCAAGGATACTGCAGCTCTGTCCATATTTGGACAGTGACAAAGTCCTCAGGGTGGGCGGAAGGCTTAACAAGACGGGGCTGACTGAAGCAGAGAAACATCCAATCATAATAAGCAATGAGTGTCCACTATCTAAGCTAATAGTATCGCACTTTCATCAAAAAACTCTCCACGGTTCGCAACAGCTTACACTCAATACAATAAGAAAGGAGTTTTGGATCTTAAACGCAAACAAGTTAGTAACAATATGTATTCATAAGTGTATCCCTTGCTTCAAACTCAATGCGAAGACAAATCAACAGCAATTAATGGAAATCTACCGACACATCGCGTAACGCTAAATTGACCCTTTTGGAATACGGGTCTAGATTTTGCAGGCCCAATTAAGATAAAATGGTCAACTGGAAGGGGAACAAAAACTACCAAATCATACATAGCTGTCTTCACATGTTTGGCAACCAAAGCAATTCATCTGGAACTTGTGAGTGACTTAACTTCAGCAGCTTGCATCGCAGCGATTTGTTTCAAGGAGAGGCAAGTGTAAGGCAATTTACAGTGACTGTGGTACAAATTTCGTTGGAGCGAACAAGGAGCTTCAAAATGCATTCGAAAGAATGACATACGAAACACAAGCCTGGATAGTGAACGACAACATCACATGGCGCCATATACCTCCAAGCAGTGCACACTTTGGAGGACTCTGGGAAGCGGGAGTCAAATCTACCAAAAGACATCTGGAAAAAAAAACTTGGTGAAAGTTTATTAAACATAGAAAGATGTACACAGTGCTAGCACAAATTGAAGCTTGTTTAAACAGCCGACCATTAGCACCAATCAGTAACGATATCAATGATGTTCTGCCCTTGACACCTGGACACTTTCTCACTGGAAATTCCATGTTTGCAGTACCGGATGCAGTTCCAGACAACTTAAAACTTCTCAAGAGATGGCAATTGACCCAACGCCTTGCAACCGAATTCTGGAATAAATGGAAGCAAGAATACCTAACAAGGCTTCAAGAGCGACCAAAATGGATATCAGCAAAGAAAAATCTACAACCTGGACAACTAGGTCTCGTTCAGAAAGAAAGCACACCACAAACCAAATGGCCCTTAGCAGGCATCTTGGACGTCCACCCTGGTGAAAATCAAGCTAAATGGTAATATAACTAAACGACCAGTGGTAAAACTATGTCCATTACCAGTAGAACAAGCTGACGAAGAGATGTCAAAAGGGGCTCTTAAAAGGAAACATCAATCGCGAGAAGTCGAAGCAGAACGTCGCAGAAAAAATAAAAATCCTAAAATTGTAACAAATTCATTAGGTATATTGCAACATGGCCAGCAATAATATTAAGCGTAATGATCGCGTGTTTTATAAACATGCCAAAAACTCAAGCTCTAGTAAATAATACGAACATAAATGGAGGACTATATGTAGAAAATTTAGGACATGGGTTTTTAAGCAGAGGAACACTACGGATTGAAATCAGTATTCCAAATACAGAATTTTCACAAGACAAACACCAAGTTATAGCAACAACCAAAAGGATGGAAACGCTTTGTATTAAAGGAAGATACATAAGCGCAGAAATACAATGCAACATACTCAATCACCACTTACAAGCTATAAGCACAGGCATTACTAATCGGATTGAATCAATTCAATTTTTACGGTCAAGATCACGGAGAGGTATATTAGGAACAGTTCTTACTGCAATGTTCGGAGTCAGTGAAGAAGTATACCATGACTTAGACAACCAACCAACAAACCCTTATCAATACGGTATCACATCAAGGAAAATTAATGCTAAAGGCAGTAAAAACTCTAAACGACACAACGAAATTTGCCTTCAGGAGTCTGGAATAATTCAAATAACGTCAAATTGCGTAATCAAAACAAAAGAAGTCATAATAACCGCAGAACATCAAGAATCTACACGGACGGTGCAAGCATACATCAAACCATCATCATTCGATCTGTCCAAATTATGCAGTACTCGAACATTCACAACTTTCGTTTCCTAAATTAAACAAGTCTCAGGTCCTCCAGCCATCGGACTCATTTACAGCACTAATTGAAGAAGCGTCATACATCGAAGAGAAAGTAGACAACGCGATTTGGAAACCAATTCAAAGACACGCAATCTCATCTACAATATCTGTGATCGTCTCCGTTGCGGTAGTCATAATGATATTATCAATGTGGAAATATATACACAAAAAACGGGGGCTGAAATTTCCAGCAAGATAGTACGAGGCATCAACAGCGGACGAAATAATCAAACCTACGCTTTAAAGAAGCCATAGGTTCTTGGTGGGCGGAATGTGCAAATGCAAAACAAACACAATGTACCTATGTACATGCATGCAGGTGAGGTGCAGCAACCGACAACGACCGACGACACATAATTCGCTTCAGAATCAGAATTATGTGTCATCATTCCATAGTTAATGAAAAGTAACGTCGTCAGCAATATGCGACGACGAAAATATTGAGTAATATGAAGTAGCAATAAGTAGGCTAAGAAATGTTAAGTAATAAATAATTATAAGTAGGTTAAGAAAACATTGATTAATAAAATAATAATAAGTCGGTTAAGAAATAAATAGTTAATTAGGCAATAAGAAATAAGTTAAGAATTCTGTGTAAAGTTAAGGTATAAATAGACTAGTGAAATATAAATAAATTGTATTTTCCCAAGAACCACAGAAGAAGACTTCTAATTGGATTAGAACCGAATTTTGGTCAGAACTATCCCAAGGATTTTTCTGCCGCAAACAACACATTCAGATAACTATCCTAAGGATTTTTATCAACTAAAACATAGAGTTTCCAGCTGGTGTGGCACCAATGCCTTGAATTAATGTTGGTTTTGGAGATCTTTTAAGCCTCAATCTTTTCATACAATTTTCACTTACAAATGTTAGATGCGATCCGCTATCAAAAAGTACTCTGGCAGGTTGATATCGTCCGGTTTCGTCGAGGACGTCTATCACTGCAGTACCTAAAAGTACGTGATGTTCACATCTTGTCGAATAGGATTGTAGTTGTTAGAAGAAGATTTGTTAGATGTAGAAGGCGACGCATCATGTAAACGCGTGTGATGACGAAAGTGACACGTGCGGGAGTCATTCGCACACCGACATTTTTCGTCTAAATGGCCAGACCCTAGACAGTTTGTGCAAAGTTTGTTGCCTTTGACAAAAGCAAATCTTTTTTGAACATCAATCGCACGAAATTTGGCGCAGCTAAAAATCTTATGGCTGTTGGAGCAAACTGGACACGAATCAGTTCCTGACTTCGAGGGTGTATGTTGTTTAGGCTCTTGTGCGGACGATGATGCAAGAAGAGCAGAAAAAACTGCTTTTGGCTTACCCTTTGGCGGCATTGCTTTAACTGTTGTAGATTTTAGGTGTGATTCAAGGGCATCCAAGGAATGACATCTTTTTTCTATAAAAACCACAAGAACATTAAACTTGGGAACGGTATCTTCAGTGAGAGATAATTCCCACTGCCTATGAGTTTCAAGGTCGAGTTTACTGACTGTAAGATGAATCAGCCAATCGTCCCAGTTTGTCACAGGTCTACCTAAAGCTTTGAGACTCTTGAGTAGTGTCAATCAAATGTCTCAACGCGGTCGATGACTCATGGTTGAGTTTTTTCAATGCGAAGATGGCGCGAAAATGAGCATCGATTAGCACGCATTGCACGTCATAGCGTTTTTGAGTAGGGCCCAAGCTTCCTGGTAGTTGTTGTCTGTGATTAGAAATCCATTTACTATTTGCAAAGCACGTGGACTATCTTGCAAGGAACATCGTAAATATTGAAGTTTTTGTGCACCGGATAACGTCTCTGAGGCGTGTACAACAGAGACGAATGCATCGTGGAACGGCTTCCAATCCCTTGCCTCTCCCGAAAATTTAGGAAGACCCCGAGTTGGAAGTTTGATGGTAGCACGAATTGGCGCGGGTACATTTGGATTAATAAATTGAACATTTGCTCTTACCTTGGTTATCGCCCTATTGAAATTTGCGAGAGCTTCACGATACCACTGCTCTCCCTGTTCCCTCTCCGATTCCTGGCCTACAATAGTGTCTTCGCCGCAAGAAAGTTCCACCGCCTCTTGGGCTAGCAAGAAACTGCTCCAATGATCTGCCAAGAGAGTGAGATACGATTCTAGTTCCGCTTGATCATATGCTTCTGCCCTTTTGCTCGCGGATAGGCACCTTTTTAAGGCATTACGAGAAGAATCACGTTTGATAATATTATTTTTGCCCGTCATCGGTTTTTTTTTCGATTAGAAAATAGCACATAACGATCACACCATGCCAAAAGAAAAAATGTGTCGAGATTCTTCTTTTTCTTTTTACCGTTCTTTTAAAAAATTTGTACCCATAAAAAAGTCTATATGAGGTAACAGTTGCAGTTTGAGTCTTAACTTGACATGCAGCTAGGCAAAAAGGAGACAAATAGATTCCTTATTTGGAGAATGATATTCAAGAGTTTATGTACATATTTACGAGTGGGTATAGGCGTATTTGTTTGCACACATCTTATTTTGCATGCTAGTATATTATTTGCGATGCGGGTGACTTGTTTGTATGTATGCGGTGTAAGCGTTTGCGGTTTGATGCTTTTTTTTGTGTTTTCTTTTGCACTTGTATATACATATACATACGTAATTATGCGTATATATGCTTCTGCGAAGAATAGAGCTTTGCGGAAAAAGTCACTTACAAAAAACATCAATTTGAGGGAAATTTAAATGTTTTTTTTTTTTTTGTATAGATTTTGCGAAAACTCAGGAGATTGCGTTGAGCATTGTACGAGTTGTTTATTTAAAACACATTATATTATTTTGCTTGAAGCACCATGTTAGCGCCGTAAACTACTTCTGTCGACAAAACAAAAACACTGGCTTCAGTTTTACAAAAAAAGTATTTTAATGGCTATAATAATATATAGATACTGGAACAACCGTCATAGTAGAAGGTTCGTACAAGACTAGTTTATATGGAACAAAAATGTATGTTTGGGCGTGAACAGTGAGGTTGCCAGAATAAGGCTATGTGTTTCACATCTGACACCAATAAAATATAAAAACAAAAAAGTGTCGTAATCATGTTTTCTTGATTCATGAGCACTTACTGAATATGTTATATATTCCGGATAAGGAATAGAATGGATCGAAAAAACCGAAATGTTTATCTAGAATATCCAGAATAGAATGAATAAAGAAACAAAAATTCAATCCGGAATAGAAAAGAAAAAAGATGACTTCAATCAGCTGTTTTAAAGTGTTGTGATGATGACAAGAAAACAGATATATGGAGAATAGTAAAAATAAATTATTATTAATTTATTAATTCATGAAAACTCACATTTAATTGTTATTTATATATTTTTTTTTTCAAAAATAAAAATATAAACAATGTTTGGTCATTTACTTTGTTTACTTACTTGGTTTTCGTCTTTGGCTGCTGTCATATGTTTTGCTTCCATATGAGAGGAATATTAAAAGAATATTCTTTTCATTCCGTGTCTAACATTGAATACAAAAATGCAAATGAATAAAGAAACAACAAAATATTTTATCCGGAATATTACTTGGAAAAAAGAAACGCAGAACTGGTATTCCGAATATTCTGCACATCTCAGAATGAATAAAGAAACTGTTAGAAATGATTATCCCGTGCCAGTGGATGAACCGAAAAAGAATAAAAAGCAAATTTATATATTTCATGCAATTTAATATTTATTAGTAAAAGAATAACTCGTATTAATTTGGAAAAGACAACCTTGTGTGCGACGCCAGTAAAAAGATCTTGTAAGTTGAATGTGCAACGACTGTATTTGCCAGATGCGATGAAAATTATTCGTGTTGTTCGATGAAGTGTAAACTACAATATTACCCCTGGTCAAAGGCCGCACGCCAAGGATCGTATGACACTTCAGGTGTTTAGGACTCGGTAGACGTTTAGTTAAAATATCTGCTCCCATGACCTCAGTCCTCAAATAACTAAGATGAATGATGTTTTTAGGTAATGATTCCCGAACAAAGTGGTGTCGCACATCGATATGTTTGGTGCGGGAATGGAATATGGAATTTGAAGCAAGTTTCTGAGCTCCCATGTTGTCACACAGTACCGACATATCTTTCACGAGCGATTAGAATCCAAGTTTTCTAATGAATCTCTGCAAATAAATACCGTCTTTCACTGATTCTGTCAAGCTCATGTATTCCGCTTCTATGGAAGAAGGTGGCACAGTTCTCTGGTTGCGTGACTCCTATGTCATAGCTCCCCCAGCAAGGATGAAAGCATATCCGGCAT
Organism: Philhelius pedissequus; assembly: GCA_910595825.1. Classification (NCBI taxonomy): domain Eukaryota; kingdom Metazoa; phylum Arthropoda; class Insecta; order Diptera; family Syrphidae; genus Philhelius; species Philhelius pedissequus. Next base: position 15,928,500 of record OU343164.1, on the reverse strand, counting down.
AAGAACGTCTGTTATTCGGACAATTCCCCCAATCTGCATCTACCATATCTGTCAAACAAGCCTCCGAAGGTGCATAATTCAGACCTATATATTTGGTGCCCTGCAAGTAGCGTAAGACTCGTTTAGCAGCAATCCAGTGCTCCTGCATATGGTTGTCGTTGAATTGGCTTAACCAGCTAACAGCATAAGCGATGTCAGGACGAGTACCCATTGCCAGGTACATAGGTGCTCCTACAAGTTCACAATATGGTGTCTTCTTCTGATCATTGATGTCTGCTTCCTTTTTACAAATGTTCGAAGTTCAGACGCACATCGGCGTGGATACCGATGTGCGTATGTATGTATCCTCGTTGATGTATAGAATATCCGTCAGCCCTGTTACGAACTGATCGCAGCCAGTCTTTTAGCGGCGAAATTTATAAATGAGACGAACTGAAGGCAGCCTGTCTTTTAGCGTTAAAATGTATTTCATTATTTATCTGTGTAATGTTGTCATAAATGTATAACCTAAATTGTAAGTGAAATGTGGTTTCTTCCATGAGTCGTTAATCAGCCTGGGAAGAAACAACATGGTAAGTTAAAAAATGTACATTATTCGTTGTAACTTATTATAATTTATTTCTTAAAACTATTAGAAATAAAACGCATCCATATACGATATTCCCAAAAGGAGTGTTCTTATTGGACTTTCCCAGGACAGCCGAAACGACGAATACAAATTTAATTAAATGTTAATTTACCTAAATTAACGTTTTCGCCATCGCTATTGCCGCCATTATTTTCTAGCTGGAAAAACCACGAGCTGCCATCGTAATACCTACATCTTGCCACACGCCACGCCAGCTAGAGTATTTTTGGGCCTTCGAAGATTGCCGCAGTCAAGAACATTAGTTGTAACTACTGCAATATATTTGTCATAGCAACCAACAATTGCCGTTGGAAATTGCCGTTGCCACTGCCGTAGCAACAACTAGGAACAACGACGTTTGTTCTCAGCCATAGCAACCAACAATTGCCGTTGCTACCGCTGTAGCAACAACTACGAACACCGACGTTTGTTCCCAGGCATAAAAGTACATTCTTGCCAGAAAATAGTGGTCGACGATTGCCATTGCCACAGGCTGCTGCCTGACAACGCCGCCACCAATAACCACCGCTGCAGCAACGACTACAATCGTCATAGTCAAGGCCTCTCTTAGGCAATTATCGTGGCCTATTGCTATTGCTGTTGCCACTGCCGAAGCAACAACACGATCGCCCATTGCCGTGGTTATAGCCTTTGCAACAATTAGCTACTACAGCCGTAGCCATAAACACATTTAGGCGATCATTATTGCCGATTGCCGCACAACAATTGCCGTAGTTATATAGTTTTTTAGGTAAATTGTCTCCGTTGCCACTGCCGCTGCAACTGACTACAACTGCCGTAGTCATAGCCACATTAGGCGATCATATTTGCCGATTATTGTCACTGCAACTGCCGTAGTATATATTCTTAGACAATTATTGCTGCCACTGCTGCTGCAACTAGCTACATCTGCCGTAGTCATAGCCACATTTAGGCAACAACTGTAACTGACTGCCGTTGCCACCGCCGTAGCAACAACTACTATTGCCGTAGTCACTGCCCTGGTCCGACAGTTATCGCCACCGATTGCCGTTGCCACAGCCGTAGCAACCACTACTTGTCGTAGTTAAAGCCTTAGCAGTAAGTAGCCATCAGCCGTCTGCTCGGACAGTGGTAAGCTTAGTTGGAGATCGCCCTGATGAAAGTAAAGTCTGTTGGTCAACAATAATGCATTGCTTTCAAAACAATTAGAGGTAATGCAAAATCAAATATCTAATATCATGTCACAACTGAGAGATAGAGGCCAGTATCTACCGATTTCTTCTCCGAAAGAGACAAACAACCAACAAGTACAAGTTCAGCCTCAACTTAGAACATCGTATATCCCAGTTCAGCCACAGCCAAACGTGTCTAAATCCAGTTCAATGCAACAATCAACGAACAACTATTATGGTAACCATTCAAGGCCGGAGCCACATCATAATACTATGCACAGGCCGTCAACTTTAATGTATACGAACCACGGACCCAAATTGCACGATTTGCCATCTTCTATTGGCCTGCCAGAAGAATGGCCTATATTTATCGCGTCTTTCAATGAATCAACAAATGTGTTTGGATATACCCAATTGGAGAACGTGCTTCGTTTGCTAAAAAGCCTAAAGGATGAAGCAAAAAGGGCTGTGGAAAGTATATTAGTCCACCCGAGATGTGTGCCAGCGGTTATCGAGGAACTTCAAATACTATTTGGACGTCTTGAACGTTTAGTTATTAGCCAAATGGACAAGGTTCGTTCATGGCACATTATCAAACCAAATACCAAATAAAACTGCTATTACATACAAGAAAAGCCAGGTATGCGTATTATGTGCTCAATCACACAATTTATCCCAGTGCACAGACTTACATAAAAAGGTGGTAAGTGATCGTTGGAAATTTGTAAAAAGAAAAACTAATTTGTTTTGCCTGCTTAGGCCCGGGACACATAGTTTCAAGATGTGTAAGAAGGAAACGTTGTGAAAAGAACAATTGTCGTCGATTGCATCATGAATTACTCCACGAAACACAGGAAAACTTAAATAGTTTGAACAACAACATCACAACCAGACACTTAGATTCCAACTTTCATACTACGAATGCTAATAAATAATAATAAAGTTTTATTTAAAATACTGACAGTCAAAGTGTACGGACCTAGGGGCACTGTGAGCACATCTGCCCTTTTGGATGATGGGTCATCGGTCTCAATTTTATATAATAGTACTGTGAGAGAACTACGTTTGAAAGGCCAAAGCCATACGATGTCGCTTACTTGGATTGGTAATAAAGAAATCTCACAACCGTCGAGTCTTCTCAATTTGGAAATACGAGAAGGAAGCAGCCGGTATGCATTGAAGAATGTTCGAACACACAATGACTTATTATTGCCAACGCAAACATTAGATTCAAATGAGTTGAACGATAAGGAGGCATTCAAATCACTACCGATTAACACATATGCGAACGCTGTACCACAAATATTGATAGGTTTGGACAACTGGGGACTGATAATGGGAAATTCGTCAGTACTATGTCAGCCAGAAGGGCCTTTAGCAGTAGAGACGATACTAGGATGCATAAACTAATATCGTAAAGACCCGAAACCTCTGCTTTCATTTGACATTTGCCTACAAGCTGAAACACACACACAAGTAACTTTTCTGTTCCTCTTCCAATAGACACATTGATAAAAACGCACACAAGAATCTTTTCTGTTCCTCTTCCTATAGTCACATAGACAACACAGCCCTAGTAATTTGTTTTTGTTTTGTTTTTCGATTTCCCATATATTCATGGATAGAGTTTCAAAGCTACAAATACAACAATGTAAACAAATGGGTTTCCAATCTTATTATAGCTATTTGTGCCATCGAATCAAAACTGTAGAAATAATAGCCATGTTTACCATATCTGTGAAGACAATAACAACGCCGAAGATAGTTTGCATCAACTAGTACAAGAATATTTCCTGATGGACAACGTTCAACCTGCTAAAACACTTATTCTAGAAGAATCAAGGGAAAATAAACGGCCAAGATTGCTATTGGTAGAGACTACTATACTAACAAGGAATCGATTCGAAACAGGACTTCTTTGGAAGATGGACGGAATAGTGTTGCCAGATAGTTTGCTAATGGCAATGAAACGTCTTGAATCAATACGAAGAACTATGGAGAATGATCCTATGTATGCCGCCGAATACGAATCGGTTATTAACGACTATATTGATAAAGGGTACGCTCGAAAATTAACAGATGCTGAGGTAAGGAAAAAGAGGCTCAGAACTTGGTACCTTGGACATTTTTGCGTTAGTAAGTCGCACAAAGGGGGTAAACTTCGCTTAGTGTTCGATGCCGCAGCCAAGGTTGTAGAAATATCTCTTAACTCAATATTACTTAAAGGCCCAGAACAATGTCAAGATATGTAAGCTGTTCTACATAAGTTTCGAGAAAATCCAGTTGGAATATGTGCCGACATCTGTGAAATGTTCCACCAAATCAAAATCAGAAGAGAGGATCAGGAATCACAACGTTTTTTGTGGCAACATAAGCATAAGTCGGAAACCTATGTGATGAAGGTGATGGGTTTTGGGGCTACCTGCTCGCCGTGCTCAGCCGAGTATATAAGGAATCTTAATGCCCAAAGATTCGCAGAAAGCTGTCCACAAGCTGCCAAAGTCATCATAGAGAATCATTATGTGGACGATTTTGTTTGTAGCTTCACGAATGAAGAGGAAGCACTTTCCGTCACAAATGACGTAATCAGGATTCATAAAGCTGGTGGTTTCGAACTTCGAAAATTCTCGTCAAACTCTTCTAGACTACTGGCCGGTCTGCGATTTGGTAAAGGGCACAAGATATCAATTGCCAACATTGACATGGCTAACAAATCAGAAAAGATACTCGGAGTACACTGGATACCAAATGAGGACATCTTTATTTTTCACCAAAATTTTCGACAGATCAGCCCGGAATTCTTCAAGGGAGAACGCTGTCCGATAAAAAGGGAGTTCCTTAGTATTATTATGTCCATATCTGATCCCTTTGGACTATTGGCAGATTGGACAATCCATGCGAAGTTGATGATGCAGTCATTGTGGAAATTGAAGCTTAATTGGGAGGACCGATTACCTAATGAAATATATCGAACCTGGAGGAAGTGGATTCTCGCCTTAGAAGAAGTACAGCAGCTGTGCTTACCACGATGTTACTCAGCTGCAATCGATGATGTGGCGGGGGTGGAACTGCATATATTGGTGGATGCCAGCGAAGAAGCGTTCGCTGCAGTGGCATATTGAAGATACATTCATTTAAATAAATCTTTCGAAGTGGCATTTGTGCGGGGCAAGACGAAATGTGATCCGACAAAAGTCTTATCAATTCCTCGACTTGAACTGCAAGCAGCAGTTTTGTGTGCACGCTGCGCCAAAGATGCCTCCAATTGCATAACATGAAGCATGTTAAAAGTGTATTTTGGAGTGATTCTCGCACCGTTTTGGCATGGATCAAAGCTGCCGAACCTAGAAGGTATAATCCATTTGTGCGTCAGAGGGTTGCCGAAATTTTAGAACTTTCGGACGCTGGTGAATGGCGTTGGATTCCAACACGGGTTAATACTGCAGACCCTGCAACTCGCTCCAAATATATATCGAGTTATAAATCCGGTGGAAAATGGGTTTCTGGGCCAGCATTCCTACTAGAAGACGAATTAAACTGGCCACCAAATGGTATAGATGTTGAAACCCATTACAGCCAAGTGTTAGAGGAAGAACTACGATCAGCATTCAGATCGGACTTCAATGTTTTTCACGTGAGTAGCCGTGATATTGATTTTACTAAATTTTCTGACTTCTTAAAGGTTAAACGAGTCGTGTCCTGGATGCTTCGTCCAGGCGTAATCCTAGCGAACGTTCAAAGTACAAAATACTTAGTGTAAAGGAAATTGAATACGCCGAAGTTATTCTATGTCGTTTGGTTCAGAAGCAATGTTACTGGGATGAATATAAAAACCTCCAGGAAAGAAGACAAATCAACAAGTCAAGCCATTTGTACAGCTTAACACCATGTTTGGACGAAGATGGAGTTATTCAACTGTCAGGTCGCATTGATTCAGCCAGATGTATCCCTTTGAAATCGAGAAGACCAATCATTCTGCCGACAAGCAACTGGTTTTCAAGACTCATCGTTCAGGACATACATGAAACCTGTCATCATCAAAACCATGAGACCATTCTCTGCGAAGTTCGTCGTATATTCTAGATACCATGTCTTCGAACTCTGGTGAAGATGACGTCAAGGACCTGCCAGCAATGTAAAAATTATCAAGCGAAGCCGTCGGTACCCCAAATGGGTCAACTACCTGAAGATCGACTTACCCGTTTGTTCGGCCATTTACCTTTACAGGTGTGGATTATATGGGGCCTATTTTGGTAGCAGTAGGAAGGCGTCGTGAGAAACGCTGGATAGCACTCTTTACATGCCTTACAATTAGGGCGGTGAATTTGGAACTAGCTAATGATCTCTCAACCGATGGTTTCATAACCTGCCTGAGAAACTTCGTAAATAGAAGAGGTGTACCTATGCGAATCCGAAGCGACAACGATACTAATTTCATCGGAGCCGATAAGGAGCTAAAATCAAAATTGGATATGTTCGATCAAACTGCAATTGAGGAATACCTATCAACCAAAGGTATTCAGTGGATATTCAACTGTCCGTCAAACCCTAGTGCTGGAGGTTGTTGGGAAATATTGGTGAGATCCGTTAAGAAAGTACTTTATGTAATCCTAAAAGAAGTAGTTCCGAAGGAAGATACGCTACGCAGTGCCCTAGCCGAAGCTGAGAACATCGTAAATTCGCGACTTCTTACCCACGTACCAGTGCAACATGACGAAGATGAACCTCTCAGACCCAATCATTTTATTCTCGGGTGCTCAAACTCCTGGATTGGAAAAGGGCGGAACGATTTGCTTACGTAAACAATGGAGAATTGCTCAAGCCTTAAAGCATGGATTTTGGCATAGGTGGATAACTGAGTACTTGCCGTATCTGATACGTAGGACGAAGTGGTACAGAGCTATGACGCCCTTAGCAGGGGGCGACTTGGTTATAATCTGTGATTCTAACGTGGCCAGAAGCTGTTGGTGGCGTGGTAGGATTATTCGAGTATTTCCCGGAGGCGATGGTCAAGTGCGTTCTGCAGAAATACAAACGTCAACAGCATTAATGAAAAGACCGGCTTCGAATATAGCTAAGCTAGATGTTGGTGAATCTATGGAGGCGATTCACGGGGGATAGGATGTTGCGAACTCAACGCAGCCAGTCTTTTAGCGCCGAAATTTATAAATGAGACGAACTGAAGGCAGCTCGTCTTTTAGCGCCAACATTTATATTTATCTTTGTAATGTTGTCATAAATGTATTACCTAACTTGTAAGTGAAATGTGGTTTCTTCCATGAGTCGTTAATCACCCTGGGAAGAAACAACATTGTAAGTTAAAAAATGTCCATCGTTCATTGCAAATTATTATAATTTATTTCTTAAAATTATTAGAAATAAAACGCATCCATATACGATATTGCCAAAAGGAGTGTTCTTATTGGACTTTCCCAGGAAAGTCGAAACGACGACTACAAGCCCTTTTCATGAATTCCAAACCTAGGCAACATTGGACCTCGCCAATATCCTTAAGTGCAAAACTTCTTAATAAACTTTCGTTAAGACGTTTGACATCATTTGGGTTCCGGGAAATGACAAGGATATCATCCAAGTGGACAAGGACAATCAGCATATCTCCCCTGAGCCACGAACGTATACATAAGTGTCGGACTTGGTTGGGTGTAAGCCAAAATTTTGCAGTTCTTTATTAAGTTTCTCATACCAGCAGCGTCTCGCCTGACGCAGACCATAGAGTGATTTCTTCAATAAACATGCCTTGTCGCCTTGTTGAATCTTAGATAGCGTCTTCTCGGCTTTCTTCTTAATTGCAACATCCTTTTCGTTACTTGGTATAAACTGAAGAGACTCCGTCGCTATATCTGGGATTTTCATAAAAATCCTCTCCGAAAGTCTTCCGTTTAGATAAGCCACGGTGATATCAAACTGGTAGATGGTCATTCCGAATTGGGATGCGGGAGCTGTAGCCAAACGTATGGAACTCAATCGTGTCACAGGAGCGAACGTCTCCTCAAAATCTACCCCGGGTCGTTGAGCGAGACCCCTAGCAACGATTCTGGCTTTTCTGCGTTCTAGAGTTCCATCTGGTGAATGCTTATTTCTAAAAACCATTCTGCTGCCAATGACTTTATCAGCTAAGGAGCGGTCAATCAACGATGTCCCAAGTATCACTAGCTACTATACATTTTAATTCGGCTGCCATGGCATCATACCATTCTATGGTATCGAAACCTGAAACTGCTAAGCCAAGGTCTACCTCGGCCAACAGACCGTGTTCGAAAGTGACATTGCTTACCTCTTCAATCTTATGCTCCTTTCTTGATCTTCCCGCTAAACCAGTCTTAATTTTTCTTGGTCTTCCTAGAACTCTTTTGTAAGACTTAGTAGATTGTTCTTCTTCGTCTGGAATCCATACCCTATATTTATTATTATATTCTCATTTGAATACCCGAGAAATACACCTTCGTCAGATTTGGCAGTAAGTTTATCTCTGTTTGGTGTTCTTTCCAAAATAAACACCTTACAGCCAAACTCTCGTAGATTGCTAACATCTGGACGTTTACCAAAACGTACCTCGTATGGCGTTTTCCCATTAAGTGATTTAGAAGGACTGCGATTTCTGATGTAATTCGCGGTTGCGAGAGCCTCGGCCAAAAAAAGTTTTTAGGCATGCCTGACTGTATGAAAAGACATCTCGCCATTTGCACGAAAGTCCGGTTCTTGCGCTCGGCGACACCGTTCTGCTCAGGATTATAAGCAACTGTCAAGCGTCTGTGAATGCCTTCAGACTTCAGGAAACTGTCGAATAAGTTGTTTCGGTATTCAGTGCCGTTGTCTGACTGTAGACTCTTTACAGCACAACCACTTTCCTATTCAAGCAACGAAACTTCGAGAAAACCTCGTTCTTCTTTGTCAAAAAACCAACTTCACACCATCTTGCCATTTCGATTGACTCTGTCCGCATAGCTCCGCATACATGGGAGTGTATAAGCTAGAAAGGTTTGGATGTTCCAGTCGACCGCTTGGGAAAAGGAGCACGAGTCATCTTCCCCTGGACATGTTTCGCAGGTGACATTTTCGGTAGTTCCGACGATGTTGATTCCTCCAATGGTTCTCTTACGGATAGCTTCGTCAAGATACTTGAAATTAAGATGCCCTAGGCGGCGGTGCCATAATTGCAAATTTCCATCGTTCGAAGAAGTAGTAGACGAGAGGCATTTTTCGCCACTAGTATGAACGAAGTAAAGTCCGTCTTCGCGTTTTGCACTTAAAATAATGCGCCCGTCTCTATCGACTATTTTTGCACATTCCCTTTCAAACAGCACACAGTACCCGTTGTGTGTTATCTTTCTTACAGACAGTAAGTTGGTTCGCAGATCTGGTACCAACAAAGCAGCGGACAATTCCATCCTTTTAGAGTCCTGAAGTTGAATCACTGCTCGTCCACGAGCCTTAATTTCCGCTGATGCACTGCTAGCCAACTGAAGTTTCTCATTTGCAACCTTCTCAATGTCTAAGAATTCGCTTCAGTTCTTGCACATGTGAGAAGAGCATCCGCTGTCCAAACACCAAGATCGATTCTGAGATTTACCTACAGACTGGAATGCGTTTGTGTTCTGTGATACCGTTTATGAGAGAAACAGGAAATGTTCTCCATTCTTAGCTTTTTGAGATTATCCTTCATCTTTTTGTGGACATTCGGTTCGTTTGTGACCAATCTTTTTGCATCTGTAGCATATTATTTTCGAAGTGCTTTGATGATCAGATCAAGACGAATAGTTTCTATGTTTGCTTTTGTGTTTTGTTTGACCTCGAAATTTGCGGTAAGACTTCCCTGCAACCATTGCATTCGGTAATTCATGCGTTCGGTCTTACGTGCCTCATATTCCTCGATAATCTTTAAACGCAACGTTTCTGGAAGCGACATGTCGTCTCGAGACTCAATCGCACAACGGAAGCTTGCAAAACTTGATGGTAAACTATAGAGAAGCATAATTGCGAGTGTATCAGCATTTATTTCAACTTACATGTCATTTTTTTTTGTTATAACTTTGCACGCGCTCAAGGGATTATGAATACCCTTTATATGTTTTTCTTAACACAGCGCGGGCATCCGGTGGAAGAAGAGAAAGAAGGATAGGAAAGATGTGGCGCGATGTTCTGAGACTAGAGCTGGTTGATGTCTCAGATTTATCTCCAGGGATTGCGGCTGAACTAATGAGGAGAGAATTACCGTGTCTTATTTATTTATGTCCCTTATTATTTGCATTATTTTATTTATTTCGTTGTCATATTTTATGAGTATGCTAGTTTATTCAATCACATGTTGTTAGTGTTATGCCTAAACAGCATGTAATGAGCAAAGCAGCAACTTATATTATGACAATTTTTAGAATTGGTTTTTAATGGAATATAAGAAGACATAGACAACGGCAGGAATCAAACCTGCAAGCACGAGGTTGGCAGGCGAGCACACAACTATCGCGCCACGGCCACCCTCATGAAGTTTGTCGACTGCATCAAAGAATTTTACTAAATGCGTACGTACATCAGCACCTTCACGAATACGTTGAAGAGTGAGAGGCTTTAAATATGTTGCCTTTCGAGCAGGTCCTTTCGACTGAAAGACACTTTCGAGTTTCAACCAAACATCTCTGGAAGTCGCACACCCTTTTACTTGCTTCGGCTCGGCTGCGCTGCTGCAGAAAATAATGTCGGATTTTGCTTTTTGGTCAGCTTTAAACCAATTTGCACGTACCGGATCACATTCCGAGTCCAGAGGTTGTGTCTTAATGCCATTTACATATTCCCATGCATCATTTTTAATAAGGATTGCCTCCATATGCATACGCCAGGTATCGAAATTGTCCTTGTTAAGGGTATCGATTTTCGTTGTCCCTGCTGCATTCATTTTTCGTGTTTTAGTTTTGTAGTTACCAAAATGGATGCTTTGAATGTCTAGACAGAATATTCTTATTCGACGAATAATCCGTCTGGGCCCATAACCTATTAGGAATGATTATCACGTGCCAGTGGATGAACCGAAAAAGAATAAAAAGCAAGTTTGTAGCGAGCTTACTTTTTTTGCCCGCTCAGACAATACTAAATAATACTTTTTATTGGTCCGGGAAACCGTACGCAATAATACTTTGTAGCGAGCTTACTTTTTTGCCCGCTCAGACAATACTAAATAAGACTTTTTATTGGTCCGGGAAACCGTACGCAATAATACTTTGTAGCGAGCTTACTGTTTTGCCCGCTCAGACAATACTAAATAAGACTTTTTATTGGTCCGGGAAACCGTACGCAATAATACTTTTATTTTCAATTTTAAAAAATGCTGTAACAATTAGTATTGGTCCGGGAACCGTACACAATACTATTATTCTTAATTCTTAGTACTTGCTTATCAAATGAAAATACTTTTCTTCCATTACCATATTCTCAATAGGTTGAGTACCTTTATTAGTAAACCTTTTAAAAATGACACAGTGTGAATTGAAATTCTAAAGAGTAATTCATGGTTTTGGAGAAGCCTTAGAGTATACTATACAAAATATAATTCATCATTAAAGTATACTAAACTCTCTTATCTGGAACTTCTAATCCACTTAATTGTTTTGCTGACGATAGTACTCTCAGCTTTTCATATTCGTTTTTAGATGCACCTCCTTGTTTTTCGGATGTGCAACTGGAACGGCAGCGTATGATAAGCTCATTAAATTCTGATCTTGACAGCATTGTCCAATGGGGAATTAAAAACCGTGTAGATTTTAATGCTTCAAAAACTCAGTGCTGTCTTCTGTCGTTAAAGCAGAACCCACCCCCCATGCCGATATCCATGAGCGGCACTTGCATTGAAGAAACCGATCAGCTTTCAGTCCTCGGCATGTGCATCACAGACCACCTATTGTGGAATAAACACATATTTGATGTCGCCAAAAACGCTGCAAAGTGTTTGGGCTTTCTTCGAAGGTGCAAGAAATTCTTCACCCCGTCTGATCTGGCTATAATCTATAAGGCCTTCATTCGTCCAAAGCTGGATTATAACTCGCACATTTGGGCAGGAGCTCCCAGAACTCATTTGAATCTTTTGGATAGAATTCAAAATAGAGCTCTAAGAATGATTGGCGATAGAACTATAGTGGAAACATTTACATCTCTAGAACATCGTCGAAATGTTATATGTCCCTCACTATTTTATCGCTATTTTTATAAACATTGTTCCAGCGAAATAGCCAGATGCATTCCTCCCCTTAAATCTTTCAACCGTAATACTCGCGCTTCTAGGAATGCTCATCAGTTTACCCTTGAGCCCAACTTCGGACGTACTGTCAAGTACAGAGATTCTTTCTTTAGCCGTACAACGCGAATGTGGAATACTTTACCCGTCTCTATTTTCTTCTCCTATTTTGATATTCAGAAATTCAAAACCAATGTGCATCGGTATCTCCTCTTGCATCCTTCCCTACTTTCCTAACGCTCGCACTGTGCTTGTTCATTTTAAGGGTAGTCAAAACCCCTTTAGTGCGCGCATCCGTTTAAAAAAAAAAAAAAAAAAAAAAAAATATTATTATTATTCATCATTAAAATATACTATACAAATATTACTATTATTCATCATTGGAGAAGCCTTTCGGTATACATTATATAATACCGTTTATAAATATGCTACATTCTCCCCCTCTGGCTACGAAGTCGTCTCGATAAGTTGCCAGAATCATTAGCTCGGGGTCGTCCACGTTGTCGTAATGGATTTGTAGGTTGTTGACTTCTTACATCGTTGATTGACTTGAATGAGGTTAAAGCTGACTTGTGATATGTTCCAAGTGGGATGTCCGTTGAATCTAGGCTAGCAATCTTGTAACAGGTTTGACCAACTTTTCTGATGATGATATATGGCCCATCGCGCTTAGGAACAAATTTTGAGGATAGATTTTTTCTTGCTTTGCTGAGGACGTGAGTGGTGACAAGAACGACATCTCCAATGCAGTACTCCGGACCCTCTTGACGGTTTTTGTTGGCATTCTTAAGATGTCTGGCCTTATGAATTTGTTCAGTCTCGTTTGTCTGCTTAAGTGATTCTTGCAGCTGAAGGAGAACAGGAGTTATTTGTGGTATGAAGTTTGAGTCGGTGACTATCTCGCTTATATCGTTTGAGATATGCATTGGGGCGCGTAATTCACGACCGAAGGTTAAGAATGCTGCTGTCTTTTCGGTGTTACTGCAAACAACGGTATTCATGGCAAAACGGGTGGCCGATAAATGTAAAGACCAAGTATCGTGTTGTTTTTCAACCAAAATAGCTAGCTGCGTCTTCAAGTCTCGGTTCTTTCTTTCCACTATATTCGGTTGAGGATGGTACACTGGTGTTAAAGTTTGTGCGATGCCCAAATATTGCGTAAGGTAACGCATGATTGATGATATAAATTGAGGTCCGTTATCACTGATGACCCTTCTAGGGATGCCATAACGTAGAAATATTTCGTTGAGTAGTATTTTTGCACAGTTTTCTGCTGTTACATTTTGTAGTGGGAACAGTTCTACCCATCGACTCGCTGTATCTTCTACCACAAAAATCCACTGGTAATCGTTGCTCGGGGGAAGAGGCCCGAAAAGATCTATTGAAAGAACTTCAAATCTTTGGTTTTGTGCAGTTGTTTTGTACAGGCCCATTGGCCTAAAGTTGCTGGGTTTGTACTTTTGGCATGGCACACAATTCCTTACATATTCTTCGACGGTTGCATATATTGATGGACAGTAAAAATCAGGCTTTATGCGTTTAATTGTTTTGTCTATTCCGTAATGTCCAGCAGTGGGTGAGGAATGTAATGCTTCCAATATTGTTGTGACTTCATGAATTGGGACAACCAAAGCTGCGTTTTCTTCATCGTTGCCGTATTTGTATAGAACTCCACTTGTCATCACATAACCCTGAGAAGAATATTGCTCACCTTCGGTTCCTTCTATCGCTTCAAGTGCTGATATAATTTTCTGAAAATTTGTATCTTTGAGTTGCTCTCTTCGGATTTCGTCATTACTGCGTGTGGGTACGTTTACCTCTACATGGTACAACTGGCAGCATTGAGGTGGACGGGATAAACTATCAGCTACTACATTCGTCCTTCCAGTTATATATTTAATTTCAATGTTGTATGGTTGTAATTGTAAGGCCCATCTTGCTAAACGTCCGGTTGGAGATTTTAAGCTCATTAGCCATCTTAGGGGTTGATGGTCCGTTAGGAGAGTAATCACTGCTCCTTCAATATAGCCACGGAACTTGTCTACTGCCCAAACAATTGCTAATGCCTCTCGCTCTGTCGTGGAGTAATTTTGTTCTGCCTTCGTTAGTAATCGGCTGGCATATTCTATGGGATGTTCTTCTGGACCCTCCCCCTGAACAAGAACTGCCCCAATTGCGTAATTGCTGGCATCAGTCTTAAGAAGGTAATCTTTAGTTGAGTCTGCTTGTCGGAGAATCGGTGCCGATATCAAAAGCGATTTCAATGTTTGAAACGCAAACTCTTCCTCTTGCTCCCATTTAAAAACTGCTGACTTCTTGGTCAAATTGCTAAGTGGTTTTGTGATTTCTGCAAAACCCGGTATGAATCGCCGATACCATGAACAGGTTGCGAGAAAAGTGAGCACCTCTTTGGAGTTATTTGGTTGTTTCATGTTGGAAATGGCTTCTGTTTTGCTGGGATCCATTTTTATTCCATCCCTCGTCAAAACGTGACCCAAGAATCTGACTTCGGAACAGCAAAATCTGCATTTGTCTGCGTTCAATCGCAATCCGTACTCTTTTAGGCGAATGAATATAGTTCTCAGGTCGCTTAGGTGCTCTTGAAAGGAGCACGAATGAATTATGATGTCATCGAGGTAGACGTGTACTGCCATTTCTCCGAAAGTAGAGCATACCTGGTCCATGAGTCGCTGAAAGGTTGCTGGCGCATTTCGAAGACCAAACGGCATGCGCTTAAAACGGAAAGTACCAAAAGGAGTGATGAAGGCGGTTTTGTTTTGATCTTTTTCGTCGACTTCTATTTGCCAATATCCGGACTGTAAATCCAATGTTGTCATATACGGAGTCGTTTTTGCTATATGTAACAGGTCATCTATACGCGGCAATGGGTATCGATCTGGAATTGTGATAGCGTTGAGTTGACGGTAATCAACACAAACACGAACTCCGTTATCTTTTTTCTGTACCATGACAACTGGTGAAGCCCAAGGTGAGTCACATGGTTCAATCACATGTTGTTTTAACATCTTCTGGATTTCTAGCTTAAGCTGCTCTCTTCTAGGTTCTGACAAACGATATGGTCTTACATAAACTGGTTGATGTTGACCCGTGTTAATCACATGTTTGACTCCTTTAACTTTCACATCCTTACCCCATTGAAAGATTTCATCATACTCGTCCAGCAAATTCTGCAAATCAGTTCTTTCTTCCAAAGGTAGATGTTGAATGTCACACATGTTCGTAATTATCTTTACTGGGGAAGTAAGCAGTTCATTACTCGGATCTTGTTTTTTTACAGGTGAAATAGGTTCAAACATTTCATCATCGTTATTTGGGACGCAGATATTCGATTCTTCATCAATGGACATATTTAATTCTTTCCTTGGTATCCTTGGAGTTAATGGCAATTCTGGCAAAATAGTACAATCCGGATTTTCTTCATAGACATACCATGGCGATTTTGATTTCGGTGATTCTTTTACTATGTATTTATAGTATTGGAAACGCTTCGCCGGTTGATCGATAAAGGTCCAAAAGCCTTGCGCTAAGTTCATAATTATTCCGGCCTCCTCCAAAAAGTCAATACCCAGTAATGAAATTTTGTTGCAGCTGCTTGGCAGTATACTAATATTGAGCTTCTTGGATTTATTTCCGATGATGACTCTTGTATTTGTTCGTAACACATAGCTTTCTCTTTGGACACCGTCAGCCAATGTTACTTCAGCTTTTTCTTCACGGAATGTATGTCCTGTTGTTTTAAGCAACTCATATAGGTCCGAACTTCCTACACTTGTTTTTGCCGCTGTGTCCATATATGCTGGGAATTCTACACCTTTTATCTGGATCATTACGGTAGGAATGTTTCCTCCTGCTGTCATCTGAAGAGTGTTTAATATGGGTGTTGGTGATGATTTCTTACTGCTGCAGTTTGGGCAGTTTCTTTTGTAGAATCCTTGTTTTCCACATCCAAAGCACACGACTTCATCTTGTCTGTTTGTTGCTTGTTGTTTAAATTTTCGGCAATCATCGACAAGATGACCCTTAAGTCGACAGAAACTGCACCGCACACTTGCCTTTACCTGTGGATGTTCTTTCTTTGTCTTGTACACACGTTCATTGTTACGAACTAAAGCATTCAATTCGGTGAATGTTGAAAATTCTTCTCTTTTTATTTTATTTCGTATGTCCTCGTGTAGAAGATGAAACACCATATTCAAACAATGTACTTCCGGAATTTTGGGATTTGGTAGTTCTGCGAATAAAGCACGTTTCTTACAGATGAATTCTATACTCGGTTCATGTCTCTGTTGTCTCTTGTCCATTATGAGCCCTAGTATCACGTGAGAGGGTTTTTTCGGTGCATATTGTTCTTGTAACATTTCCAAAGCTTGTTCCCAAGTGGTCGCCTCATGGGAGACTCCGTCCCACCAAATGCTTGCAGAGCCAGTGAGCAGTAACGGAAATTCAATCAGGGCATCTGGATCGGACACTCCTCTTCGTTTTTGAAAGATGATTACATTTTTGATGAATGATTTTACTATATCGTTGTCATATTCGCCAGTGAAGCGCTCCTGGCAGTCGAGCATACTGGCCCCGGAAAATCCCCTTTCAGGTTCTTTAATAGACCCTTCTGCACTAGTTGTATCTTTTTTAGGCATGATGTTACAGCTATCACTATGATTGCGCAGGTCGTTATATTGTTGTAGGATCGAAGTAGCAACAGAACTAGTCCGGCCGTTGAATAAAATCAGCTTGAGCAAGGGAAAGAGATGGTATCGTATACACTGATTATTACTCCTTACTAGCACCACGACGCTGGTGCAAAGTTCTTGCCAAACGTTGGTCGCCAAATTGTAGCGAGCTTACTTTTTTGCCCGCTTAGACAATACTAAATAAGACTTTTTATTGATCCGGGAAACCGTACGCAATAATACTTTTATTTTCAATTTTAAAAAATGCTGTAATAATTAGTATTGGTCCGGGAACCGTACACAATACTATTATTCTTAATTCTTAGTACTTGCTTATCAAATGAAAATACTTTTCTTCCATTACCATATTCTCAATAGCTTGAGTACCTTTATTAGTAAACCTTTTAAAAATGACACAGTGTGAATTGAAATTCTAAAGAGTAATTCATGGTTTTGGAGAAGCCTTAGAGTATACTATACAAAATATAATTCATCATTAAAGTATACTAAACAAATATTATTATTATTATTCATTAAAGTATACTATACAAATATTACTATTATTCATCATTGGAGAAGCCTTTCGGTATACATTATATAATAGCGTTTATAAATATGCTACAAGTTTATATATTTGATGCAATTGAATATTTATTAGTAAAAGAATAACTCGTTCCAATTTGGAAAAGACAACCTTGTGTGCGACGCCAGTAAAAAGATCTTGTAAATTGAATGTGAGACGACTGTATCTGTCAGATGTGATGAAAAGTATTCGTGTTGTTCGGTTGGGTTCCATGTTGCTCAATAGGGTGATAAGTAACGATGAAGTATAAACTACAATAGAAACACATTCACTATGAGTGTTTTTTTTATTTATTCCGGATAAGGAATAGAACGGATGGAAAAGACTAAATGTTTATCCAGAATGGAATGAATAAAGAAACCAAAACAATATCCCGAATAGAAAAAAAGATGACATCAATCAGCCGTTTGAAAGTGTTGTGATGGTGACAAAAAAACAGGTATCCCTATGGAAAATAGTAAAAATAAAATAGAACCTATTGATTAATGAACAACTTTCATAAAATTATTATTTATTTCAATAAAAAAATAAAAAAAAATGTTTGGTCATCCACTTTGTTTACTTACTTGGTTTTCGTCTTTGGCTGCTGTCATTTTTTTTGCTTTCATATGAGAGGGTAATTCCGAGAATATTCTTTTCATTCCGTGCTTAACATGGAATAAAAAGAATTCATTCCAAAAGTTCCGGAATGAATAAAGGAACAACAAAAAACGCAAAACCGGTATTCCGAATATTCTGGACATACCAGAATGAATAAAGAAACACACTCTATGATTTATTTGTAGTGGAGTCGGCCTGTTAAACATTTCATGTCAGGATGAGTATTCTGAGAGGATTTATTGCTAGTGGAGCCATTGTATTTAGTTTTTAGTTTTAATAACTCCTTTATTTCTTAAGATTTCTCTCCGCATTAGTTCTGGAGATAAATCTGAGACAACAACCAGCTCTAGTCTCAGAACATCGCGCCACCGGATGCCAGTGCTGTGTTGAAAACATGTAAAGGGTATTCATAATCCCTTGAGCCCGTGCAAAAACACGGTAATTCTCTCCGCATTAGTTCTGGAGATAAATCTGAGACAACAACCAGCTCTAGTCTCAGAACATCGCGCCACCGGATGCCAGTGCTGTGTTGAAAACATGTAAAGGGTATTCATAATCCCTTGAGCCCGTGCAAAGTTTTAACAAGACGGCTTATATGGCCGTCTACCAGACTGACATGTTTGTTTTTCTTTTTTTATAATAATAATAATAATAACAATAAGTGTTAGAAGTTTGCATTGGTTATATTACTAAAAATCTTCTTCAATTATAGCTCTTCTGTATCGTAGTGCTGTGACAATATAGTTGTAAGGAACATCCCATCCCTGGTCGCCGTTCAGTATGCTGAGCATTTCACTTTCTTCCATGTAACGTTTTTTGAAGTATCTCAACCTAAATTCGGTCAATGTTGAGCATATCGCAATAAAATGGAATGTATCTTCACGTGTTTTCAGGTTACATAGACTACACAATAAAGGCAGATCTGGTCGGTGGGGAACGAAATTCCGATTAAGCAACTCTCCTCTCGCTTTAAAAATAATGTTTATTTTATTTATCGAGTTCCTATTGAGTACGTATGAGTTCTGCTGCAGGTTAAAATTCAGACGGCTATAATAGCATCTAAACAACGACGAGCTGGCTTCAGATGCATATCGTTCAAACAGGATGTTTCCAAGCTTCTCCAGGATCTCATTAAAATTTCTTCTTAGCATAGGCGATAACTCGCTTCCAGTTATGTTTATGGTAATGCTACAAGTTGTTGCATGACTAGCCCATTCTCAGAATATTGTTCCTTTCCTCGGATAACCGTTTTTAAAACTTTGTTTGGTATCCGATTATCTTCCATTTTAATAACCTTTACAATATAGTTGAAGTGCATGGTAAGGGTTGGGGGTGGCCGTGGCGCGATAGTTGTGTGCTCGCCTGTTAACCTCGTGGTTGCAGGTTCGATTCCTGCCGTTGTCTATTTCTTTTTATATTCCATTAAAAACCAACTCTAAAAATTGTTATAAAATAAGTTGCTGCTTTGCTCATTACATGCTGTTTAGGCATACCAGTAACAACATGTGATTGAGTTAACTAGCATACGCATAAAATATGACAACGAAATAAATAAGATAATGCGAATTAAAAGGGACATAAATTAATAAGACACGGTAATTCTCTCCGCATTAGTTCAGCCACTATCCCTGGAGATCAATCTGAGACAACAACCAGCTCTAGTCTCAGAACATCGCGACACACATCTTTCCTATCCTTCCTTCTCTTCTTCACCGGATGCCCACGCTGTGTTAAGAAAATCATATAAAGGGTATTCATAATCCCTTGAGCGCGTGCAATGTTTTTAAAAAAAAGGGTGTCCATATTCAAGGGAGGTGTTCTTGTTTCCAGATAAATCATATAGTTTTGGGTATTGTTTGGTAATCGAAATATCCTTTTAATGAAATATCTTAGGCATTTTTCCACAGGTTCAAAGGAGGAATGTCGCCAAACTTGCGCCCCGTATAGCAGGATTGAGACTGCTGTAGCTCGCAACAATTTTTTTAGCACTGTGCTCAACTTAATTGTTTTTGATGCACCTTTCCCATAACATCGAAATTGCAAGTTTAGCCTCCGCTAATTTCCCCTATAAATGCTTCTTCATATTCAGGTTTGAGGTTATCAAAACTCCTAGATAATTGTACTCACCGACAATATCAACTGTCTGACCATTATACGCCCACTTCTCGAATGCCTGCCGCCTCCACCTCTGAAAATCATCATTTTCGATTTTTGTAGATTAACTTGGAGATTCCATCGATTGCAATAAACCCCAAGCCTATTTATCATGAGCTGCATCCCATCTACTGTTTCGGAGAAGAGCACGATATCATCCGCATACATAAGGGCTGGTACATTTAATCCTTCCACCACAATTCCACCTTTCACTTCGACAGTAATATCATTAATGAAAATTATAAATAGCAGGGCGCTCAGAATACAGCCTTGTTTAAGACCAGTAGCTGTTATAAACTCTTCAGATATAGACTCTCAATCCCAAACGTAAGCTAAGTTGTTGTCGTACATCGCTCTTAATACTCTTATAATCTTATAATTTTGCTCGACACTCCAGTCACACAGAGCTTGTAAGAGAGAGTTTCACGATCGACAGAGTCAAAAGCTGCACGAAAGTCCATAAAGAACGCGCATAATTTCTTTTTCCTCCTTTTATAATAATCAGCAATGTTCCATAGTGGAAAGATATGGTCTATAGTCGAATAACTTTTCCTAAAACCAGCCTGGAATTCTGAAAGAATTTTTCCGACCTCTACCTACCTTGACAGTCTGCTATGAATGAGTCCAGCGATTATATTTGTTTTTCTGTTTAGGTTCCATAGCGTCGAAATTGCAAGCTTAGCCTCCGCTAATTTCCCCTCCAAATGCATCTTCACATTCAGGTTTGAGGTTATAAAAACTCCTAGATATTTGTACTCACGCACAATTTTTCTGACCTCTACCCACTTTGACAGTCTGCTATGAATGAAGTGGGAAAATAATATATTTTTGGAATGCTTCGGGGACTGTTGCACTTTCGAAAATTCTGTTAATTCGGATGTTAGTAAATGTATACATTTCTCCTTTGCGTGCTTGAAGAACTCGAAGGGTATACGGTCATCTGCAGGGACTTTGTCTATTGCTTTTGCTATAATTTCGTTTACTTCTTGGATCGAAAAAAGGGCATCTAAGTAATCATCGAGGGTTGATGTGGCTGCATAGTGTACCACAGGACACTTGTCGCTGTATTTAAAAGGCTGATGAAGTAGTCCCTAATTTTAGATGCCTGCAGACCCAGAGCGATTATATTTGTTTTTCTGTTGTGTTTAACAGCTTTCCAGAACTCAGAAGAAGAGCGTGTGTTATTAATAATAGGTATATTTAGGTTCTCAAAGGACACCTTTTTAGAGTAACATTAACGTTTGAAGTTCCTGTTCGCTTGGGCATATACATTTTTAAAAACTTGATGGTTATGGGATCTTAATTGGTGGAAGTAATTAAATGACAACTCTCTTGATTTTATGCAGTCTACATCAAACCATTTTTGTTTAAATAAAGCATAAATAATTATAAGTAAATGTTATTATTACAAATTAAAAAACATGAAAATATTTCTAAATTTACTTCAAAATTGTTGTTTTTATTAAAATTATATTTTTTTTCGTCATATAAAACCCAATAGAAACAATATAAGTGAATGAATGTTTTTGGCCGCATAAATATGAAAAATTGACCTCCGTCACATGGCTACAAGATTCTTAAAAAAATAGACTAAGAGTACTATAGGTTTGATAATGGTAATAAGAAATGTCTTATTTTGTAAGATATGTAGGTTTCCTGTAGGTATATTGCATAAAATTGAAGTAAGTAGGTAGTATATGTGGGTATGAAAAATAAACAACTTGTTTTTTTATAATAAGCGGTTCTAAAAATCGTTAGTATCTTTAATATTGTGTTTATCTTTAATAATGTTTAAATAAAATTTGGATCGGTACATAGTAGGTACCTGTCTGACTTAATTTTGTGAGCAACACAAATATTTTGGCGAGGCGATGGGTAAATGATTTTATTTGGGAAAGTTTTGATGAAGTTTTAACGAATGTTGAGAGTGCGAAGCAATTTTTTTTGGGATAGATGATTTTTAATGTAGACTATGTAGATACTAATTGCACTAAATTAACAAATAGACGGAACAAAATTAAAAAAAAATATATTAGCGTAGTGAACATGGCTATAGGTACATACATACTTATGTATTTCATTATTGCAAACTTTTAGAAATTTGTGAGTTTCCATATTCTTTAATTAACAAATCGGCAGAATTAAATTTAAAACAAATTAATGTGGCAACCATGGGTACATACATATACTTCTTATATTCGTTACATTTTCCTTATAAGTATACATATTGGTAATAAGTGGGTATATAAATATAATAGGAGGTATACATACATAATTAAATTGTTTTGTTAACAACTGAATTTTAACTTGCGATAGGTAAAGGTATGTATGTAGGTAGGACAAGTTTTGCATTTGCAAAAAAATCGAACTCGAGATTTTCATTTTAATCAAACTTGACATAAGGATGATAGAGAACAAAAAAAGTGGGCCTCGGAATTCCACCTGTCTGAACAAAATAAAAGCAGCTAAAAAATGTTAAACTACATTTGAAAAAAGATTTTTGACCATCGAACTATCCAATTCAAAGAGCCATTTCTCAACCGCTTTCAAAAACAAATCAAGATAATTTTGTCTTCTTATATCAAATAGTATTTATTAAAGAGTTTAGGTGCTGATGCAGTAAAAAAAAATGAAAATTGGGTTTTATTACATTTTGGGACGTTCGCCATGATCTAAGGTTACCCTTCAACTATATGTATTTGAATTTCTCAATGTTTGACTGTATCCGCAGTTTTTTCGCATGAAAAAACTTTGAGAACTTTAAATAGGTACATATAAGTGTCTTAACGGCAGAATTAAATGTTCTTGAGATGACGGCCAACTACTTGTTAGTCCAGTTTTCATACATACGAGTTCAATTCGGACAATATGCTTCTGCGCGGCAATAATTGGGTTTAGCGTATTATGGTAAGCACCGCTCCAACTTGTTATACAATACTGAAGTGTTGAATCAACTAGAACAAAGTATATTTTTGTTAAAAGATTTTTTGAGCGTGTACGTTTTAATAGAAACATTTTGCGTGTCAAAGACATAATATATTTTTAAAGATTGCAGTATGCAACTTCCAGCTTAAGTTTTGATCGATAAATACTCCTAAGTATTTATAATTATTAACAAACTCAAAATTAAAACAATTGTTTGAACACAAGACACTCCTTGTAAAAAACTGGGTCTACGGCAGGAGTGAGGGCTTAGACCAAATTTGTTACATGCCGCGGAATGAAACAGGACATTACAATCAATAAAAGGTGATGTTTCTTTTAGATTGCAGGACATAACTTTTGTTTTTTCACTCATTATGAGTTTATGTCTGGCAAACCGTTGTCTTAAAACATAAAGTCAATGCCATGTTATCAGCGAATGCAGTTATACAGCTTTAGAAGTGAATAAAACTGCATACTCAAATTAAAAAAAAAATGGTTTTTCGATTTTCAAAAAAAATTAATAAATTTTTGTTTTTTTGGAAAATAGATTTTTCAAAAAAACAGTCACTGAATTTTTTTTAAATTTAAATTTTATATGCATGGTAATAATTATTTTGAAAAGGCGTTCCAATTTTTTTTCTAAAAATGTTTTTAAAATTTTATGCATACAAAATTATTTTTTTAAAAACCTCTCCTACGATTTTTGATTTTTTTTTGATACTTTCATATTTGTCTTTTAATTTTTAATTTAAAAAAAAACTTTAATCTGTTTCATAGGTACCTGTACCTAATAAAAATTGATTTTTTTTAAATCGAAAAACACATTTTCTTAAAACCTTGTATATGCAATATTATTAATATCTTATTTTAAGGAACACTTGTTTGAAAACAAAATTTTAGTCGACGAATAATGAAAGGTCGAAAATTGGAAAGGTGTTTCTATGGGAAGTAAGTACCTTATCTACCTACTTACCATTAATAAGAACGCAAGGAAAATGTATTTGGGTAAATGTGAACTGCACTAAGTACTCTCATTTTTTTTTTTATCAAAATGTATAGATCCGTTTTTGGTAAAGGGAATTTCTTACCGGTCTTGTGAAATTTTTGTATGGCAGATGCCGTTTTTTAATGTTTAAAAAAATGAAAATAACGTGCCGGCATAGGTATTAGCTGCGTTTTATTATCTACGGGTCTGGGTTATTTTTTAACACGAATATTACAAAAACAACACGACATCCAGGTTTCTATCGGGGTTTCTATCTGGGTTTGCAAATATTAGTATTAAATTTGGCGAACAGAGGGTACATCTACATATCAGTCCATAACGCAGATTGTTTTATTTTTACGGGGTGAACCATATGTATTGGTTATTAGCGATAATAAAACACGGCTATTGTATCCACTTTTTTCTCGTCTTCGCTTTCATCATCGTAATGTCAAGATTGATCAAAACCTCAAGTTTAATTTTTTTACGAATCCAAAACTTGCAATATACCTACCTACATAATTTATATAATGTAGGTAGGTACCAACTTTTTAAATGTTCAAAATTGTGTCTTTCTGAATACGAAAAATAATAATATAACTATGTAACAACTACATAGATACTTAAACCACACGATTCATAATCTTTTTTTAAAACATATAATGCAAAAGAATAACTAACTTCCTACCTACATAACCTACATAGATATGTCTACACTTCCCATGCAACTCAGATAGCAAAAGTGCAGCAACGTGCATAAATTGTAATAAAAGTCATCCGGCCAACTATAGAGGCTGTGAAGTAGCAAAAGAATTACAAAAACAGCGATCAAAATTTACACAGTCACAAAGAAAACCACCAAGCGAAGTAGAAAAGCAAGTTCTTAAGACCCCTAAGAGGTTAAATGCCCAAATATCCAAAGCAAAAGATCGATCAACACAACCAGAGCAAACACCAAAGAAAGGTGGTGTAAACACATATGCCCAAATAACGGCTAAGAACATACCTTAAAAAGAGATACTGCTAGTGATCCACTCACGAACGTCGCAAACATAATCCTTTCGAAAATTGAGGAGCAATGTGGTACAAATAAACGTATATTTGATAGGCTAACTAAACTCGAAAACAGTTTTCGGCAAAAACGCCCTACGAAAAGAAAAACATGATGGAAAAGGTTAAAATAATTACTTGGAATGCCAACGGATTATGGCAAAAACTTGGAGAACTAGAAATGCTTATGCATGAGAAAGATATTGATATTTGTTTGATATCGGAAACGCATGGCCAGAAACAATCAAATAGTAAGATCAATGGATATTTACAATACCACGCAACTCTTCCGTCGAACAAAGCAAGAGGTGGGGCATCTTTATTTATAAAAGAATGCATCGAACACACGATAGGCCCAAAAATAGAGGCTGAATCAATGCAATTAATCGGTGTACAGGTTAGAACTCAGAATGTTGTACTGAATGTATCTTCCATATACTGTCCTCCACGATGTAAAATTGAAAAGAATGAATTTATGAACGTGCTTAAGTTACTTAAACAAAATTTTATTCTTGGTGGTGATTTTAATGCGAAGCACAGCTTTTGGGGATCTAGAGTTATTTCTCAAAAGGGTCGAATGCTCTACGAAGCGGTAATGGAAAATAATTGCGATTTTCATTCGACTGGCAACCCGACTTACTGGCCGATTGATCCATCGAAAATACCTGACCTTATTGATTTTTTTGTGGTCAAAGGAATACCCTCAAATAAAATTAGCATAACAGAAAGCTTTGATCTTTTCTCAGATCATTCTGCTGTTATTCTCACTATGAGCGAAAATCTTGTTAAAAATGAAAAACCACCCACCCTAACCAATGGGAAAACCAACTGGGAAGGTTTTAAGAAAGATATAGAGGATAACGTTGAATTAAGGGTTTCACTACAATCGCCTCTCGAACTTGAAGACGCAGTAGATAACTTCGTCAATATCGTACAACAAGCCGCATGGAAAAACACCCCGTACCAAAGAGAAATGCCGCGCTTTAAAAACCTAAAATATCCGCAGGAAATAAAAAATTTAGTAAAAGAGAAACGAAAAGCACGTAAGAAATGGCAGCAAACTCGAGCTCCTCAACACAAGGTAAATTTAAATTGCTTGTGTAATTTACTAAAAAAGACGATAGCAGAATTCAAAAATTCTGAAGTTGGAAATTATCTTGAAAGCTTGAATCCAACTACTCACTCTGGAAAGCTGTTAAAGTAACGAAGAAACCAAAGCTCCCAGCGCCTCCGATTAAGAATGATCAAACGGAATGGGCAAAAAGCGGCAAAGAGAAAGCAAATGCTTTCGCGGATTACCTGGAGAACACATTTAAACCTTTTGATGGGCAAGTACTCAACGAAAATTTAAAGTTCTAACCCAAGCGAAAATTACATTACAAGAAATGTTACCCTTGCCGAATTAAGTAGAGAAATAAGAAAGCTTAAGTATAAGAAAGCTCCGTGATATGACCTAATTACGGCCGAAGTTCTCAAAATGCTTCCTCGCCAAGGGTTATTTAATCTTCCTTATATAATAAATGCCACTCTAAGGATAGAGTACGTTCCGAGCCAATGGAAGGTTGCGGAAGTTATAATGATTCTTAAACCAGGAAAACCATCACATGATAAGAAATCTTATAGACCTATTTCGCTTCTGCCCATAATATCTAAGGTCTTTGAAAGATTATTACTTTTGCGCCTTCAGCCAATAATAGAAGAAAAACGCCTAATACCTGAACATCAGTTCGGATTTAGAAGCAAGCATTCGACAATTGACCAAGTGCATATGATCACTGACGTCATTGAGAAAACTCTTGAAGAAAAGAAAATTTGTTCGGCGGTCTTCCTAGACGTATCGCAAGCTTTTGATAAGGTGTGGCACGAAGGCCTAAATTTTAAATTAAGACAAATTCTGCCTGAAGCACTTTATACGCTTCTAAAATCATATCTAGAAAATAGACTTTTTAGAGTAAGACATGGAAACGATTACTCGGATCTCAAAGAAATAGTGGGTGGGGTACCACAGGGAAGTGTCTTAGGTCCAATATTGTACCTATTAT
Source organism: Philhelius pedissequus (assembly GCA_910595825.1). Taxonomy (NCBI): domain Eukaryota; kingdom Metazoa; phylum Arthropoda; class Insecta; order Diptera; family Syrphidae; genus Philhelius; species Philhelius pedissequus. Next base: position 15,901,445 of record OU343164.1, on the reverse strand, counting down.
TTACACGTGATATACCTCAAACAGAAGATACTATCGTAGCCACGTTTGCTGACGACACTGCAATACTAGCAGTGAGCCAAGCGATAAATGATTCTATGACAAAATTACATAAAGCTCTGAATAATGTCAATGATTGGACAAAAACATGGCGGATATCGCTCAACGAAGTAAAATCAGCCCATGTAGATCCTACGTATAAGAAAATTAATAGATTACCGGTATTTGTTAATACGGTTCAAGTTCCGTTTGCTAACGAAGCAAAATATCTCGGAATGACTTTAGACTCGAAATTAAAATGGAAACCGAATGTTAAAAAGAAATGCGAGGAGTTAAATAATAAACTCACAGATATGTACTGGTTGCTCGGAGAACACTCTAAGCTCAGTATCGAAAATAAGCTAATTTTGTACAGACATGTGCTTAAGCCTATCTGGACTTACGGTATACAACTCTGGGGTTGTACGCGAGATTCTAACTTAAATACCTTACAAATATTTGAAAATAAACTCCTAAGATCATTTGTAAGCGCACCTTGGTACATTAGAAACGAAGATCTGAGCAGAGATCTCGCGATTCCCACGGTTCGCGATGAAATAAAAAAATTTGCCCGAAATCATAGAAAACGGCTATTAGAACACTGCAATAGTACTATAATCGAAATTATCGATGAGACGAATTTTGTACGCCGCCTGCGAAGGACAAAGCCTTCCGATCTGGTGCACTAAACGAGAATCCGCTTTAAAATCGCGGTATAAGCAGGAACTATCACCCGATAGTTACCTGCAACACGTTAATTAAATTCGTTAAATATAAATTGCTAGATAAGTTTCAACTTTGTTGCAATCGGGAGGAGGAGGTGTTTTGAGTGCAGTAAATACAAAAAAAAAAAATTCCCATGTTTCGCATATGTTGATATATCTACCAATAGTGAATACTACCTGCAATGTTGCGTTAGAAAACACATAAACCTTTCCTTTAAAAATTATTTCATTTCATTTTACCTAAGTATTAAATTTTTGTTCGTAAAATGTTATTGATAATAAAAAAGTTTTATAATAAAAAAGTTTTACAAATCGAAAAAACTTTGCGTATTGACATATTTTCATAAAAAAAATTGCTACCTTCACTTCTAGACCTTGATAAAATTAAAACTGTAGGATTGAAATGACCTGTTAGAATTAGTTGAGGTAATTTTTACCGATGTTATCTTTTTCTGCTTAGTTAATTTCGAACTAATTTGTATAAACCTTTATTTTAGACAATCACCTTAGACACTTAAATAGGTAGGTACCTAGGTAGGTCAAACTGTCAACGATACCAGTTAAATCTTGCACCATTAGGCGTTTTTCTTTTTTAGTTCAGAGCAGAGTCTGAGTTGTCAAAAAATTTTTTTGTGTTTCTTTTTAACTCAGAGCACGCAGAGCTCCTAATGTGAGTTTCTTTTTCGTTCTGAACATGTGTAGATCGCACTCGACGTGCTCGAATATAATTGACTGATCATGTGAGTAAATTGCTGACCGCACCAAATGCCATGTGTGTCAAGAAGGAAAATAGGAAGAAAAAATAATTAGATACACAAGTTGGCGAAAGAAGGTGATCGGTAGTTGATTTCCTGTATCTGAGTGTGTATCAATCTACAAAAAAGGGTAGATTTTGTGTTATATTGCTTTTTATGTTTAAAATGAAAATGTAGTCTGATTTGTTTGGTTCAAGTGTATTTACCAAACATATCAGTGTACATAGCTCGCTGTGTTTGGAACCAGTTCAGAACATTATTTATGTGTTCGAGCACTGTTCAATGCCCTGCTCTGAAGAAAAAAAAAGGCGTTTTTATCTGTTCAGTGCTCTGCTCCGAACGAAATAAGAAAAACGCCTATTGTATTTTTCTGTTGCAATAGGGTTAGGGTATAGCAAAAGTACAAAAGTGTTATAAAATCTTAGTCACTGTAAGTTGTTGTTGTGGTGCATAAAAAAGTTGCACATTTGAATTTTTACAAAGATACTAGACCAGTTGCACCGGATCATGAATACCCCTATTCTGAATGTCAAAGTATTACACTTTTACACGTTGACAATACCCGAATCCTATTAGGGGTATTCACGATCCGATGTATCTGGTCTTGTATCATTGTAAAAGTGTAAAAATGTAGCATTTTTTTGCACTACAACAACAAAATATACTGAATGTCAAAGTCTTACACTTTTACACTTTTACAATACCCGAACCATATTGTAACAGAAAAATATAAGGGTGTAAGATTTTTTTAACACAAACTAAGTCCCCTTTCACGCAGGGAAACCAGTTGATGGAGATTTTTTTGACGTTTTCCTTTAATTGCCCTGTACCTTTCACAGGAAGAAACTGGCACCAAGAAACTGAGGAGGAATCTGGGAAGATTTTGTCGGGCCAATTGGAATGCAAAGCAAAACGTCATAAAAATCTCTTCAAATTGTTAACTGGGGAGATTCTTTTCATTCCCCTTACTTCTTGCTCTTCTCGCCAACAAACTCCCAGTTGCCGGCAACTCAGTTTCCTTGTGTGAAAGGGGACTAAGCCTTTTTCAGAGCAAATGTGAAACAGATTTGGACATTTGCTTCAGTGTTGCTACAGATTAGTAAAGGTGTTTTCACAGTCTGTTGTAAAAAAATAAAATTTTACAAGACCTGGTACACCAGATCGTGAATACCCCTATTGTAACAAAAAAATACAAGAGTGTAAAATTTTTTTTAAAACAAACTTAAGATATTTCAGAACAAATGTGATACAGATTTTGACATTTGCTTCAGTGTAGTTGTTGCTAATAAAGGTGTCTTCACAGTCTGTTGAGAAGAAAAAGAAAATCTTACAGGGCTTGTTACACAGCGTGAATACCCATAATATTTTTGTAACTGTGTGTAGTTGTCAACCAGATTTCACATTCCCAAGTGCAAAATTATCAGTTGCACTACAGCACATATTTTTGTTGGATTTCAAATGGGCGAAAGTCAAATTTAAAAATACAAAATTATAAGCAAATGGCTTTTGGACGGTGTTTCTTTATTTATTCCGAATATGGGAGAGAACGATAATTCAGGCGCCAAAAAATAAAAATGGATTCTTGTAGAAGGAGGAGCAGCAATTTCCTAAAAAATGACTTAAAATGAAAGAAAATATTAAAAAACAACGGCAACACTTACAATAGAAAAATTATAAGATTTCTGACAGTCAGAAACCTGGTCTTTTATATTTTGTTTCAATATAGTTATTTGTGTTAACAGTTAAAAAAAAAATACTTTCAAACTTAAAATTTAACAAATTTTTTTTTTAATTTTACTATTTTATATTCAAAATTGTGAAACAAATTACTTGAATTATTTGATGTTCCTATAAATTCTTTATCGAACACTGAAAACCAGATGGTTTTATGTCTTCTAGTTTATGAGAAAATTGAAAATTACCAAAACTAATTTCATACTTAATTTTTTTCCTTAGTCATTTAGCGTTATCCAGAATGCACCGCGAGGAGGTAAACTTTCATTGCATTTCACGTCTGAGTCAGCCAGTTCGTGTGTAGTCGGTGTCTGGGTGAGTCAGTCAGTCAATTTGTTAAGTCCATGTTCTTAAGTCTTAAAAATGTATGTCAGTTTCATCAATGAAGTCATCATCAATAGTCTCGTTTCTGTGGTGTTCGTAGAGTTCATTCAATTCGTCGTTGATGGTGAGAAGTCTGGGTTGTTTTGGAGGAATTACATCCTCTAGATTTTCACTTTGAACATTGGGTGGATTAAAGTCTTTTAGGTGTAATCCCACACTTTCAGCTCCAATCGATTGTATATCGATAGACCTTTTTACTGTCTAATAAAAATTGCATGATTTGAGAGTCCAAATCGTTCTCATTCTCTCTCAGGACAATATTTTCGTTTGAAAAAATGGGCCATGTACTGGTAAATGTGGTTTGTCCTTCTTCGGCATAAAATATTAATTTTTAAAAATTTATTCTGATTTTCCAGATCATTAATGGTGTTACTTGGATCGGTTTCACTCACATATTCACCTCTACTATGGTTCGTGGTTTAATTGACAGTATCCCTTTGGAATATTTGTTCATTACCTGCATATTGGCGAGCACTGTCTATACAAATAAAGCTAGTGTTGGGGCTTACGAATTTGTGAATGTAAGGCCACAAATCTGCCTTGCATTTTGAATTGACTTTAAAGAAGAGTCCTATTTTGTCCTCCTTATAGTACAACCCCAACATCACTATTGTCACTTGCTCTGTTATACGACCTCGGTGATATTTTCTTTTTGTCAAAGAAGTTTCATCGATTTGCACCGTTTTCCCTTCGCAGCCGATATTAATATCAGTGTATGAGCCAATCATCTCACGGCAATAGTTATAGTAGTCTATTATTGTTGATTTACTCAGTGTACTTTTATCATCGTGATGATGCCAGGCGATTAAATGCTACATTAAATTAAAAGTGACAAAATAATACAAAACTTTAGTAATTTTTTTTTTTTTTTTTTTATAACTTTGCACGCGCTCAAGTGATTATGAATACCCTTTATATGTTTGTTCTTAACACAGCGCGGGCATCCTGTGGAAGAAGGGAAAGAAGGATAGGAAAGATGTGTGGCGCGATGTTCTGAGACTAGAGTTGGTTGTTGTCTCAGATTTATCTCCAGGAATGGCGGCTGAACTAATGCGGAGAGAGTTGCCGTATCTTATTTATTTATGTCCCTTATAATTCGCATTATTTTATTTATTTCGTTGTCATATTTTATGGGTATGCTAGTTTACTCAATCACATGTTGTTAGTGTTATGCCTAAACAGCATGTAATGAGCAAAGCAGCAGCTTATTTAATGACAATTTTTAGAATTGGTCTTTAATGGAATATAAGAAGACATAGACAACGGCAGGAATCGAACCTGCACCACGAGGAATTGTGATAAATCAACAATTCTCAATTGGTGCAGTAGCACAGGGTTAGAGTGGCCGACCGAGAATTAGAGGGTCGCCAGTTCGATTCCCAGCATCAGAACTTTGCAAGCTTTTTTTCACAACCGTGAATTGGAAAACTTTATTGGTTGGGAAAACGAGAAAAGGAGGACGAGTTTAAGCACCGGGGCATCGAAAGGTGTCTTAGGGCCAAAGAGGCCAGCGATGGCATCAACTGAGCGAACATCGAAAGATGTTCAACTTACAAGCAGTGATTCTGCAGCAACAACATCAAGAGCAATAACAACAACGGCAACATCATCCGATGCTAGCCAGAAGCGCAGAAAGAGGATCAACTGCGCATCAAATTTGGTAAAGAGGATAACCACGGCCACCTCAGCAAAGCTGCCAACTGGGGTGAATACGTCGGATATAGACGAGACGTCAGAGGCAGCAAGACAAACCCAGCTAGACACTTCACCCGAAGAGGGTATTGAATATATGTCTGAGGAAGGAGAAGGGCACTTCACGACGGGCGATAGTACTGCCTTCGTGAACCTCTCCACATCAGAGGCGTTATCTGAGGAGGACAAGGAATAAAGAATGGTCGCTCAAATTGAAGCAATGGAGGCAGAAATCCAAAGCGTGAAAAGCCAAGTTAAGGCCAAGCAAGAAGCGCGCCGATCGAAACAACTGAAAGAATTCCAGGAACAAGAACAACAACAGCAAAAAGAACAATTACAAAACAACAGCCACAGCAGCAGCCAAAACAACAACGGCAAAAACAACAACAATAGCAACAGCAGCAGACACAAGCCCAGAAACAACCGCAACTATAGGCATGCTATCCAGTGCTTCACACTGGAATAGCACTAAAAAATTAAAGAGTTGCTAAAAGAAACTACTACTGAATTCTTTAGTTTCACCCCTAAAACCGAAAAATTTCAAACGGTCCTTTTGAAGGGCATAGATTCCTGCACGGAACCACAGGTGCTCTTAAATGAACTAAGCCAAAAAGCAAATAAAGATCTCGACTTTCTCGGGGTCAAGCCGTTCGCTACAGTTAGAGCTAGCCGGGAGAAGCGGAGTCTTCCCTTCTTCCTTGTTCAACTCTCACCCAGCAGCAAACTGGATAGTTTGAGGAGTATATCCGTCCTCAACTACCAGGTTGTAACTTGGGACAAATTAAGAAGGCGCGGCGACATGCCTCAATGCATGCGCTGCCAAAGGTTCGGCCACGCCGCAGCAAACTGCGAAATGCAGTCACGCTGCGTTAAGTGTGGAGAGAACCACAATCCAGATGAATGCAAGTTAGGAAGGGAACGGGTCGAAGATAGGACCCAGCTTACATGTGTACTCTGCCGAGGCGGCGGACACCCCGCTAATTATCGGGGATGCCCGATGTTTCAGCTTATAAAGAACAATAAAGCAGCAAAGCAAACAGTGGTAGAAAAGCGTCCAACAGTGCGCCCTCCTACAACAACGCCCATCAACCCCCAAATTTCTTACGCCCAAATGGCGTCTGGAATGGGAAGCACGGTACAGCCTACACCAAAGGTCGCCCAACAGGCCCCCGTGCCTAAGGCGCTGGCGGCACAGGCGGATATTATGGGCACTCTACTGGCCATCCAGGGCAAGTTGACTGGCCTCCAAAACCAGGTCAGGGAGAAGGCGACTAGGGTGGATTATCTCTACTCTGTTTTGCCGAGCTTAACGCAACTTAGAGGTTAAGGGCGCGCTGCCGGAGAGGCCCTTTAAGGTCCTAGCTGTGAATGTAAATTCACTGATTAGGACCGAACGTAGAGCGATTTTTTTCCAATTGCTTAAAGACATAAGTCCAGATGTGTTTATGGCTAGCGAAACTAAGCTTAACCAGAAACATAAATTGACTAACAACAATTACAATATCGTAAGTCTCTCCTCCAACTCCACTCAAGGAGGGGGCGTCGCAATCTTTATACGTAAAGGCATTAGTCATAAGGTAATATATAATAGTGATGTGCGTAAATTTCGGACGTTAGAGGCATGCATCATATGCATTCATCTCCAACAGGGGAAGCGAATGTATGTGATCGCTGCCTATGCACCGGAAACACCTCAGCCCACACAGTTTATAACAGAGCTTGAAAAGCTTTTTGAATGCTTAAGATTGAGCTCGGAAGAAAACTACTACATATTGGCTGGTGATTTGAATGCCAAACATATAGATTGGGGAAATCAAATACAAAATCCTCGTGGTAACCATCTGTATAATTGGATGGGTCGATACAACCTGGAGTATAGCATTGAACTTTTCGCTACAGACAGGCCATCGTTCCCAAGAAGCGGTGCCTATCTGGATCTATTGTTGAAAGACGCAAGACTAACAATTACTGATTCTGTGGGCCATCGGTCTAAAAATTGTTTAAGAGCGATCGAGTACGACAGTGACCACTGCCGTAATACAACTTCCGAACGCGCTTATGGAGTTGGAAGAGTATGTACCGGTGCATACTTACAATTACAGTAAGGTGCGCTGGCCACGCTTCTCGAACGTCTTATTGAGCGAATTACGATCAAATGGTATATCCCCACCAAATGACAGGAACATGACAAATACTGAAATTGACAGATACTTAGAACAAATGGACGAAACAATTCAACGAACAATGAAAGGACAATACCGAAATACAAAGAATGTAAAGCAACTGACATGTACCGTGACGCGACAATTGATGCACTACACAGACAAAAAAGTGGCTTACTGACAAGACTAAAACGCTTGTACAGACGGTTTACTGACACACGAGATCTGGAGATAAGGACACTGAAGTCGTCCATCAAAAACATCAACCAATTGATCAAAGAAAATTATAGGTTGTCTATTAATTTGTTCTGGGACAATAAAATTCGTGCCGTTAACTCTAGCGACCCAAGTATGTTCCCAAAAATTAATAAGATTTTTAGAAGAAAGTGTCAAAGCGATCTTCCGTGTCTTAAGCTCCAGAGAACGACAGAGAACAGAGACGTACTTCTGACAGCGGGCATAGACCCAGATGACGCCGTCTTGGACGATGACCTATTCATAATCGAAAATCCGCAGGAGAAGGTGGAGGCTGTGGGGGCTGCTTTCCAGCAAGTGTACAAGGTGAATGCTAGCATTCGCCCGAATCATGACCTGGAGAACAGAGCTCTGCTTCATCACTTATGGCTCCGGAACGATATAACCGAATGGCGATCTGAGAACCTTGGTTTTACCGGGCTTAATGATGAAGATTTGGCAAACGCCATAATCGCCGACCGAAATGGGCCCAGTCCCCTGTTAATTTCGAAGGATGAGCTCCAGCTCATCTTCGATTCATTAAAGAAAAAGAAGTCTGCAGGAGTCGATGGTATATCCAACGTTGTACTACGACATTTGCCTCAAGAAGCAGTTGACATTTATACCACATTGTTTAAAAACGCGCTGAATAATGCATATTATCCAGTGCGGTGGAAGACAGCTGTGGTGCACCCTCTCCCAAAAAAGGGAAAGGACAACTCCAATCCGGCGAATCTCCGGTCGATAAGTCTTCTTCCGAGTATCAGCAAAGTATCTAAGAAGGTTATTAATAGAGCCCTGTTCAAGTGGCGGAGGAGAAAAATATCATCCCGGATAATCAGCTCGGTTTTAAGGCGGGACATGACACAATTCATGCCGCGTCTAAACTAGTTTCTGATATCCAATGGAACAAAACTAAAAAGAAGTGTACGGGTGCCTGTCTGGTTGATTTGGAGAAGGCCTTCGACACCGTATGGTTAGAAGGTCTTTATCTAAAGCTAACCAGACTAGGTATACGTAAACCTCTATTGTATATGCTTTATGACATGCTAAATGGTAGAAAGTTTGTTGTCAAGAGTGGCAATGTTACTTCTAACGCAATTTTTAATATTAATAATGGTTTTCAGCAGGGAGCGATTAACTCGCCGATTCTATTCAGCATTTACACCAGCGATCTGATAGGTAGTCTAACTCAGGCAATTGCGTACGCCGACGATCTAATTGCGTACAAAACAGCTAATACAGTTGAGGTCATCAAAAGTCTCTTGCAGAGTGACTTCGACAAGATTCAGCGATATTGTTATGACTGGAAGTTGAAAATCAACTTCCAGAAATCAGAAACTATTTTGTTTAGGACTCCGTTGTCTAGCGCCTCAAGGGATACGAGAAAAAACTGGCGCAAGCTGGTGATCGTAGGGACACATGGACATCCACTGGCGAGTAAAAGTGTAGTAAAGTACCTTGACATCTGGTTGGATCAGTACCTGTATTTCGACAGACATATAGGTGCTGCTTTGACCAGGGCTAGGGGAGCCTTTGCCTTGACAAAACGACTGTTTTATAGCAGCCGTCTTGACAGCAGGGTGAAGGTGATTTGCTACATGGCCCTCATCAGGCCGATGATTGCCTACGGATGCCCGGTGTGGTTCAACGTTGCCCCATCTCATATGGAAAAGATTCGGGTGTTTGAGAGGCAATGTCTTAGACGTTGCCTTGGATTAAACAGAACACCAGAGTCGGAGTACACAAGATATTATTCCAACCAGGTTCTATACAACGGAGCCAACATAAACAGAATAGATAATTTTTTGTTCAAGCTGATTCGGGGTCACGTTGCAAGAGCGATGTGCTCAACTAACAGCTTAATTTTTGGGGCTTATTACCCCAATGACGAATACCTTGAGAGTGCGCGGTTAAGTGGTTACATCCCTCCCGAGGCATTCCTCTATTTAGACAGTCGGGGGCTGATACAGGATGGAGGGGCGGTTCCGCTCATCTACCACGTCAGCCGAAAAACTGTGGATAGGCGACTCCTGTATGGTCGAGACGTCATCGCTTAAGGTGGAGAAGAGCGCCTTCGGTTCAGTAGGACTGTGTCCGATCGGGATCGGAGGGATAGGGCGAAACAGGAGAACCAGTTCTGGTGGTTCTCTAAACAGCATTATGATACATTAAGCCGATTAGGATGGTGTGTCTTGGCCGACTTACATAGATTTACGTAAATTAGGTATAAGGAACAGTCGGGGTAGCACCAAAAAAAAATTAAAAAAAATTAAAATATGTATGGATGCGGGGCATACGTGCATGGATCTGCGTGTCTGTACATGTATGTGCGTACGTATATTTATGTGCGTATGTACATGTATGGGTGGGTTGCATGTTGTTGTGTGTCTGCATGCATATAAAAAATAAACAAAAAAAAAATAAAAAACGAAAAAAAAAATGCTGCTGTGGCTGTTCTAGTTTTTAAGTAGTTTTAGGTATTATTAGGTATTTGAAGTAGTTTTGGTTATTTTTGGTTAGTATAGGTTAGTTTTATTTAGTTTTAATTATTTTTAATATATAGTTAGGTTTAGTTTATAAGTAAAAAAAAAAAATAAATAAATGACAAGATATCAAGTTTTTTTGTTAAAAGTTTCCGTGAAAAATAAAATTGAATAAAATAATTTGATTTAATTAAAATAGTTTTTAGGTCGAAAGACATTAGTTCTAAGAGTTATTGTTTAGTTTAGAGCGCCCGTAAAGGGCCAGTAAATTAGTTGTAAGTAATTGATAATTAGGCTAGTTTTAAAAATTTTTGTCTAGCCTTAAGATATTTATAAGTTAATATGATATAAAAATGAATTAAAAAAAAAAAAAAAAAAAAAAAAAAACGGTAGTAGGTAAGTTTAAGGCCGATGTAGGTAAGTTTTTAGTATAATAGATCGAATGTATGTTTCAGGAAATACATAGTTACACAGGTAGCTACAAATGTATATTTAAATCTATAATATGGATTTTAATTCACACTACACTACATACATTCATAGGTGGAGCCTAAGTATGTATGTAAGTATGTAGGTATATAATAATGTACAATGAAAGTGTTGGTTGGTAATGGGTAGGTAAATATATGCATATAAGACTTTATATGATAGTTGTAATATACATACTATATAATTGATTTTTAAAGTCATACATATATAAATGTATGAGAGCCCATATCGTACATAAATGTATCTAGGTTAGTATTCAGCGACGTAGAGATCAGAACCATGTGTATGAAGCTTAGTTTAAAAAAAATGCGTAAAAATGAAATATAATTATGTAGAAATAAATGGATGATATACATATATATATCGACCTACAGACAGACGGACTAGCGGAAACCCACGTGTCCTCTATCAGAGGTAATTTGTATTCGAGATCACACAAAAAATGTTTTTTTAATTGATTTTGTGTTTTATACTATACACTAGTCGATCATGCTCGCGTTGCTTCCAAAGATATTAATATTTTTTTTAGTATGAGCATTTCATATGTACAATGAGACTGACCGCAATATCTACTACATTATTACCTAAGAAAAAATGAATACATGCATATTTACATAGGTAAGCTATCCGTAGCCAAATAAAGAATCTTATGTTCTCTCACTGAAACAGAAATTAAATGCACGACTGGAATGCACATACTTTGCCTTTATTTTTGATCACATCGAATGCAAAAAATTTTTAACAGAAACGCCAAATATATTTATAAAGTTATTTTTTACTTAATTTTGTATATTCTGTACATTGCATTAAAAACAATATATGTACGTATGTATCCATCAAAAAATAGACACGGCCATATACACATAAAAACTAAGGTAAGCTGCGGAACATCTTTTTTGGGGATAACGTCTCATTCAATTGGAAATTTCCCATGTTTTAAAGTTGTGTAGTAAAATCGGATATTATGTAAAATTATGATTTAAGACTGAAGTTAAATAAACCGTCATAAAGATTGAACAGCATTTTTTTATTTTAAGGTTCCACTAGGTATCAATAATAGGGGTACGTTGTGGATTCTTTAAAAAAAATCGTTGTTGAGAGTTTAGTTTTTCTAAACAAATATATGTACATACATATCTACTTACCTTATATTAAGTAAACTGTAATCCTTCTGTCACAAATATCAGCCATTAGTTGTAGCCGCCGCCCCCGCCCCGCTGCGCTACCATTGCATCAATAATCGGCTGATCTGATGCGGTGTGCTCTAGCTTCAATAGCAACACCAATAACCCTCACACTTCTAACGCCACTGTTGCATGCAACAAGGCTCCATCATAGCTCATTCTTAACAATTTGAGCTCTCTTACCTTTGATGGAAGTGAAAAATGATCGTTCAATCGCTAAAGGTATACCTATTTGTTCCTTGGTACTTCATAGATACTTTTTTGTTGAACAGTATAGAGGGACATGCCTTGCACAACAAGGCTTGAGTATGTGTATTGGTCCAATAGATTGTAGTACTATTGAGGGCGGTTGATAGGTGTATGTCGACCACTGTACGAAATCCCACCGCAAGGTGTGTCATAAGCACTTGGCACGGGATGTGACTGACACATTGTGGCATAAATGCGCCGATATGCTTCATAGGGAATTTATGGGGATTGTGAGCTTCGATCCATTGTATGTGATCGGTTGTGGAATCCCCCTTGGCATAGAACTGTGAATCAAAACATTGTCAGTGACACTTTGGGAGATAGTTAATGAAAGGATATTAAGTTTGTCCATTTTGCGAAAGAATATAACCAAACATTGTTCGCCAATTGCCGAACAATATGATATATCGAATTCTTCAATATTGTTTTGATGCAGATTCAATGCATCGAAGGTTCCGGTGGATAGCCAGTCGCATTTCGAAAGATCTAAAACCTGTAATTCCCTGCAATTAATGATGATCGGCTGTAGCGAGAGCGGAGTTAGCTGGGTACATTCGTTAAGATTAACAACTTTGAGGCGTTTGTTTCTAGATAGAATACTAGGCACCAGCTCATCTACTAACGACTCACATCTAGCCAGATATAGACGCTCCAGTTTGTGGCAGTCTTGAGCAAGTACAACGAATGCCAAATTAATTTTGCTTGAATACTTTTAGCGAAATTGACGACTTTCTTAAATCGAAATGACTCGTCAACAAATGTTTTACATGTCTTTGAACAGCAGCGTAGGTTAAACGAATCTTTGAGGGAAAGATCAATATCTTCTTTGGGGAATAAAATGACTTCCCATGTGTAGTATCATTTTTTTGGAGCCGGTACCATTTACATGACGGGATGAAAATATCATTGACTTACGGCCACCTCCTTCCACAGATTTTCAATACTGTTTCTGCCCCGCCTGCAGCGACCTTGGCTGTAATATAATATTAACATTATTATGTGAACAACTTAAATATAAGTATATTATTAAATTACAGAATAAAATATGTACATAAGTAATAAACAAAATAAAACTCACTCACTCCCATATTTATTTTGAAATTAATAATTGTTTTTTTTATGTTTTGTCATCTGTCAAAATAATGACCTCTGGGCTTTTCTTGCGGTAGAATTAAGCCGCTCATACATTAATATGCTAGGGTTTCTTTCTGCTTTGTTGCGAATTAAAAGAAGTGGAGGGTGGTCTATAGAGACAGTATCTGAAAACGAACAGGCAGGAAAACAGGATGGGAAGTGTTTGGAAAGAAGGGGGCAGAATGTCAAGTTCCGAGAGACATGGCCTGCTTGTGAAGCGCGGCATTTAGCTTGCCGAAATGGGGGGGGGATCTTGTCCCCGAAACTCAACTTTGGGGGTGGCCGTGGCGCGATATTTGTGTGCTCGCCTGTCAACCTCGTGGTCGCAGGTTCGATTCCTGTCGTTGTCTATGTCTTCTTATATTCCATTAAAAACCTATTCTAAAAATTGTCATAAAATGAGTTGCTGGTTTCCTCATTACATGCTGTTCACAATACACTAACAACATGTGATTGAGTAAACTAGCATACCCACACAATATGACAACGAAATAAATAAAATAATGCGAATTATAAGGGACATAAAGAAATAAGACACGGTTATTCTCTCCGCATTAATTCAGTCGCCATCCCTGGAGATAAATCTGAGACAACAACCAGCTCTAGTCTCAGAACATCTCGCCACACATCTTTCCTATCCTTCTTTCTCTTCTTCCACCGGATGCCCGCGCTGTTTTAAGGAAAACATATAAAGGGTATTCATAATCCCTTGAACGCGTGCAAAATTATACAAAAAAAAAACATAAATAAATAAGACACTGTAATTTTTTCCGCATTAGATAAGCCGCCATCATTAAAGTTTATTCGAAACACCACGTAAACCAACAACTGAAAAATGTATAAAACGTGAATATGAGGTTTTCCTGACCGAACAATCCCAGGACAAAATGCTTTAAAATCACTCTTAGAGTCTTCCCAAACCGAGGTTGCGCATCAAGCAAGATACTACATGGAGGTCCTTGGAGGGGGATGATATTTCTTTAATAAATAAAGAGGAACAGCTAAACGCGAGGACCGGTCGATAGGAATAACACTGCGATTTTCACTTACAAATTGATTTTAAATTGATAAAGTGGGTGGCAATGGCGCAGCGGGCAAAGGGCTTGCTTGATAACTAGGACATGTGGGTTCGATCCCCACGTTGGGCGCATTCTTTTCTATACCTCCAATTTTAATTGCATGCCGCCATGGGTTAAAATGTGACAGTCAATACTTGGTTCTCAAAACCACTGTGCCAAAAACTAGGGCTACCTTAGGTCTTACAGGCATATAGTTATATTCAAAAAAAATATTATTAGATGATGCATCAAAAAAACAACAAAAAAACACTTCAACGCTCATCAAAAAACATGCATACATAGGATACATTGATTAACAAATAAAAATAACAAAAAAAATATGTTTCGTCCCGGCGATCTCACATGGACTCATCAGTTGACTAGTGAGGACCTTTGTCAATACGCAATTTTTGCCAAGTTCAGTTCATCTTACATAGATTTCTTGAAGAACATCTATTGTGAACTATATCCAACAAGACTAGAATTCCTAATCATTAAATTGGAAATTTTTGTTTTTTGCCCATGGCCTGGCATTATTTATATAAGAAGTTTGTTTTTAATAATACAAATTCTATATACTACTGAAATACATCAGCCAAGTAGAAGACTTAGCACTATAATATTTGGACTTGTTGAATTATTGATTCAAAATAGCTTTTAACGGCCTTTAGTCCAACAAAAATTGGCGTTTCGTCCCGGCGATCTCACATGGACTCATCAGTTGACTAGTGAGGACCTTTGTCAATACGCAATTTTTGCCAAGTTCAGTTCATCTTACATAGATTTCGTGAAGAACATCTATTGTGAACTATATCCAACAAGACTAGAATTCCTAATCATTAAATTGGAAATTTTTGTTTTTTGCCCATGGCCTGGCATTATTTATATAAGAAGTTTTTTTTAATAATACAAATTCTATATACTACTGAAATACATCAGCCAAGTAGAAGACTTAGCACTATAATATTTGGACTTGTTGAATTATTGATTCAAAATAGCTTTTAACGGCCTTTAGTCCAACAAAAATTGGCGTTTCGTCCCGGCGATCTCACATGGACTCATCAGTTGACTAGTGAGGACCTTTGTCAATACGCAATTTTTGCCAAGTTCAGTTCATCTTACATAGATTTCGTGAAGAACATCTATTGTGAACTATATCCAACAAGACTAGAATTCCTAATCATTAAATTGGAAATTTTTGTTTTTTCCATGTGAGATCGCCGGGACGAAACGCCAATTTTTGTTGGACTAAATGCCGTTAAAAGCTATTTTGAATCAATAATTCAACAAGTCCAAATATTATAGTGCTAAGTCTTCTACTTGGCTGATGTATTTCAGTAGTATATAGAATTTGTATTATTAAAAAAACTTCTTATAAACGGTGATTTTTTAAGAGCTTGGTTTTTGAAAATTCAAAAAAAACACAGAAAATTGTAAAAAGTGAATGAAATTTTTATTTGGATCGATAAATCAATTTCTGCCATTTACTTTTTAAAAATAATTTCACTTAAATGTTGCCCGCGGCTACGCTTCAGGTGGTCCATTCTGAAGGTCCAATTTTGGCAAACTTTTTCACACATTTCGGCCGGAATCTCACCAATGACGCGTTCAATGTTGGCTTCCAAGGCAGCAATCGTGTTTGGCTTGTCCCCATAGACAAAAGACTTAACATAGCCCCACAAAAATAGTCTAACGGGGTCAAATCACATGATCTTGGTGGATAAAGTGAAACTGGTGCGAAATTTGGTCACAATGAGCTGAATAGCCTGCTCGGTGGGTCGATTATGACGACCATAAAACGGACGTATCTTGCGAAACACATTTTTCACAGAGCACGAATTTTGATAATAAATTTCAATAATTTGCAAACGTTGTTCAGGCGTAAGTCTATTCATGATGAAATGGCAAACAATACTGAATCGAAATGTCAAATGCTCGTGGAATTTGTCATGTGTGATCTGTCAAAAATATAAACGTCAAAAACCAAGTACCAAAAAATCACCCGTTATAAATAATGCCAGGCCATGGGCAAAAAACAAAAATTTCCAATTTAATGATTAGGAATTTTAGTCTTGTTGGATATAGTTCACAATAGCTGTTCTTCACGAAATCTATGTAAGATGAACTGAACTTGGCAAAAATTACGTATTGACAAAGGTCCTCACTTGTGAACTGCTGAGTCCATGTGAGATCGCCGAGACGAAACGCCAATTTTTATTGGACTAAAGGCCGTTAAAAGCTATTTTGAATCAATAATTCAACAAGTCTAAATATTATAGTGCTAAGTCTTCTATTTGGCTGATGTATTTCAGTAGTATATAGAATTTGTATTATTAAAAAAAACTTCTTATAAAAAAATATGTATTGAAAAGTTTAAATTTATATATGAAATTTAGGTAGTGATTTTGTGAAATTCTCTTTTTCACATAGGCACACTTGGCTGAATTTTCAATACTTTTTAATCTATACTTTTGATGGAACTTCGACTAATTTTCTTTATTTACGTTCTTATCTTTTTTTTTTTTAGGTACTCACGATGAAAAATAGGTCTGTTTTTATTAAAACGATACCTTGGGACTTAAATTGACCTGACAGAGACCTTCCTAGGAGATCTGATTGTATCTTTGGTGGACCCTTTGCGTGACGAAAAAAGGATTCATTCACGGGATCCGAAATCCGAGCTGGCCCAATCGTCCACGAGAAAGAAAAAAAAGAACTCAGAACAAAGATGAGGCGGCCCAGCGCTCTGCTGCCAGCTGGAACCGCCAGGGAATTATAGATATGTAGTGTTAATCTATGTAAAGAAAAAAGCCATTCTTAATACTTAGAGTAAAGTAAAGTTTATATATGAAAAAACGAATTTTACGGTAACCAAGACGTCCTATATAACAAAAAAGACGATACTCTCGACCAACGATAAACGATTAAAGATTACACACCAGTAAGCATTTAAAAGTATTGGTAGTTACGCACCGGTAACTAGTTTTTTAAATCAATTATAGATACAACTTCACTGTGCTGATATTTAAATTCGTTAGGTATAATGCCTTATACATCTAGATCAACGGCCGTCAGATTCCAACAAAAAAAAATTTTCTTGACATCGAACTTGAAATGTCATACAGGATTCGCAGATGTAAACAGGCCACTTGTATCGTATTTTCTCCTCTTATTCTGTTCGTATCATCCGATCCAATATACATATTCCCCAATCTATGTAGTTGTAGATTCGGTTTCTCTCCTTCATCACCATAGAGAAACTAACATAGAGGCACGACTTCGGGGGTTTATTCTCTTTCAACCTACAAGCTAAATTGAGAGGATTTCCTCCGTTTAGACAAGAATGTGTTAATTGCTCGTGCATTTTAAATGGAGCAGACACAAACACAGGCTTATCAAAACGGAGGAGTGCGCATTTGCACTTTTGGTAGATATGGTGAGCTTATATTTTCAAAATGGAAATCCGTTAAATTCAAAAATTGAAAAATTAATTGCTTTTTAGTTAAGATAATTTTCGTATTTTCAAAAGCCTTTATCAAACAAAAAACATACTAATAAAATCTGTTTTTTGACTCTGGCTTACAAGTTAAACACTATTTATTAATTTTATGTTCAAAATGAAGAAAATCCAATCAAAAAGCAGAAGCAAACCATGGCATATTAATGCGTACGTGCCAAAATTCCACTACAAGAAAAGACCAGTCTACTCAATTCGAGGTGAGTATTTTGACAGATCACAAACCAATAAAAAAAAGAAATTAAAATTTCAAAACAAATGTCGGAAGTGAGCGGGTTTCAATTTGTTTATTGTGTATTTTACTATTTCTTTAACTTAATTATAATTTTTTATAATTTATTTTAGTTGTTTACATAACTTTTTTACTATTAAATTATTTTTTCCTATTATATTTCAGCTAACTTGGCTGCAGGTGGTAAAAAGGGCAGAGACAACATAGGAACTCTGCGAAAGGAGCGCCCGCAAGTCAATAAATATTTTAACCCCGTCACGTGAATCCTGCCAGCTCAGATTATGCTACATGTAGTCAGAAGTTCGTGCCTGGAGCACACATAGAAGTGGAAAAACAAGGCAAAACCATTCTGAGTGAAGCATTACAATAAAAGGATTCACCGATGCATGCTACAAAAGAAGCTCATATGCTTACATCGGTCTTAATCAAAGATCCTGACGTAGATATTCTATTGCCAAGAATTAATCCGAATATTAAGACTGTGCCACTGGTAGTTAATTATTGGGACAAAAAAAATCACACTTCATCATCTACATAGTTCTAGCAGCAGTGACAATTATAACTTCAATTACATTATGCCACAAAACACTTCATCAACGAAGTCTACATATTTGTCTTCGCAACTCGAAAAAAGAATTCTAGAATCTTATAAAAACAACGCAGTTTTTACTAAAGAAATGGGAATTATTCATAAATTCCTGTTCATCCAAATGCAAAATACAATTGATATGCATCTTGAGAAGTTCAGTGAACAAATTACGGATCAGGTGAGTAGTTTCGATTATAATTAGATTTTATTATAAAATATTTGAATCTCTAGGCTGATCTGAGTCTGAATTTTTAAATAAAATCCATCACCTTGACCAGCGCAGATTCCTGCATCAACTATTTATATTCAACTTTGCGTAAACAAATTGAAAAAGTTGAATATTTTATCTCAAATAGTCTGCAAGTAAAGATGGTGTTTGAAGATGAACGTGAAATGTTCCTGGCTTCTTTGGAGAGCAAGGAACGATCGTTCTGCATCTTTCTAAAGTTAGTCTTCCTTTGGTCACTTACATTGGTAATATTTGGTATCCTGATTCAAATGTATACATGCTTAAGGAATCTTGCAACACTTTCTATGTCGGAATGCAGCATCTGTAAGCTTTCAATACAAGGAACAAAGTGAGTGAGTATATTTTAAATTTAACGAAACATATTCACTCAAACTTAAAAATGCAATTAGCATAAAGCACACATGTATTTTTTACTTGCGATTATATGTACTATAAATACATTCGTAAAAAAAATATGACAATCAAACATGACATTACGTTTACGATCATAGAAAACACCAAAAAAATGTGTCCCTCAATTCCGTTTGTCTGTCTGTCCTCGAGTCTACAGCCTAAACGGTTGGATGTATTTAATTCTCATATACATATTGTTTTTTTAGTAGTAGCTCCCATTCACCGTTTGGTAGTTTTTCGACATTATCATTGTCTTGAATAGTTAAAAGAAACCATATTCATAGAACAAAAAACGACACCTCCCATACAAATGTTAAAAAACCATTAAAACAAAAATGTATTTCTCGAAAAGGGCTCCAAGAATTTTTATAAAATAAAATGCACTTCTGGAACGTACGAACTTGATCTTGGAGCTAACAACTTTAATGTGCGCTAAACATTGACGCTGTTTAGTATGTAGGTAATCAAGTTATCCTATGCAAGTTTAAAGGCGATGTAAGTATGATTACCTTGATTCTTAGTACAATGACTTGTCCAATGGATGATTCAAGGAATAGTTACACATGTTACCTACAAAAGCATATTTAAATTTAGAGTATGGATTTTAATTACGAGTATGTAAGATAGGAGAGTAATATGTAGGTACATAAATAGATGGATTACATATCTAGGAAATATAATAATGAACACGAAGGATGTAGGTGGGTAGGTAGCTATATGCATATAACTAAAAGGCTTCATTATGAATAGCTAATCGAACTTAAAATCTTGCGAATTCGCTAATCTCGTATTACGAATAGCGATTCGCTCAAACTTATCTAACCCATGTATGTGTGATATACTATCGAATCAAAATATTTAGTGATAACGTTAGCGAACTGTTGTGCCGGGAAACATTTTCTATTTATGGTTGATAAAAGTTTCGAATTTACTTGCATTAACCAGCCGCTAGTTATTTTTCGTAATGACCGACAAAAGGAAAAGGTATTGATGTGCAAATTGTGAATATTAAATAAATCAAAATAATAACTTATCATAAGTACCAATGCAAATCAATTTGCAAAACTATTTATTTTTATTTTGATGTAATCGAATATGGACGTTTGTATCACAAATAAGCCATAATAAAGATTGGAAACCTTCGTACGTTTCACCCTCCAAAACCCATTTGTTTACATTGTTGTATTTGTAGCATTGAAACTCTATCCATGAATAGATGGGAAATCGCAAAGCAAAACAAAAACAAATTACTAGGGCTGTGTTGTCTATGCATCTATAGGAAGAGGAACAGATAAGATTCTTGTATGCGTTTTTATCAATGTGTCTATTGGAAGAGGAACGGAAAAGTTACTTGTGTGCGTGTTTCAGCTTGTAGGCAAATGTCAAATGAAAGCAGAGGTTTCCGGTCTTTACATTATTAGTTTATGGTTTGTATGTTTGGTTCTTCGAAGAAAACCAAAAAGATTATTGCGAACAATTCCCTGTCGAATTAAATTCTCTTAAGCTTCCGATTCGTGAGGGAAAAGAGTTGCATATCGTTAATAAGGAAATATTTTATTATTTGCACCTTTGATTATTTCTGTGCAAAGATTTGATCGGGCTATAAGTTAAACAAATTGCAACAAATCCCAAACCGAAATCATTACTGACACATTTTTGTTAACAACTACTTCCAAGCCCGTTTTTTAAGAGATGGATCTGCATAGAAGTTCTTAGCTTTAATACATGCTTTATTTGGTTGGGGAATTACACACCAACATCCTTGTTCAATGGGAAGAACAAAATAAACCTAATGAAAAAAAGCATTGATTTTTTCGAATAATTAATTAAATTTTGAAGGCTTGTAAATTGTTCTTTCCCTTTTCGTTTCAAACTCAATCACCTCGAAAAATAAAATGTTTCTAAACATAAATCGTTTTTTTTTATTAAATCGTCGAAAAATACAAAATTAAGCACACAAAACAAAAATTCACAAAAGTTAACGCAACACAGACATCATTTGATTTCACGTTTAACAATATGTTTTCTTATTGGAATTTATTTTAGGCACTATTTATTCTTAAGCGAATGTTGAAGTTCGCTATTAATAATACCGTGAAAATCAAAGTTCGCTAAATTATTCCCAACTTATCGAATGTTCGATTAGCTATTCATAATGAGGGCCATTTATGTGCATTATGCATACATAAGATTCATGTAATCATTTATGTATGTACATATATATAAATATATGAGGATCTAAATTGTATATGAAATATACTATGGTAGAAATAAATGGATAATATACACATAATTAAATGTTTTCATATTGCTTAGTTGTATAGTTTTGAGGGAAAACAAAGATGCCATTTGAATTCCTGGATAAATATGATGTATATTAACATTTTTTTTTTAAATTATTTGTTTATGTATAAAATTTTAAAAATATTTTTAGAAAAAAAAATGAAACGCCAATTTGAAAATATTATTAATATACATATAAAATTCAAATTTCAAAAATATTTACTAAATGGTTTTTGAAAAACCGATTTTTCAAAAAGAAAATATTTTTTAGTTTTTAAGAATCGAAGAAATTTTTCTTCGAAAATTGTAGTATGCAGTCTTATTAACACTTTTAGGAAGCGTTTGTATAAAATAAATTATTTTAATCGGGCCATCCACTAAGATGGTTCTATGGGAAATGCCCCTGATAAGTACGCAAAATTAAATATTTTTATAGTTAAAAGTGTACTGTACTAATTTAAGAACACACACATTTTTTTAATAAAAATTCTTTTAACCGTTTTTGAGAAATACATTTTTGCCTAACGTCTATGGTCACTGCAATGGAGACATTTGTCCATGCGCTGCAGGAACTGGAAAAACTTCCACTCCACCAAAGCAAAATTTTCAAACAAATGTGCCATATAATCCATGTGCATACACAAAATAAACCGCCTTGTAGGTAAATTAGTTGAAACTTTACACACAAATAAAATGTTCTTTCATCTTTATGGCAATCGAATACTCCAAGGAGAAAGCATTGCCAGTAAAAGAAATATGTATATGCATGGATTGTCTAGCATTTTCTGTGCTTCAAAACAACTCCCAGTGGATGTATAAATAGTGTGAGACATAATCTTTTGTTAATATAACCCTTCGTAATATTAAACCTTTTCTACTAACAATATTCTGCTTAATTTATTTATAAAAAATATGGAAACAATTTGCCGCAAGCATTTACTTTCCGATGAATTTCCATATCAGAAACAAAGTAAAATGTTTATCAACCAAAAAAGAATAGATCTACTTAACGATGAAAAAATGCAAAGAATTCATAGTAAGTATAATGAGTTAAGTTTTATTTGTTTAATGGATAGCCAATATATTTGATAATAAGTTGTTACAAAAAAAAATAATTATTATTACATATTTACAAAAATCAATACAAAACGTTTTTTTTTTATCTCGAATACGAATTAGCTTTTTGCAAATTGAACTTTTATTTAAAATCCAAAGTTTTAATTATACTTGATATTTCGTCTGTCTCTCTGTAGGTCGATATTAATATGTATATCCATTTCTTCTACCAAATTATATTTCATTTCTACAGCATAATCTTTTCATAAGCAAAACATTTATCTGTACAAAGGGCATATAATTCACATAAAAAACATTACCTGCTTTTTAATTTTCTATTACTATTTATTAAATTTGAGTATTCTTTTAATTTCCATTTCAAAAATAATAAATTACGTACAAGACGCAAATCGAGTTAGTAGTTTCTGATATCTAGGTCACTGAATAGGTACCATCCTACATACATTATGTACTAGGTGGACTCTCTGACATTTATATAAATATATATCTTTAAAAATCAAATGAATATTATGTATATTAAAACTATCATATAAAGTTTTATATGCATATATGGATATACCTAACCATAACCATCCAACACTTTCATTATACATTATTATGTACCTACATATTTACATACCTAGGGTCCATATACATACATATGTATGTAATGTAGGTACATTTTACCATCCCAATTTACAGAATTAAAATCCATAACATAGATTTAAATATACATTTTTAGGTAGGTACCTAGTAACTATTTCCTGAAACATACAATAATTCAATTCATTATACTAAGAACTTACCTACATCGGCTTTAAACTTACCTAATGATAATTGGACCTACGTACTAACAGCGTCAAAGTTTAGTTACATTAAAGAAAACTCGAAATTTAAAACTAATAAATCGGCCTTATAACAGAATCCATCGCAATCGAAAATCTACTACGAATCCTAAGAAATCCATCATAGCATCCATTAGTAGTTGAAAATCATAAAATCGGATTTCATAATCTTTAAATATTTACAGATTATTTAATTTTTATTTTACAGATAGTTTTTGTGGGAAATTTGCTGCATGTGAATCCAATTTCTATGAAACTGCTTGCCTATGCCATGGAGCCTTGTGTTTTTTTGATTCAGTTCAATGGAGAAATATCTGCTGCAGTCAAAGAGACCGATGACGACACACACACCAACACCGACGACGCGAAGCACAGGCGACAACTGTTGCAGATGATTCTGCCTCACAAACTGCAAGACACCACATCATCCACCTCTTCCAATATTGAAATAAAAAAGGATCATAATAATTAACATTGATTGTGTACCTGGCAAAAATGTGATCTTATTCTATTCTTCATAATGTTCTATATATCTCTGTGAGCAGCAAACTTATTTGTAATGAATAATAATAATAGTTTTAATTATTTTGTGTTGTCATTAATACAATATTTATATATATATACGCGTATATGATTCTTTGTTTATTTTCGGGAATGTTTGTTCAACTTCACCTTTAAGAAAAAAAACGGTATAACTTTAAAAACATGAAAGAACTACTTTTAGATAGCAATTTTTCGAAATAATTGTTTGATTATAAAATAATTAAAAGCAATTAGAAGCTGAGGTTAATTTACACTCAGAACAGTTGCACTCATCGAAATCAAGCAAGTAGTTGGGAAATGAGAGCTTTGCGTAAGTACTGATTTCAAGATTTTTCTTGATATAAGTAGAAATTTCTTGGATTTGCTACTTTGGACAAGCTGTCATTTCCAAAGAACTTGCTTGATCTCGATGATTTAAACTGTTGTGAGTTTTGATTTCTGTCAGCTTGTAAATTCTTGAAACCGTTTTCAGTTCAAGCATATATTTAAATAAAATTGCATCTGAAAGTAATTTTGTAATTTTTCATTTTTTTTAAAACACGAAAAAACTACTTTTAGATAGCAATTTTTCGAAATAATTGTTTGATTATAAAATAATTACAAGCATTTAGAAGCTGAGGTTAATTTACACTCAGAACAGTTGCAATCATCGAAATCAAACAAGTAGTTTGGAAATGAGAGCTTTGCGTAAGTACTGATTTCAAGATTTTTCTTGATATAAGTAGAAATTTCTTGGATTTGCTACTTTGGACAAGCTGTCATTTCCAAAGTACTTGCTTGATCTCGATGATTGTAACTGCTCTGAGTGTTAATTTACCTCAGCATAGGGCTATAACACTTACCGATGTGCCATTGAGACACACGTTATATTTCCCTTGAAAAGAAAAGAATTTTTTTGAAAACCCATAAAGAAAATGTAATCGAAAAAAATTAAGTGAATCACAATTCTTAAGCTATATATATATATATATACATAAGGAGAACACTTTAAAATATTGAGGCCAATGTATTTAATTATAATATCTGTCAATAATGACTTCCTGCTGGGCTTCATTGTTTGTGTGGTCTGACCTTGTTGTTCGTCATGATTTTGAGATGAATGGCAGGCGCTGTTTATCCTTCAAAATTAAAAGAAAAACAAATACTCAAAAATACATCAAATTAGGTTTTTTTGCATTTAACGTACCTAATTTCTGCTTGACTGAATGCTGATCCACAGAATGACCAAAAATCTGTTTCCCAGATGGACTAAGTACGTCTTCACTCCCAATCTAAAAAAAAACAACAAAACAATTATAGAAAACAAGAATCAATTGAGTTTAGTTTCTGAGTTTCCAATCCAAGATATACCTTTGGATGTACGCTTTCCATCGGATCGGATGGTGTCCAAATCTTAATTAAACAAACATAAAAAACTTTTTTTATAGTTATATATATTCCTTCCATTGAAATAAAGAATAATTAAATAAAACTTACCAAATGTGAAAAAAACTATTAATTATGTTTTGGTAATTAGAAATGTCAGACAGACTTTTGACAAGCCAACAACAAAAAAAATTATCTGTTAGTTTGAGCAAAAGGGTTTCTTAATCCACCACTCACATGTATTCACGGATAGGAAAAAATGAGTAATTTAAGAGAGTTTTCTCTTACTCAAAAAAAAAAAATTTGCGGGTTTGAAGGCAAGGGGGGTATGGTTCGCGCCTCTATGTAATTATTTTCTCTATGGGATAAGGCTGGCTGCACACCCAGCCGCTGTCGTATGGAGGACGACTAGTTAGTTAATCTCAGGATGAAACATTCTCACCGGGCAAAAATGATGACTTTGTATAATTTCTCTCAATTTCACAAATGAAAAGAAATAAATTAGTGTAAATAAATTGTATTCAAATCTTATCCATCAATTCTAATGATTAATTTAATTCAATTAAAGACACCAATGATTATTAACAAACTTGAATTTTTAATGAAAAGTGCTCATCTACATCAATGGTTAAGGCACATTTGGTATTCAATTCTTCTCCTTCATTTGGCGTTTTTCTTTTTTAGTTCCGAGCAAAGAACTCAGCTGTCAAGAAAAGATCTGTGTTTTTTTTTAGCTCAGACACATTTTATCTCTGAACTCGTGTTTCTTTTTTAAATCAGAGCTAAATCGGGGCATGAGCCATTAGCTCGGAAGAAAATGACCGATCAAACGGAGCAAAGTGCTGGGTGCGGCTAACTTTACTCATAATTTTAACAATAATCACTAAAGTAAAACCAATTAAAAACAAAAATGATTTCGGAAAACGACAGCTTTGGATTTGCTGGTAAATAAGTTTTAATAAAAACAATTATAATAATATATGACAGTTCTGCGCTTATTTCAAAATTAAATCGGAGATATCTGACCATGTTCTACTCAGATCTAAATCGGTTTACTCAGGCTCTGCGCAGAGATCTGCTCGGAGATAAGAAATAAAAACGCCAATTGTAGCTTTGGCCATTTTGTATACGATTCCATCGAAAAAAAGCAACAACGATTTTGCTGGTTTCTTGTATCGAATGGAAAATTCCATGAACTACGGAGTTGTTTGTGCAGTCGGTTTGGTGATTGATTTTTTTTTTGTTGTGATTTCTTAAGTGTGAGTTATTTGTGTAAGAACATAATATCTTAGCCATCAGCGATGACGACAAAACAAGGAATTTGTCAGGTAAGTGGATTTGCATATTACCTTTTAATAAGTATGTAATTAATATTAACATATATGTGATTTCATATTTCATATGGATGTATGTACAAGGTAGGCGCTGCGTGTGAGAGATGTGCAACATGTGTTGATTGCGATTGTGACTGTTATTTATTTGAAGTGATGATTTGATGGATTTCAATGATGAATTCAGATATTTCTTATGTTATTGTTTGAAATGGGCAAATTTAAGCAAAAATTAAATGCGATTTGAATTACGAGTATAAACGATTCTTTTACTTGCGTATTATCGTAGAAGATAAGCAAAGTAGATTAGTTAGAAGTTTAATTGTTTAATTACGTGTTTTCGTAGAAAATGAACAAAGTAAATTAATTATGATGTACTAAAGTTGATTATGATGATAACGATGTGTGTGTTGATGGATGATATATTTATATATATATATATATATAAGTGTGTTGTGTGGTGTGTGTGTTTGTGTGCGTATGTATGTATATATATATACATATATATATATATATATATATATATATATATATATATATATATATATATATATATATATATCTATATATATATATATATATACCTATATATATATATATATACATATATATATATATATATATATAATGTGTGTGTGTGTGTGTGTGTGTGTGAGTGTGTGTGTGTGTGTGTGTGTGTGTGTGTGTTTCTGTTTGTGTTTGTGTGTAAGTCGCTAGGATTCAACCCAAATTCCGTTGTGACGGAGGAACATCTTCAGGCTTCTGCTTATTTTGGTCACTGTTGCATGCATGCTTAATATTCAATTTGCCAGTGTTGCCAGAAGTTTGTAAATTCAATTGAATAATTTTCCATAGTTTGTTTTCCCGATTGTTAGATCTGGCTCTGAAACGGTATGCATTTCTGCTCTAATCTGGAAATGTCCTGGAGTAAGCGCCTGGAAGTCTTCGAGAATCTCTGTTAAAGGAGAAAGAGGCCTCGAATTTGAACACGCTTCGATTTGCGTCATAAGAGTGGCGAGTACCTCGTAAGTGAGTGTCTCATTTCCGACGACTCTCTTGAAGTGGTGTTTGACACTCTACGCCGGCTTCCCACAATCCTCCGAAGTGGGGGAAGCAGGGGGAATGAAATTCCTCTTTGTCCCACAATCCTCCGAAGTGGGGGAAGCAGGGGGAATGAAATTCCTCTTTGTTCCATTCAATGCTAGTATTTCCGCAGTCTCTTCCCAATCATGGCTGGCAGCTTTCAAGAGACAATACAATTCAGCTTCGGCACCTTTACAATTTGTACCGCTGGCTAAGTAACCTTTGTACACCTTGACTCCGCGATCTTTCCCAGCTTGTATACTAATGGGCCCGCATAATTGCGCATCTCGAATAATAAGTTTTGTAAAATGGTGACTGGGATTTAAAATGACTGGGTGAAGGTGATCGTAAGGCAAATCAGCGTTCTCAAATCTTTCTCCAACGCGAATAATTCCGGAAGAGTCAACAAATGGATTTAAGGATGCCAATCCTCGGGACTTTAGTATGCCATATTGAAACATTTCTTGTTGTGCGAGATGAACTAACTTCTTAGTTGGTTCGGCGATCTCCTTTCGATCGGATGCACGACTTTGTACATTGCTTCGTAAAAAATCGTAAGATTACAGCAGTAATTCTAATCAATCTGTTTATTTCAGATGATTGATACAACAAATCATTAACTGGAGAAATCCTTTGTCCGATGTGAAGAACTCGATAAGCTTGTCCTGTTGGCAGAGAAGGGAACGCGAAATTCCAAGACTCTCGTAAAAAGTCTGGTGCGTTCCACCATATCGAATTATTCAGCAAGGCAGATGGCAGAACACCTCTAAAAACCAGATCTGCTGAATTATACTGGGTAAGAATATGGTTCCATATTTTACTGGATATCAGCCATTGAATTGCTCCTACTCGATGTCGAACAAAGGTGTCCCATCTAGTTGGTGATCCTTGAATCCAGGAAAGTGTAATCATCGAATCAGTCCAAGCGTATATCTTGACTATATTGTTGATATAGGTTGTGACGACATAATCCAAAAGTTTGCCCAGCATTACATCACCGCATAGTTTTACCCAAGGAAGACTTACTGATTGCACGGGAGCGGCCTTGGGCAGGTGCAGCTTTACAACACCTCGGTCGTCTACTACTCGTAAATAGGGTGCAGCTCTATACGCCTTCTTAGAAGAATTCATGAAGTTCTGCCTTGGTCAACTCACCATCTGTTTGAACCAACCTTGGAAATTTCATCTTATTGATGTTTTTTAAGTCCTCGCAGAAAACCATCCATTGCACCAGAAGTGATGGTTAAATAGGTTCATCCCAAATCATCTTTTTTTGCCAAAGTTGCTGCATGAAAATCTTCGCCATGGCGATACATGCGGCAATCCATCCCACCGATCAAACAAATGTGCTATCGCAGATAGCATAAATCGTTTTGTGGTTTGCGGATTTTCCAAGGAAGTGCAGTAAAATGGAAATTTGTCGATCGAAGGAATAAAGAGAACCCCAAGCGTCTTTACTCGTTCGAAGTCATCTGAAGGCAATGAGAATGTAGATTCTCGCTCTCCCGGCGGAATGCCATCGAGTACATTGTCGGCATTTGATGTCCACTTACGTAAGTAGAATCCAGCTGCTTCTAGTGTTGATTTGATTTACTTTATTTTTTCTTTAGCTTCATCGATTATATGGCCTCCCAATATTAAATCGTCAACATACATTTCATCACGAATCATAGCCGTAGCAAACAGGTTTGCAGAATTGTCTTCAGCTATCCCTTGCAAAGTTGGAATTGATAAGTAAGGAGCGTCTGCAATTCCACAGGTAAGTGTATTCAAGTGCAATTGAATGTTTTGTGACCTATAGTCCAAAATGCGTTTCGCCCAGGTACTACACTTGGGCTCATCAGTTAGATGCTGTAGTACCTTTCTAGGACGCATTATTTTTTTGATCGATGATACCGATATTAATAAAATTTACAGCGATTACCTACTGCAAATTATATTTTTCTAGGGGAATTTGGTTAATTTCATGCACCTATAAGTATGTTATGTCCTTGGTCTGGCCAGTAATTTAATTGCAGAAAACGCAAACAATGTGCTTACATTATTTTTGTTTTTGTGGACTGTGTGGCATCTTAGAAAGGTACTACAGCATCTAACTGATGAGCCCAACTGTAGTACCTGGGCGAAACGCATTGTGGACTACAAGTCACAAAACATTCAATTGGCATTAAATGCACACAGTCCACAAAAACAAAAATAATACCACCACATTGTTTGCAGTTTCTTCAATACAATTACTTTGTATTCAGCCAGTAAACTTTTACTGGATCATCAGAGCTTGTTCTCCACAGAATTAGCTGAAAATTCCGATCACGTTCAGCTATCCAGATCTGGCGATATACTTTTTCCATATCAGCCGTGGATGTGTATCGATATAATCTCCATTTGAGAACAATATCACAGTTATTATGTTGAAGTGCCGGACCTATCATCATGAATTCATTCATCGAAACGCCATTGGAGGTTTTGAAGGAAGCATCGAACACCACTCTCAGCTTTGTTCTTGAGCTACTTTCCTTGATGACAGCATGATGTGGCAAGAAATAGTGTTTGACTGGCAAACTATTTTTGTCGACTTCAGTCATGTGTCCTAGCTGAACAAATTCCTCGATACATGACGAATACTGGTCTCAAAGGGTTTGAATTGCCGTAAGACGTCGCTCAACAATTTGGAATCGCTGTAATGCACTTCATAATGACAAGAACCGGAGCTACATTGCCTTTGAAGGGCAACGCTACTTGATAGCGTCCATCTGCTGTTCGGTGGAAATTTGAAAATGGTTTTCACATTCGACAGCTTCGGGTTTCTGAAATGGCTTAAAAGGCGTCTCTTCCAATTCCCCAAATGTCTGGAGTTGTGTATCGACATCGATGGATGTTTGCATAAAGCTTCTAACTAATAGGCTTGATTGGTGTAGAATCGGGGCTTTTCCGAAAATGATCCATCCTACAGCAGTTTTTTGCATGACTGGCATTGACTTGTCCTCTAGTTGAACCAAGTCCGGCAACAAAAGTTCGACCAAGACATCGCTTCCGAGTAGAATATCAATCTCAAATGATTTGTAAAATTTCGGATCGGCTAACATACTCGTTGAGATGAGTCCAACTCTTAACACAAAGGGTCCGTGCCGGCAAATGCCCAGACAGTGACTTAAAAATAAAGGCTTGCAATGTTGTCGCAAAGGCGGAATGCTGCGAAGCAAATTTGAAGCCTGCTGCTCTTAGGCATTTGTCACTGCTGACCAAACCCAACCTGGACACCTCCGTTCGTGTTGGTTTTGACTTGAGTTGGAGCAATTGGACAGCAAATTCAGTGATGAATGACGCTTCCGAACCAGAATCTAGCAATGCACGCTAAGCCATTCCCAACGACGAATTAACTTTGACAAGGGCTGTCGGTGAACATTGATGAGAGTTGTGATATGTCACATTATTAGAAGAAAATTACTGATTATTGGAAGCTAGAAATGAAGGTGCTTCTGCGTTCAGAATTGTTTGGTGGGCAAGAATGATTTTGACATTGTTGTGATCGTGAAAGTTGGTGGCTTGGCTGAAAAGGGGCATTAGATAAATGTAGTAAAGTGTGAATTAGCTGATAATTCCGATAACGTTCAGCTATCCAGATCTGGCGATACACTTTTTCAATATTGAATTAGCTGATAATTCCGATAACGTTCAGCTATCCAGATCTGGCGATACACTTTTTCAATATCTGCCGTGAATGTGTATCGATATAATCTCCATTTGAGAACAATATCAAAGACATTATGTTGAAGTGCCGGACCTGTCATCATGAATTCATTCATCGAAACGCTATTGGAGGTTTTGAAGGAAGCATCGGACACCACTCTCAGCTTTGTTGTTCAGCTACTTTCCTTGATGACAGCATGATGTGGCAAGAAATAGTGTTTGGCTGGCAAACTATTTTTGTCGACTTCATTCATGTGTCCTAGCTGAACATATTCCTCGATACATGAGGAATACTGGTCTCAAAGGGTTTGAATTGCCGTAAGACGTCGCTCAACAATTTGGAATCGCCGTAATATACTTCGGAATGACAAAAACCGGAGCTACATTTTCTTTGAATGGCAACGCTATTTGATAGCGTCCGTTTGCTGTACGGTGGACATTTGAAAATGGTTTTCACATTAGACATCTTCGGGTTTCTGAAATGGCTTAAAAGGGGTCTCTTACAATTCCCCAAATGTCCGGAGTTGTGTATCGACATCGATGGTTGTTTGCATAAAGCTTCTAACTAATGGGCTTGATTGGCGTAGAATCGGGGCCTTTCCGAAAATAAGCCATCCTAAAGCAGTTTTTTGCATGACTGTCATTGACTTGTCCTCGGGTTGAACCAAGTCCGGCAACAAAAGTTCGGCCAATACACCGCTTCCGAGGAGAATATCAATCTTAGATGATTTGTAAAATTTCGGATCGGCTAACACGTACTCGTTGAGATGAGTCCAACTCTTAACACAAAGGGTCCGGGCCGGCAAAAACCCAGACAGTGACTTAAAAATAAAGGCTTGCAATGTTGTCGCAAAAGCGGAATGCTGCTAAGCAAATTTGATGTCTGCTGCTCTTAGGCAGGTGTCTATGCTGACCAAACCCAATCTGGACACCTCCGTTCGTGTTGGTTTTGACTTGAGTTGGAGCAATTGGACATCAAACTCAGTGATGAACGACGCTTCCGAACCAGAATCTAGAAATGCACGCAAAGCCATTCCCAATGACGACTTAACTTTGACAAGGGCTGTCGCAAGTAAAATTTGGGTGTTTTTTGTCGGTGAACAGTGATGAGAGTGGATCGACGGCAAGTCGATGTTTTTGTTGAAACGAAATCGACAATAGAAAACAACATGCATCATAGAAAACAAGATTACGACACTTCTTTTTTGTCTTATTTAATGGACGTCAACCGAAAAAAAATCCATTAATCCACATCGGAGAAACAACAACAATTTCCAGATTTTTTTTCACATATGACGTCAATAAAATAAGGCAAAACAGAAATGTCATAATCTTGCTTTCTTTGTATCATGGTTTGGCACTAATTTAAATAAGAACTCCTTAACCCACGTATCGTTTCACGTATCACATCCATTGTGTTTAAAGAATAAACAATTCTTCCAAATGCATGGCAATGTTGTTTCGGATTTGACAGCAGACTTAGGATTTTTTGTATAAGGCAATACTGGTATACGGTTGTCTACATGTCAGTTTAATTTTTTTTTTCTGTTTTGTATTTTTATTAGAGTTAATTTGTTTTTTCAATTTAATAGTAATTATTTATATATTTGGAACAGTGTTTCTTATTTTATTGAAAACAATTATAAACAATTAGACTGTTTGTGTTTTTTTGTGTTTTTTTAAATAATGACGTTTGCTGTCAAAAGACATAAGTAATTTGAATTGATTTCACTAGTTTCAAGCATATTAACATTAAAATTTTATAATATAATTATATTTTTTGAATTTTCCCTTTCTAACAGACCAGAGAATTCCTTCGTAAACGCATTTATTTCAAAAAAGTGAAATCTATACACACAAAGTAGGACATATATATCATGATTAGTTACAATGGAAATCCTTAAAACAAATGCCCATTTAAAGTCAAGACAGGTGAAACCAAGTATTTTGAATTCTTCTTTAACGGAAAGGACCCTTTCTCCCTCAATTTTCCTCACAAGAATTAGATTATTTTTGTACCAAACATATTTTTCACCTCTCTGTTTACTTATTTCTTTTGCTTTCATAAATAAAGCCTATGTGTATTTAGTGAGAGAGGCATCTATATTTATAAATACCATTTTCAGTCTTATTGCTGATGTTGTTTTTGTTGTTATTAATGCTGCTACTGCCGTTGTCTTCCCTGTTGTAATCGCTTGTTGATGCAAATAATGTGTTGAGGTTTTTTTGCCCTTTGTCTTCGCATTCATTATTCGTTGTTTTATTGTTAAGTTAGAGAATAGAACACAAATTAATGATTTTGATTTGGAGCGCTTAACTTTACTTTGTACAATTTTGATGAAGCAATTCCCAATTTCACTGTCACAGACATCTATGTACAGAGCTTTAGAAAGAACTTCTTTCGTTTTTATTATACTCTGTCCCATAAAAATAGGTAGTACACGTCTTATGGAAAGCTTTTTCAAAATCAGTAGCGTGTCATGTTTTTGCGCCATACTAAATTGAAAGAATTTCTTTATAAAAAGTGTTTTATATAAAATAATTAAAAAAAATTCATTGCATCGGACACACACCCAAAGTCTTACTCAGCGCACAACTGAGTGGCGACTGAATGGCTTTTGCTGTGGCTGCTGCTGCTATTCAAACCCCATTTAATATTGATGTGCTTTCAGAGTTACTCGTATTAATTTGTTAACTCGTTCGGTTTTGTTTCCTTGTGTTTCTGTTGAGGTGCTTTTGATTTGAGAGCTTTAAACAAAGTTTTGAATGATGAGTGTTATCGTGGAGTGTTTCATTTTTTACACTTCTTTTAATGTGTGAAAAATACGTTAAAATGCATGAACAAAACTTTAAGCTGTTTTCTTTGAAGATGAATATTATTTGCGTAAATTATAATTAATGTGAAGTATTTTGGTATCAAATGTATGTTTAAAAGGTGTATTTATTTTAAAGTTGTGTGCAATTTGTATTTTTAACTCGTGTATTTTTATAAAGGTGTGCTTTTTTTAAGTTTTGTTCAATTAGTTCGAAATGGCTTCGAGGATTGTAAAAGATTTAAGTTCCGAAAAAGAAAAGACATTGTTGACGCGATAAAAAAATTGATAAAAAATTGCAAAAAAAAGACAGAAGCTGTGAAGCCAGTAGCTGATATTCTTACTGTTGTTGGGGACACCCCTGAGAGGTACCAGATGTAAATACCTGTATATAATATATTCGTTATTTCGTTCCAATAATCAGGAATCGATACTGAAACCAATACCTCTTTGCTTTGAAACGAGTGATTACGGGCCGAACCTCTTTCTGGGACTGTGTGTGTTGCGGGGCAGCTCCAGAAAAAGAAAAACAAATGAACCTTCGGTTCGTTAAAACACCATTGTTTTGTTTTGGTTTCCCGATTCCGGCGCGGGGTGGTTCCTAAACCCACTTGCGCTTTTGGTTGGATATTTGTTTCCAAGAAGTCTTTATCAATTTTTTTTTGGTTTTTAATATGTTAATTTACTTTTTTGGTACACTGGCACAGTATGAAAAGTAATTCACAACACAACAATGGCGAAACGTCGAAACAGATAACGTAGAGGGTGTAAGAATCCGCGCACAAACTCGTTTTGAATCCGTCTCCAAAAAGAGATTTAATTCGGATCTGTTTTTCCGGAAGATTATTAATTTTAATTTGGAACGAATTTGATTTTCAGAAAAAAATTGGCGGCGGCTCGACGGCAAGTTGATGTTTTTGTTGAAACAAAATCGACATAACCCGGAGCCAAACACTACCACGATGCGCGAATGACTTATTTTTTTTTGTACTGACAGCCGACGGGCTGATAGTGTGCCAGAGCGAAGCAGGTATACTAGTAGGGGATAAAGCTCTGGAAAGATGTAATGGGATGATGTGAGGAAGGAGCAGGGATAGTGAACGGTGAATGACTGCTGGTTCGCTTCAATCGTAGGGATAGATTGGAAAGGGAAGTAGGTTTTTTTAAATAAGAAACAAGACAACATGACTCAGGGGAAGGTGGCAGACAGATTGTGGGCGATTCACAATAGGAGTTGAAATTAAGGGTTGAGTACAGAATAGGTTTGTTTCTGAGATGCTAATATACGTAGTAAATGGTAGTGTTTCGGATAGGCTACGGATTTTCATTTTCCGGTATTTGTGCGAGCCGTTGAACTATCGGTAGGAAACCTCTTATCTGAGTAATTTTTGGTGATGACAAAGAAAATCTGACTCGGTTAGGCAAGTGGTTACCGTAGGACGGAATCTCTTTGTCATTACCAATTTAAGTCTCAGTCCGTGTTCACGTCGGTCAGTATTTGAGGTGATACCTGAATATCAAAGTTTTTCAAATAAGAAATTGAGCGGGTAAAATTTAAATTCAAAATTAATGCGTGTAATATTATAAGGATAGTATTTTAGAGTTCCTATCGTAGTGGTTGGATTTAAAAGTGATATCTCGAAAGATACGGCTTTGAGCAACTCGGTATCACAGTGTTGCTTGCTGAAAAATTGGATTTACTGAGAAAATTGCACCAGGTAATATGATTAACAAAATGTGAAAAAAAAGGGAAAATTCTAAAGGGTGTTCTGTTTATAGTGAGGAGGAATTTTAGCGGTCAACGAGTAGACAGTGGCTCGTTGGCACCGTTCGTAATTTGTTTTCAAACCCTTACATATATATGTGTGCTCTAGCAGTGAATGAGAAGTGGAAACGAGTTCGCCTCGCTAATCATCTAACCAAGTTGGAACTCCTTTGTTACTAAGGCGGAGTCCTACCTCACTGGTGTTAAGTGGCAGCTTACCGCACAAAATCCAGGCCCGTGTAAGACCCGGGCGGTCAAGTAAAAACCTCCTAGTGCTCATATGCATCTATAAATATATTTGCAATCCTCTTTATACTTATATAACATATAAACATATATATGCCTATAACAAAATTATTTCGATACGAGAATACCTACGATTCGATTGGTTTTAATCGACTACCTACCCACCGCTATATGCCCCTAACGCTTGGTGCTTCTGGGCCCGTTATTGAAATATTCCGGTGGACGGAGTTTGGCGTTCTACGTGTGTAGGCTGGAGCGGTTTATACAACAAAGAAAAACCACTTTGGCGTGATCATATTTTATTGTTTTTTGGTGTAATCCAGAGTGTTAAATTTCCAATTTTCTTTATAATTTTTATTAGTTTTTATATATAATTGAATTTTTGGGGTCGGTGGGGTAAAAGTGGACGCTATTTCGAAAACATACCTAACGAGTCGTCAGTCCTGCGTGGAGTGAGTTCTCCTAAACAACCGGGTACTAAAATAGCAACATTTTGCGACTCCTTAGCTACCCACAAAGAGCTCTCTGTAGGTAGGATAACGGGGGTTTGGGATACCAGACGAAAAGAAGGTCCGCTTGGAAATCCCGGTGGAATACGGGAGCTCAGACCTTGCGGGAACGGGACAGGCACCGTTGCAACCGTTGGTCTGCTTCGTATCGACGCTTTTAAACCTATTTGCCCAACATTTGGTATAATAAAGCCAATTAATTTATTATAGTTAGGTGAGGTTCAGGCCAAAACCTATATAAATTTTATAATCTTTTACATTTTAATTTTATTATTTCTCATAATTTATGTATGTCTAATTTTTTTTCCTTCGTCAAATAAAATACCCTGTAAATCACGTCAAATGATAACGAAACTTCACGTGTTTTTATGAGCTTCAATGAGGCTTAAAATGGTGCAATAAATTTTCTTTCAGGGGGGTGTGGAAGGGCTAGCGAGGAACTTACTGTAGCCGGAAGATACTATGGTTCGATCGCGATAGTAAATCCGATCTGATTTGCGACTAAGGGGAATTCGAGATTCGGGCCGAATGAATTCCAGGTGGGGTGGGTATAGGCCAAGCTGCATCATCAGCCGCAGCGTTCCGGAAGTGTGGACTATTTGGTGGTGGCTAAGTGATAGTTTTTTTTTGGCATGATTTATGTTTTTTTTGGAATAGGCGAGGTCTAGCTATGGGGGCAAGATCCCCCCCTAATCCGGCGAGCTGAGTCGAGCATAGCGAGCATGCCATCGCCTCCATAGCGGACATTCTACCCCCTCTCAGTCCCATCCTACCCGCTTCCTGTCCTCTCATATTTTTACTCAATTTTTTTTTTGCAGCTTCTACTTCCACCCTACCTACCTCCACCTCCTATCCTTTTGCCTTATTTCAAATGGCGCCCATACGTACTTTTTGTGATTGTCTAGTCTTTCGTTTAGGATTTAATCGGTTTTGGACGGTTTCGAAAACAGCATTCGATCGTGACGTAAGTCGTGAACGAAATCGCTCGTGAGAATGTTCGTTCACTTGCGACGGGACGGTAGGATGGTGTTTAAGAGGCTAGAAGGAACCGATAGTGAACTTGTTGAAAAAAAAAAAATTTTAAATTTTAAATTAAATAATTATGGTGTCCGGTTGACGTCGAGGGCGGCATCCATTCGGCACGTAGGTCGTGAACAAGATTGCTTCTGAGAATGCTTGGTTACTTGCGACGGGACGAGTGGATGGTGGGTGTCCGAGACGGCAACCGATATTACAGAATGATATCGCCCTCATTGTCCGAAAAAGAGATTCTGTAAGTCTTCCTGAGGAAGGTTGTTACGTACCACTGGAATCGCGACAGAATACTCTTGATCGGATAATGAAGGTGTCATGAAAACTTAGATAGCGCGTAATCAGGGCGGAGTCGATTCGTAAGTCTTGGATGGAATTGCTCGTGAGAAAGTCCATCCAATCGCGACGAGGAAATTCGGTCCTGATGACAGCGGTTCTTTTTAGGTTCCTTTTCGCTGATAATGTTTTGTGCCCACGTAGGTTTCCTCGTGTTTTATGTGATCCACACTTCGGGAAGTAAGAATATTTTAGAAAAAAAAAAATAGAAATATTAAGTGAATGAAAGGATTCGCTGTCGAACGATAGAGATCGAGGCGAAAAATGTTCCGCGTATTGCAGCCTGAAGCACCCCCACATTCACATGAAATACAAACGCACATACATAAAATACAACACATCTTTTTTTGTACGATTAATTTGAAGACAAAATATATATATAATAACCATTCTTAAATTTTGTGGCATTATAGATTCACTCGATGGTGTGTTATTTTACCAATTTTGCGTGGCATTAACAAATTTGTTATTTATGTTGAGATAGTAAAGTAAAGTGAGTCAGGATAGTAAGTTCGTTTTGTTTGGGGTAATTTTTTTCTATAGGATTAAGTTATATAGGCTTTAGTTGTTAGTTTAGTAGATAGGTAGTTATAAAGGTTAGTTTAGGAATTTATGTTCGGATTGTAAGTCAAGAAGTTGGTTAGGTTTAGGAAAATAAATATAGTTTTGGTAGAATAAGTAGAATAGATATAAAATTAAAACAAAAAAAAAAAAAAAAAAAAAAAAAAAATAAAAAGAAAAAAAAGAAAATACATAAAAAATAAGTAGGTTAGTTTCTGTAGGTTTAAGTTATATAGGCTTTAGTTATTAAGAGAGTAGATAGTGTCATTCAGTGTTAGTTATTATTGGTGCTAGTTTAAGAATTTAAGAGTAAGTAGTAAATTAAAATTATAGAGATTAATAAAAAAAAAAAAAAAAAATTTTTTTATATATGCTAGAATTAAATTTTTTTTGTATAGAAGTAGGTAGAATAGGTTTAGATAAGGTATAGTGTTAAGCGTTAATTTAGTGTTTTGTTAGATTTGTATTTTCTTATTGTTAGTTAAGTAGCTGAATTGTTGTTAGAAAGTAAGATTTTAAATTTTTGGTATTTTTTTTGTGCAAGTAAATCATAAACGCTGAGCTTTATTGTCATTTAGTTTTTGTTGTATCCTAGTAATATTTCTAGTAAGAATTTTTCCCATTATTTCCTATTTGAGGGCGGTAGGTAGCCGTATAATATCAAAGCTTTGAATAGAGGTAGTTTCTAGCAGTTTAATTGCGTCTGGTTTTCATGAAACGGCAAGAAGAGGAAATCCTCGAAGAAGAAATTAACTGTGTGAGGGATTTTGTAAGGGACCGAGTACTTACTCGGGCACTGCGCGATAAGCTTTTGCAAGGTTTGCCGGAAATGTCGTTCGTCAAACATTCACCGATCAAAAGAAAAGTTACTGAACCACAGATTGGGCCGATTGGGGAGTTTTCCGCCGATAGCGCTCAACAGCCGCACAGCTTGATAGGGCAAGGTTTTGGAGAGGATTTGAACCGCACTATTGGTGGTCCTAGTGGGTCCGGTATGGCAACAGGTTTTACCGATGTTGAACATCGCCATGGTGATCCCCCCGGAAGTGGTACTGGATCCGAAACGGTTTCCGGTCCTCCGTACAGCGATTTGACCGTAGGTGGTAATGGTTTGCCAAAGGCAACGAACCAACTAAACGCTAGTGCGGGCTCCGGAACCGCAGGTGACAGTGGGCTTCCGCGGAGCGAAAAAGTGATGGTAGATCCGGCAACGCTAGGCTCTTTAATTAGTGCGGAGGTGAGAGCGGCGATGGAACAGGCTAGGTCTGAGCAACTGGAGTTATCCAGAAGCTCCGTAGATAGGGAAGTTTCGGAGACATTGAGGGACGAGATTAGGCAACAGGTTTTGAGTCTCATGAAGGAAGTGAGTACGACTCTGCGGGTGACTCAACCAGGCGAAGAAGGTTTCCGACAGCCGACGGGCAATCCAGCAGTGGCACCGACGCCAGTTCCGGAACAAATCGCCGTACCTTCAAGGCATCCTCAGCAAGACCCAAGGCCTAGGTTTTTTCAACCAAGGGATCCTAATCCGAGATCAGTTGGAGAGTGTGGATACCTGCCGAGTGGCGGGCGACAACCGAGTCCTTTTCAGGATCCTCACAACGAGGCGAGGGTTCATAATGGTAGACGGGCTCCACTCCCAAGTCATTCATCTCATTATTACCCACATTCTACCATGAGAATGCCCATCAAAATGGACAAGTGGGGTTTAAAATTTGATGGCAAAGCCGAATCGCTCAGCGTAGAGGATTTTGTCTTTAGAGTGGAGACCCTGCAATGCCAATATGAATGCTCCTGGGCTGAGATCATGAGAGATTTTCATCTCTTACTCTCAGGTGCTGCCAGTGAGTGGTACTGGTACTACCATCGTTCCAATGGTAGACCAGACTGGCCCATGCTAAGGGATGCGTTGTTACGGCAATTTCGAAGTTCGAAGTCGGACTACGAGATCATCCGAGAAATTATGGAACGAAAACAAGGCACCTGGGAGTCAAGTGATGAGTATTTTGCGGCCATTACGAAACTTAGATCTCGGCTCAGGGTGCAGATTCCCGAAATCGAGCTTGTGAGGATCCTGAAAAGGAACCTGAATGAGCGGTTGGAAAGGTTGGTGTATCCGCAAGCCGTTTACTCCGTGGACCAGCTGAGAATGGCTTGCAAGGAGGCGGAGCATGCGTTCCCGAAGAAGGACCGGGACGGTCCGAAACAATAAAGAGCTCCAACTCGTTTCGTGGCGAATGAGTTAGAGCAGTTTTATGAGCATGATATGAGGCCGTCACAGGACGAACAAGTCAACGCTCTGCAACACTTGGGCGTTCGCCCAAAAATTTCAAGTGGCCAACAGGAGAGCCGTCCCGGGGTTTGCTGGAACTGTAGGTTGCCAGGACACTCTTTCGTGGATTGCCCGTCGACCCGGAGGAACATCTTTTGCTATCGGTGTGGGCAAGAAGGTGTAATAACGCCGAAATGTTCGCGTTGCATTTCGGAAAACCGCAACCGGAACGCGACGACTTCGGGGGAGTCGCGTTCGACCCAAACACCCCACATGGAGAAGTAAGGAATGCCGAGTCACAAACCTGTTTCGAAGAAACGAATATTAGAATCCTGGCCAGAAAAAGCAATGATAGAGTGGTAGAAAAGGAAACTGGAAAACGATTTGAGATTAAACCTTTACATGAGAGGATTAGAAACTACTACGAAACAAGAGAGACGATATTCGGGGGAAAAGTAAGCGCAGTCTCGAAAAGAATTAGTAAAACAAGAATTCGGTATAAACTAAGGAAACAAACACGTATGAGCATTTCTTCGTCGGTTATAGATACTCATGCTGATCCCCGTCCTTACGCTAAAGTTCAAATCGCCAACAAAAGCGTGTATGGATTGTTGGATAGCGGGGCCAGTGTGAGTATTCTAGGGAAAGATTGCCTGAAATTCTTAGATGAGATTGGAGTGAAATTTCATCCCTTCAAGTCTGGGGTTAAAACAGCCGATGGTAAAAATCAGGCTATAATCGGGAAAATTAAATTGAATGTCAATTATAAGTGTAGCGAAGAGTCAATCACGTTCTATTTGGTGCCAAATCTCGATCAGGAATTGTACTTAGGAGTGGATTTCTGGAAGGCGTTCCAAATCGCTCCGAATGTTGTGAGTGCCGTGTCGATTTTAGAGGATAACGCGGATCTGAGTAACGCACACGAACTTTCGGTGGAACAACGGTCTCGATTGGAAGCGGTGAAGCAGAAGTTTCTTGATTTCGATCGCCACGGTCTTGGTAAAACCGAACTAATGGAGCACGTCATCGATACCGGAGACGCGGAGCCTGTTAAGCAGCGTCATTACCCTGTTTCTCCAGCGGTGCAGGCCTTATTATACCAGGAAATAGATAGGATGCTTCAGCTCGGCGTTATAGAGGAGAGTGAAAGCCCTTGGTGCTCGCCTGTTGTCCTTATAAGGAAGCCAGCCATAGACGGTACCATTAAGTATCGTTTTTGTCTGGATTCTCGTAAGGTCAATGCGTTAAGCAAAAAGGATGCTAACCCTCTCCCCCATATCGAAGGGCTGATCAGTCGTCTACCTAATACCTATTTTATAAGCAGTGTAGACCTGAAAGAAGCTTTTTGGCAAATACCGTTGGAGAGGCAGAGTAGAGAGAAAACTGCGTTTGCGGTACCGGGAAGACCCTTATACCAGTTCACGGTCATGCCCTTTGGGTTGTGTAATGCAGCTCAAAGGTTATGTCGGTTAATGGATAAGGTTATTCCTGCACGACTCAGGGACAACGTCTTCGTGTATTTAGATGATCTGTTAATAATCGCTCCGGATTTTGAGACACATGTCGCCCTGCTGGGAGAAGTAGCCGAGTGTTTAAGAAAGGCAAACCTCACCATCAACCTTAAAAAGTCCAGGTTTTGCTTTAAGGAGCTAAAATACCTGGGTTTTATCGTTGGTGGTGGGAAAGTGAAAACGGATCCGGCAAAGGTCGAAGCGGTCGTCGATTTTCCGATGCCGAAAAATGCTCGACAGGTCCGTCGGCTGCTCGGTCTAGCAGGGTGGTATAGGCGATTTATCAGGGACTTCTCCAGTTTAACCGCGCCCTTGACAGATACGTTGAAGAAGAGGAACACGAAGTTTACTATGACGGAGGAAGCTATAACCGCGTTCGAAAATCTGAAAAAGGCCTTAACGACAGCTCCGGTGCTTTCGCACCCAGATTTTTCGAGACGGTTTTATGTGCAGTGCGACGCGTCAGACTCTGGAATCGGCGCGGTACTCTTTCAGAAGAGCGAGGCGGGAGAAGAAAGTCCGATTTCCTACTTCTCACAAAAACTGAATTCTTGCCAACGGAATTATAGTGTGACCGAGAAGGAATGTATGGCAGCAGTGATGGCAGTTAAAAAGTTTAGGCCCTATGTCGAGGGTATGGCCTTTACTATAATAACGGACCATTCGAGCCTGAAATGGTTAATGACCATGAAGGACCTCAGTGGCAGGCTGGCTAGGTGGTCACTTGAATTACAGTCCTATACCTTCGACATAGAACACCGAAAAGGCTCACTGAATGTCGTGCCAGATACACTTTCTCGGGCACACTTAGATAGTTTGGACATAGGAGAAGTAGCGCCATTAGTTGATCTCGAGTCAGAAGAATTCCACTCCGAAGAGTACAAGGATCTGATCAACACTATTCGTGATCACCAGACCGAGTTGCCGGATTTGAAGATTGAGGATTCATTCGTGTATAAGCGCGCGCTACCTTTAACCAGTGATGATTCTTGTTTGGAGAATACGTGGCGGCTGTGGATACCCTCAGGGTTAACAGAGGGTATAATTATGAGGGCCCATAATCCACCTCGAGCCGCGCATGGAGGCGTAGCTAAAACGATATACCGGATACGAGAATATTTTTACTGGCCAAATATGACCGTTCAAATCCGACAATTTGTATCCCAATGTGAAATCTGTAAACAATCAAAGTCCACGAATCAAGTCCAACGTCCTCCTATATGTAACAGTTTCGTAACCGATCGTCCTTTTCAGAAAATTTATGTAGATTTTATTGGTCCTTACCCGCGTTCCAAAGCAGGTAATTCTTTTGTTTTTGTTGTGTTAGATCACTTGTCTAAATATGTGTTATTAAAGCCTCTGCGTTCTGCCAACTCAGGAAGCATCATTACGTTTTTGAAAAACGATGTTTTTAATTCTTTCGGCGTACCTCAGATACTGCATTCTGATAACGGCAAGCAGTTCCTGTCGAAAGAATTTCAGAACTTTTTAGAGAAGTATGGCGTACGCCACTTCCGAACCGCGAATTATGCTCCTCAATCGAATGCTTCTGAGAGAGTCAACAGATCGTTACTAGCTGCGATACGATCTTACTTAAAAGAGGACCAACGTGACTGGGATGTGAACTTAAGCGACATCGCGTGCGCGATGAGAAGTTCCGTCCATTCTGCTACAGGTGT
Source organism: Philhelius pedissequus (assembly GCA_910595825.1). Lineage (NCBI taxonomy): Eukaryota > Metazoa > Arthropoda > Insecta > Diptera > Syrphidae > Philhelius > Philhelius pedissequus. Next base: position 15,857,222 of record OU343164.1, on the reverse strand, counting down.
GTCACCCTATTTTGCTTTATTCGGGACCAATATGATGACACACGGAAGTAGCTTTGCGTTGGCCCAAAAACTGGATGTGGTAGAGGATGGCGAGCTGTTGACTCTCCCAAGACAGGAACGGCTGCAGGTAATACGCGCCAAGATCAAAGAGGGTATTCTAAAGGCGAACGAAAAAAGTGCAAAAATTTACAATACCCGCGCCCGAAATATTCGCTATGTGCCAGGGCAAGAAGTTTACAAACGAAACTTCGTTCTTAGTGACTCTTCTAAGCGCCTTTCTGCGAAACTCTGTCCTAAATATGTAAAGTGTCGCGTGGTTAAGTCGGTGGGCAAAAGCATGTACGAGCTAGAGAACCTAGCTGGGAAAAGCATTGGCATCTTTCATGCAAAAGATTTAAAGCAGTAGAATCTCCACGCTACAAGTAACATCGATGAGAAATCATTACCGCGGTTGTGTATATTTGGGTCTGGGAAGGATTACGATATTTTCCGAATATTGCAAAAATTAAATCTATTGGAGGAAGTACAACTTTATCTTGTTCAGCAACAAGACTGTAATATCTGTATTACGTGCACGTATGTCCGAATGGGTATCAATACGTGACTCCAATAAGACCGACCTCGCCCATAAGAGAGCGAGGGCGATATCCACTAGTACCTGACCAACTGTGATATTTACTCTGAATCTTCTGTGATATTTTGGCTGTAGTATATAAGAATCGACTATCTTTATTCCACTCCTTCGGAGTAGAATTGTGAGTGGAGAACTTAAGGAATGCAACAACTGTGATAACGCTTTCGAAAATCTGTGATATTAGTTTAAGGAATTTTAGTCATATAACAACTGTGGCAAAAACCGCTTTACTAAACCTGCTTTACGTAACCACTGGAATAACCTAGTGCTAGCAGTAAGAAAACGTTCGATTAGTTCAAGATAGTGTTCATTATAATTAAGCAAGTTTTTTTTCTTCGGAAATATTTTGCACGAGTGGAAGAAAAAAAAAAATATATATGTACACCTAGAAAAATTGTCCGTCTATCCAACAGGTAGATTCCGCATAACCAATTAAAATACCTATCGATTTGCTTCCAAACAAATGAGTTTATTAAAAGTAAATGTAAGACAAAAAAAAAAAAATCATAACCTTTTTTTTCGATATGGCTCGATATAAAATAAACTAAAATGATCAGGTATTTACCTTACTCGAATGATAGGTGTTCTTCACCTCAAGGCTATGACTATAGGTGGAGAGATAGGTACATCCAACAATAAATGGGACTCCGTAGTCAAATAAATTGTATTGCCCGGCTGGATTTAAATGGGTTCTTCCCCACGGAATAGTTAACTCATAGCGTGTCCATTTATCACCGTCCACCTCGCTTCCCGAGAACCATCCGAGGCCGCTGTTTTGTTGGGGACACCCCTGAGAGGTACCAGATGTAAATACCTGTATATAATATATTCGTTATTTCGTTCCAATAATCAGGAATCGATACTGAAACCAATACCTCTTTGCTTTGAAACGAGTGATTACGGGCCGAACCTCTTTCTGGGACTGTGTGTGTTGCGGGGCAGCTCCAGAAAAAGAAAAACAAATGAACCTTCGGTTCGTTAAAACACCATTGTTTTGTTTTGGTTTCCCGATTCCGGCGCGGGGTGGTTCCTAAACCCACTTGCGCTTTTGGTTGGATATTTGTTTCCAAGAAGTCTTTATCAATTTTTTTTTGGTTTTTAATATGTTAATTTACTTTTTTGGTACACTGGCACAGTATGAAAAGTAATTCACAACACAACTATGGCGAAACGTCGAAACAGATAACGTAGAGGGTGTAAGAATCCGCGCACAAACTCGTTTTGAATCCGTCTCCAAAAAGAGATTTAATTCGGATCTGTTTTTCCGGAAGATTATTAATTTTAATTTGGAACGAATTTGATTTTCAGAAAAAAATTGGCGGCGGCTCGACGGCAAGTTGATGTTTTTGTTGAAACAAAATCGACATAACCCGGAGCCAAACACTACCACGATGCGCGAATGACTTATTTTTTTTTGTACTGACAGCCGACGGGCTGATAGTGTGCCAGAGCGAAGCAGGTATACTAGTAGGGGATAAAGCTCTGGAAAGATGTAATGGGATGATGTGAGGAAGGAGCAGGGATAGTGAACGGTGAATGACTGCTGGTTCGCTTCAATCGTAGGGATAGATTGGAAAGGGAAGTAGGTTTTTTTAAATAAGAAACAAGACAACATGACTCAGGGGAAGGTGGCAGACAGATTGTGGGCGATTCACAATAGGAGTTGAAATTAAGGGTTGAGTACAGAATAGGTTTGTTTCTGAGATGCTAATATACGTAGTAAATGGTAGTGTTTCGGATAGGCTACGGATTTTCATTTTCCGGTATTTGTGCGAGCCGTTGAACTATCGGTAGGAAACCCCTAATCTGAGTAATTTTTGGTGATGACAAAGAAAATCTGACTCGGTTAGGCAAGTGGTTACCGTAGGACGGAATCTCTTTGTCATTACCAATTTAAGTCTCAGTCCGTGTTCACGTCGGTCAGTATTTGAGGTGATACCTGAATATCAAAGTTTTTCAAATAAGAAATTGAGCGGGTAAAATTTAAATTCAAAATTAATGCGTGTAATATTATAAGGATAGTATTTTAGAGTTCCTATCGTAGTGGTTGGATTTAAAAGTGATATCTCGAAAGATACGGCTTTGAGCAACTCGGTATCACAGTGTTGCTTGCTGAAAAATTGGATTTACTGAGAAAATTGCACCAGGTAATATGATTAACAAAATGTGAAAAAAAAGGGAAAATTCTAAAGGGTGTTCTGTTTATAGTGAGGAGGAATTTTAGCGGTCAACGAGTAGACAGTGGCTCGTTGGCACCGTTCGTAATTTGTTTTCAAACCCTTACATATATATGTGTGCTCTAGCAGTGAATGAGAAGTGGAAACGAGTTCGCCTCGCTAATCATCTAACCAAGTTGGAACTCCTTTGTTACTAAGGCGGAGTCCTACCTCACTGGTGTTAAGTGGCAGCTTACCGCACAAAATCCAGGCCCGTGTAAGACCCGGGCGGTCAAGTAAAAACCTCCTAGTGCTCATATGCATCTATAAATATATTTGCAATCCTCTTTATACTTATATAACATATAAACATATATATGCCTATAACAAAATTATTTCGATACGAGAATACCTACGATTCGATTGGTTTTAATCGACTACCTACCCACCGCTATATGCCCCTAACGCTTGGTGCTTCTGGGCCCGTTATTGAAATATTCCGGTGGACGGAGTTTGGCGTTCTACGTGTGTAGGCTGGAGCGGTTTATACAACAAAGAAAAACCACTTTGGCGTGATCATATTTTATTGTTTTTTGGTGTAATCCAGAGTGTTAAATTTCCAATTTTCTTTATAATTTTTATTAGTTTTTATATATAATTGAATTTTTGGGGTCAGTGGGGTAAAAGTGGACGCTATTTCGAAAACATACCTAACGAGTCGTCAGTCCTGCGTGGAGTGAGTTCTCCTAAACAACCGGGTACTAAAATAGCAACATTTTGCGACTCCTTAGCTACCCACAAAGAGCTCTCTGTAGGTAGGATAACGGGGGTTTGGGATACCGGACGAAAAGAAGGTCCGCTTGGAAATCCCGGTGGAATACGGGAGCTCAGACCTTGCGGGAACGGGACAGGCACCGTTGCAACCGTTGGTCTGCTTCGTATCGACGCTTTTAAACCTATTTGCCCAACATTTGGTATAATAAAGCCAATTAATTTATTATAGTTAGGTGAGGTTCAGGCCAAAACCTATATAAATTTTATAATCTTTTACATTTTAATTTTATTATTTCTTATAATTTATGTATGTCTAATTTTTTTTCCTTCGTCAAATAAAATACCCTGTAAATCACGTCAAATGATAACGAAACTTCACGTGTTTTTATGAGCTTCAATGAGGCTTAAAATGGTGCAATAAATTTTCTTTCAGGGGGGTGTGGAAGGGCTAGCGAGGAACTTACTGTAGCCGGAAGATACTATGGTTCGATCGCGATAGTAAATCCGATCTGATTTGCGACTAAGGGGAATTCGAGATTCGGGCCGAATGAATTCCAGGTGGGGTGGGTATAGGCCAAGCTGCATCATCAGCCGCAGCGTTCCGGAAGTGTGGACTATTTGGTGGTGGCTAAGTGATAGTTTTTTTTTGGCATGATTTATGTTTTTTTTGGAATAGGCGAGGTCTAGCTATGGGGGCAAGATCCCCCCCTAATCCGGCGAGCTGAGTCGAGCATAGCGAGCATGCCATCGCCTCCATAGCGGACATTCTACCCCCTCTCAGTCCCATCCTACCCGCTTCCTGTCCTCTCATATTTTTACTCAATTTTTTTTTTGCAGCTTCTACTTCCACCCTACCTACCTCCACCTCCTATCCTTTTGCCTTATTTCACTGTAGGTGGACAAACAGTTTATAGACTTCTTAACGAAAACAGTTCCAAGGGTCAAAACTCGCCACCAAAGAAAAACAAATCTGATAATAAATATTTTTTTTAATTTTTGCTTGTTTTTTATTTAAAAGAGATAAGACCTACTGGGGATACCCTTCAGAACGCACCTTTTATCTTACCCCATGGTGGTGTGGAAAATATAAATGTGTTTTAATTTTTATAAACAAAACGATTAAATAAATAATCCTATAGAGAGGTAACACTGCATACTATTCTTTTATATTTGGGTGCATTTAAAATACACACTACGATAACCATGTGAGAGCTTTGACAGATTTATGCAATCCACTGTAGCGAGAATGACGGGCAAACGTCCTATCTTGCCAGCACGGCCAATTTTTCTGGGACAGAATATAAGCAATTAGAGTCGTTGACATTGGGTACACCAACAATTTCGATGTCATTAACAAGTGTACGCTGATTTAGTCTGTTTTCGAGAATATTTACTTTAGATTTAAGTGCATTATTTTCGGATCGAAGTTCATTTATTTGCTCTAAGAAGCATCGATTTGTTTTCTCTAGGTCACTTAGTTTTAAATACACCATCTGAAAGTACAATCCTTTTCGGTGACAGCATTAGATGGAGACGTGTTGATGTCAACAAAAGAGCGAGCGCGTTATTAACCACAGTAGGCATATGCAATGTACGTCGTTTAAGCGTAGAACATTTATCACTTCGAGACTGTGATCCAGTTGATTGGATGAAAAATGAAATAAATAATTGCAATCGCAACACACAGTTTTTTTTTGCAAAATCAAATGTTTTTGAACACTTTTCACACTATAAATTTACACACTTGGTACAAATTTAATATTTTTGTGTGAACTACCTACTCGTATATATGCAGGTGCATATGTATGTACCTACATTAATAGCGAATTTCATTTAAATTTCAAAGATCACCTCTCAAAATCAAGATTTGATCTTTTAAATGAAACTCTGTGGACAAATTTAACTGAAATATTGGTGAATGATGGCATACACAATATTTTGACATTACACGCTTCCTCTGACATTTTCGTTTAGGGATGGAACATTGTTCATAAAAACATCGATGTTTGAATATCGATCTAAAAATACCATCTTTGATAGTCAGCTTTAATTCTAGAGAAACTTTCCGACTTTCACACAGGGAAACCAGTTGCTGGGATTTTTTTGACGTTTTCCTTTAATTGCCTTGTAGCTTTCACACGAGGAAATTGATGAGGAAACTGAGTTGCTCGTTTTTTGAATAGCTTTTGATTTGACATTCGCTTTTTGTAAACAATCAATTTGCTTCGCGGGTGGAAAATTCTACACAATTTTGAGTTATAAATTAACCGCGGCTTATTTTTAGAAAAATACATTCAAAATAAAAAAAAACTGGTGCGATCATATTGGTAAATGTTGTTTTTTTTATTGTGGTTGTTAATAATGGTTTGCTAAATTAATATATATTAAAAGGTCACGGAAAAACAATGAACCAGGAGAAAATGATTTGTGTGCAGATTTGTTGTACGTTTCTCTTGTCATCCAAATCTTGGCCCAACACATGATAGTGATGATGGGAAGATTATATTGGGCTTATTGAAAGGCACCGAAGCTTTATTGGGACAGTTGGACACATAAACCAATGTCAGTATTATATGGATACCTGTGGTGCTGCCTGCTGCTGCTCGCTAATACAGGGACGTCATTATAAACCAAATGTGATGATGAAGCCACAAGCTGAGAGCTTAGTTGGTCCTTGCGATTTTGTTGTCGATTTTCAATGTCTAGGCGCATAATTATATGTATTAAATGTGTACAAACTCGTGATGGATTGAATTAAATGCCTTGCCTACAAGAATTATAACTTGAAATTTTCTTTCACAATGAATTTATTTAAGTAGCTCACTTGGTTTGGTTAATATAATAATAATATAATTGTAAGAAACAATTTCTCTTTAAAAAAAATATGTTTGACATCTATCAGAGACAGAAGTCAAAATGAAAACCTAAGAAAATTTCAAAGCATAACGTCAAAAAAATCTCTTCAAATCGTTGACCAGGGAGATTTTTTTCATTCCCCTTACTTCTTGCTCTTCTTACCGACAAGCTCCCAGTTGCCGGCAACTCAGTTTCCTTGTGTGAAAGGGGTATAAGCAACAATGTGATTATGAGTAAAAAACTACAGAAAAACATTTACCGGTAGGCAAAATAACAAATAAAAACAATTGCTAAGTTACCATACCCATAAACCATATTGTCAAATAATTAGGAACTATCAGAGATTTTACTTGAGAAAACAACACTGGTTTTGCATAAAAACCAACACCACGTTTTCCTTTTCATATTGAGTGTGTTTCCTTATTCATTCTTGGATGTCCATAATATTCGGAATACCAGTTTTGCGTTTCTTTGCTCCACGAAATATTCCGGATAAACTATTTTGTTGTTTCTTTATTCATTCCGGAAAACTTGGAATGCATTCTTTTTATTCCATGTTAAACACGGAACGAACAGAATATTCTCGGAATATCCCACTCATGAATCAATGAAAACAAGATTACGACATTTCTGTTTGTGACTTATTTTATTGACTTCACCAGAGACCAAAATCCATTAATCCACATCGGACAAACATTAATTTCCAGATTTTTGGTCTCTGGTGACATCAATAAAATAACACAAAAAATAAGTGTCGTGATCGTGTTTTCTTTGATTCATGTATCCCAGTCATGTGAATGTCAAAAAAATGACACCAGACAAAGACCTTTACCAAGTAAACAAAATGGATGACCAAACATTTTTTTATATTCTTATTACTGAAATAAATATATAAATAATAATTAAATGCGAATTGTCTTAATTAATAAATCAAAAATATATTATAATATATAATATATATATATATATATATATATATATATATACATATATTATAATATATTATAAATATTTTATGTATCTTATACTATTACCTGTTTCTTCAGCTGATTGATGTCATCTTTTTCTTTTCTATTCTTCCGAATAGTATTTTTGTTTTTTTATTCATTCCATTCTGGATAAACATTTCGTCTTTTCCATTAATTCTAATGGAATAAATTAAGAAACACACTCATTATTAAAAATAGTTCATAGGTTCACCAAGAACGATGTATCGATACTTTTATCGGTTTAAATATCGATGTTAAGCCATCGATTCTTATGAACGATACATCGTGCATTGTTGCATCCCTAAATTGGATTCAGTTGTTTATATTTCTGGAAAAAACATCCTATTCATTATCAGACGAGGAAGACGATGACGAAGATGAAGGCGAAGACGAAGCAATTAAGAACTCCGCTAAATTTATAAAATCTAAATTTTTAACTTCTTCGTCCATTATTTGTTTATTTTTTTTTCAATTTGTTAACACGCACTGGCACAAGTTCACAAATTCGCGACAAATTAATAACAAAATATTTTCCATTTGACGTTTGACAGAAAGGACTTTAAATGTATGTCAAATCTGCCAACCCATCAGAGATGAGATCTTTCGTGTTGAGATCTGATCTAGAGTTGCTCTTTTTGTTGAAATGAAACTCTCAAAATTCAAAAAGATGAAATCTTTTGTCAGAAAGAGGAGATCTTTTCTTAAACAAAACTCGCTGTAAGTTAATTTTTTGTGACCTTAATTTATTATTGTTAAGCTTAATACAAGCAATTACTTAAAACTAGAAAACAATGGAATTCTTAAAACTGAATTAAAACTATGGGTAATATAATGCTACGTTTTCACCTAAAGATAATCCGGTTTAAATTGAGAAGATTAAAAATTAATCTTCAAGTGTTTTCACCAGTGAAAAAAAGATTAGTTTGACGTTTTCACTATGAATTGTCATTCAAAAGTCAATACAACAAGCCAAAACCAAAATAATTGGGAAGAAGAATAATAATTTCGGTGTAGTGAACAAATTTAATTTCAATAAATAAAAATGAGTAATAACTTTAACATATTGTTATCCCAACATCTTGCAGCAAACAGATATATTTACAAAAATACTGTAATCGCCTTTGCACGGTTTTCATTGTTATATATTTGGGAAAGAACAACTTCAAAGTATTACTGTAGGATAGCTAAAACATTTTCCATTACAAATTCGAGGCACCGACCGCTTTGGTCTTTGTAGCTTTATTGCATTTTTTATTTTTATACTTATTTATAAACAAAAACAGAATTTGAAGGCAACGACAAATTATACCAGACAAAAACAAATTAAATAATGTTAGACAGTTTTTTTTTTTTTGTTGAATGTCAATGGAGAAAATATGACATTAGAATAGGCGCGTTCTATGAAATAAGGTTTGTTTCTTTTGAGAATCTTCTACTTCGAAGAAGATTTCAATGAGATTAATTTCTAATCTTCATTTAAGGAGATTAAAATTTGTATGGGAAATCTTCAAGATTTAGAAGATTTCAAAGAGGATTTATGGTTAATCCACTTAAATCTGGATTAAGTGGTAGGTGAAAACGTAGTATAACAAAGGATATAAGAGAGATTAAGTTAGGAGTGCCTTATGAAGAGAGAACTTAGGTAGACTTAGATCGAAAATTGTAGAATTATTAGCTTTCCATAGCATCCTTGTGATAGGTTTTGGCCATATTCAGTACGAAGGAAGGGGATGAAACAATTTACACCAGGGTCACAAATGGAAGTGACTATCGGAATTGGTTGATCATTTATAAAATATTGTCGTTGCGACAAGGGCGGACGTTTTCGGGAATGGCTTGACATTTACTTACGTTAAGCTCGAGGAAGTTATGTTGACACCAAATAAAGAAGCAGTTTAAATCTTTTTGTAACAAATGAGCATCTGTGATGCATAAAATATGTTTTGATATCCGCATATCATATGCGTAAATCTCAAGGTCAGATCCTGAGAGAATAAGTTCCACATCATTAATTGTTAACATGAAAAACAAGGATAAGAAGTGACTTCCTGTTGCTGGAGATGCTACACATAATTAACAATAACAATGCTGTCAACCGAAGATCAGACTGCGAAAAGATCAGCAGTGCATACCGCCAACTTATTAAGCGACCAACAACACGCAGTGGGTTAAAGAATAGGTGATTGTGTAGAGTAATGGACGTTTTTCTCCTGTCTACGAGTAAATATAAATTTTTATTTTCCGTGGGTAGGTGTAAAACCTTCAAAAGGCACTATGAGGACCGAAAAACACGTGCTCATAGGAGTGTGAGATTCTTACAGCACTAAAAACACCTCCTCCTCCCGATTTCAACTAAGTTGAAACTTATCTAGCAATTTATTTTGAGCGAATTTAACGTGTTGCAGGTAACGGTGAGAGTTTCTGTTTACACCGCGATTTTAAGTCGGATTCTCATTTAGTGCACCATATCGGAAGGCTTAGTCCTACGCAGGCGGCGTACTAAATTCGCCTCATCGATAATTTCGATTATAGTCAGTGTGACTGACAAATGAAAAATTTCAAATCCTGCTAAAATAGAGGTTTTAGCAGAATTTTTTTTGCTACAAAAACTGCTAAAAAAATGCTGCCAACTCTGAAAATCTTGTAATTATAATGCAAAAAAAAACTAAAGTATATGGCTGAACCAATTGAACCTGTCTTAGGGTAACGTTTAAAATACCGAGTGTATATTTTTTTTGTAGTTTTTTTTTACTTTAGTATGTTGGGTTTTATATAACTAATAAAACCCAAAAAAGGAGTTGGTTATTTTGTTAAGTTTATTTAAAAAAAGGAAACAACCTTACAAATACATAGTTATTAATCAATTTCGCAACAAAAGAAACAAAAAAATCAGGTATCAGCGTTTGTTAATCTAATTAAGTAAAAGTTGTTATTTACATACATTTTGTGCTGCAAAAGTTTTCTGCTTCTTTTAAAGCATCTTCTAAAATATCACCAGTTACTTGTTCTTCTTTCGCGGTAAAATTATACATTGATGAAGCAACTTGTTTGATTATATTCGGATGAATAAAGAAGACATTACAACTTTTCTCAGATAAGACATTACAACTTTTCTCAGATAAATTGCCACGGATATTCAATTCCTTCGTTGATCATTTACAAGATTCATAAAAGTTAACACGCTTTCAACTGCAGCAAAACTAAAAACGAATTTACAAAGTTTGACAACGCTTTTTAAGGGTTTTCGTAGATGCATCGGTGAATACATTCACGTATTTGGTATTTAAGAGAAATAGCAAATTAAATTCTTTACAACTTCAGTATAATTAATGCTAAAATTAATAGAAATGAAATGAAGATAATACTTTTTTTAAGAGAAAAGCTATAAGAAAAAAAAAACACTTATATAATACTTTCAACTAGTATTGCACATAAACGCAAAAGCGATATAGATTTATGTTGTTCCATTGCGATTCAATTTTGGAAATAAGTTTAGAATTCATGTTTCTATCTTCAAAAAATCTTTTAATGATTGCTTATAAATGCGAAAAAAAAATTTTATAATAAAGATGTTTACTTGCTGCAAAATTCGTAGATATTGTGGAGTTCACGATTGAAGATCTGTAATGAGCGATACGCATTTATGGTTGATCGACTGTTAATTTTTTAAAGTAATATTTTATTTTGGGTTTGAGAAATATGAGAACCTGCTAGATTTCCTGCTAAAACCAATTTTCCTGCTAAAAAACTGCCGCCAGGTTTTGAAAAAATAAATGCTAAAAGCAAACTTTTCCTGATACATTTAGCAGGAAAACTGCTAAATTGGCCACACTTATTATAGTACTATTACAGTGTTGCAATAGCCGTTTTCTATGATTTCGCGCAATTTTTTTTATTTCATCGCTAACTGTGGGAATCCCGAGATCTCTGTGGAGATCTTTGTTTCTAATGTACCAAGGTGCGTTTACAAACGATCTTAGCAGTTTATTTTCAAATGTTTGTAAGGTATTTAAATTATAAGCTCGCGCACAACCCCAGAGTTGTATACCGTAAGTCCAGACATGCTTAAGCACCTGCCTGTACAAAATTAGATTGTTTTCGATACTGAGATTAGAGTGTTTCCCGAGCAACCAGTACATATCTGTGAGTTTATTATTTAACTCCTCGCATTTCTTTTTAACATGCGGTTTCCATTTTAATTTCGAGTCGAGAGTCAGTCGGAGATATTTTGCTTTTTTAGCAAGCGGAACTTGAACCCTATTAACAAATACCGGTAATCTATTAATTTTTTTTATACGTTAAATCTACCTTTACTGTTTTTAGTTCGTTAAGCGATATCCGCCATGCTTTTGTCCATTCACTGACATTATTCAGAGCTTTTTGTAATTTACCCACTGCTATTATTGCAGTGTCGTCAGCAAACCTGCCTACGACAGTGTTTTCTATTTGAGGTATATCACGTGCAAATAATAGGTACAATATTGGACCTAAGACACTTCCTTGTGGTACTTCAGCCACTATATCTTTGAGATACGAGTAATCGTTTCCATGTCTTACTCTAAAAAGACTATTCCCTAGATATGCTTTTAGAAGAGTATAAAGTGCTTCAGGCAGAATTTTTCTTAATTTAAAATTTAGGCCTTCGTGCCACACCTTATCAAAAGCTTGCGACACGTTTAGGAAGACCGCCGAACAAATTTTCTTTTCTTCAAGAGTTTTCAGGTATAAGGCGCTTTTCTTCTATTATTGGCTGCAGGCGCCGAAGTATAATTCTTTCAAAGATTTTAGATATTACGGGCAGAAGCGAAATGGGTCTATAAGATTTCCTATCATTTGATGGTTTTCCTGGTTTGAGAACCATTATAACTTCCGCAACCTTCCATTGGCTCGGAACGTACTTTAGCATTAGACTTGCATTTATTATATAAAGAAGATTAATTAACCCTTTGCGAGGACGCATTTTGAGGACTTCGGCCGTAATTAAGTCATATCCCGGAGGTTTCTCATACTTAAGCTTTGTTATTTCTCTACTTAATTCGGTAAGGGTAACATTTCTTGTTATGTAATTTTCGCTTGAGTTAGAACGTATATTTAAAACTTCGTTGAGTCCTTGTCCATCAAAAGGTATAAATGTTTTCAATTCCTTCGTTGATCCTTTATAAGATTTCTTATTATGTGATGGTTTCCCTGATTTGAGAAACATTATAACTTCCGCAACCTTGCATTGGCTCGGAACGTATTTTGGCATTACACTTGCATTTATTATATAAAGAAGATTAATTAAGCTTTTGCGAGGAAGAATTTTGAGAATTCGGCCGTAATTAAGCCATATCCCGGAGCTTTCTCATACTTAAGCTTTGTTATTTCTCTACTTAATTCGGTAAGGGTAACATTTCTTGTTATGTAATTTTCGCTTGAATTAGAACGTAGATTTAAAACTTCGTTGAGTCCTTGCCCATCAAAAGGTTTAAATATGTTCTCCAGGTAATCCGCGAAAACTTTTGCTTTCTCTTTTTCGCTTTTTGCCCATTCGTTTTAATCATTCTTAATCGGAGGCGCTGGGAGCTTTAATTTCTGCGTTTCATTAACAGCTTTCCAGATTGAGTAGTTGAATTCTTTTCCAGCTGTCAAGCTTTTAAGATAATTTCCAACTTCAGAATTTTTGAATTCTTCTATCGTCTTTTTTAGTAAATTACACAAGCGATTTAAATTTACCTTGTATTGAGAAACTCCAGTTTGTTGCCATTTCTTACGTACTTTTCGTTTCTCTTTTACTAAATCTTTTATTTCCTGCGGATATTTTAGGTTTTTTTTTTATAATTTTGCACGCGCTCAAGGGATTATGAATACCCTTTATATGTTATAACACAGCGCGGCTACCGGTGAAAGAAGAGAAAGAATAGAAAGATGTGTGGCGCGAAGTATTGAGATGGTGGTTGTTGTCTCAGATTTTATCTCCAGGGATGGCTGCTGAACTAATGCGGAGAATATTGCCGTGTTTTATTTATGTATGCCTCTTATAATTCTCATTATTTTATTTTATTTAGTTGTCATATTTATGAGTAGTTTATTCAATCACATGTTGTTAGTCTTATGCCTGAACAGTATGTAATGAGTAAACCCGCAACTCATTTTATGACAATTTTTAGAATTCGTTTTTAATGGAATATAAGCAGACATAGACAACGGCAGGGATCGAACCTGCGACCACGAGGTTGACAGGCGAGCATACAACTATCGCACCACGGCCACCCCCAAAGCGCGTCCTTTCTCTTTGTTGTACGATATTGACGAAGTTATCTACTGCGTCTTCAAGTTTGAGAGTCGTTTGTAGTGATACCCTTAATTTAACGTTATCCTAAAACCTTCAATTTTACATCGTGGAGGACAGTATATGGAAGATACATTCAGTACAACATTCTGAGGTCTAACCTGTTCACCGATTAATTGCATTGATTCAGCCTCTATTTTTGGGCATATCGTGTGTTAGATGCATTCTTTTATAAATAAAGATGTCCCACCTCTTGCTTTGTTTGACGGATAAGTTGCGTGATATTCTAAAAATCCATTGATCTTACTATTTGATTGTTTCTTTACATGCGTTTTCGATACCAAACATATATCAATATCTTTCCCATGCATGAGCATATCTGGATCTCCAAGTTTTTGCCATAATCCGTTGGCATTCCAAGTAATTATTTTGAGCTTTTCCATCATGTTTTTCTTTTTGTAGGGCGTTTTGGCCGAAAACTGTTTTTGAGTTTAGTTAGCCAATCAAATATAAGTTTATTTGTACAACATTGCTCCTCAATTGTCGAATTGTCGAAAGGATAATGTTTAAGACGTTCGCGAATAGATAACCAGCAGTATCTTTTTGTAAAAATATGTTCTTAGCCGTTATTTGGGCATATGTATTTACACTACCTTTCTTTGGTGTTTGCTTTGCTTGTGTTCATTGATTTTGAGTCTCTTTTCCTATGAGTATTTGGACATTTAACCTCTTAGGGGTCTTAAGAACTTCCTTTTCAACTTGGCTTGGTGGTTTTCTTTGTGACTACGTAAATTTTGATCAATGTTTTTGTAATTCTTTTGCTACTTCGCAACCTCTATAGTTGGTCGGATGACTTTTATTACAATTTATGCACGTTCCTGCACTCTTGGTATCTGAGGTGCAGTCTTTAGTAAGATGGATTCCGGCGCACTTTACACTCCTAGGTTCTTTTTTGCAATAAGTTTGCGTGTGATTGAATTCTTGACAGCCTTAACACTGCAAAATCAGTCTTGAACTCTTTCTTAAAGGTTCGATCTTAACAACAATATTGAGGATTTTTTTAATTTTGTAAATATGGTCTCTTTTCTCTGCCTTATCCAAAGTAAGAGTAAATAGTGGAAGACCACGCTGTACCACATTTGTTTCGCTTTGTTTTTTTTTGTGTTTCTCTTTTGACGATGTTCTCAGCATCAAGTTCCTCTTTAGATCGTTAAGATTATCTCCTTTTGGACATGATGTGTGCAAGCCTCTCGCTACAACACGTAAAGGTCCTTCCGACTTATTCTCATAAGTGTACCATTCTACTTTTTCTTCGTTTAGATTTCGCGACAGGAGACGATAACTTTCAGGATCTTTCACTTAATCTTTCCATTTGTTGTTATTAAGTGAAATAAGTTTAAAGTCTGATGGTGTTAACGTCTTCAAGAAATTTTTCAGCGGTTATACTCCGCAATGCCGACAACATTAATTGGTTGCGGAGGCCTAATTTTAATAGGTTTTTCTTTAATATTGGCTTTTTTTGGTGATCCAACTTTTTCAGAAAAATAGGCGCCATCAGGTGAGGATCCAACCTTGCGTTTTTAACTCGGCCTTTTGTTTGAGGACTTATCTGTTTCGCGAGCTAGTTCTTCTTCATCAGTCTCATAAATTAAATTTTTCGCTTGCGAAGAACCAGCCTTCGAGTCATTGTGGTGTTTGTTCTTCAGCACCTCATTTTCTTTTCGAAAAAGATCAACTTCTTTCTTTAACTCCTGATAAAATTTTACTACTTCATCAAGTTCTTGACGAAGTTCATTATTATCTTTCTTAAGAATTTCTGTTTTCATTGAGGCCTTTTTTACTCGCTCATCTGGCGTTACCTGCCAACTTTTCTTACCGTTGTTACTCGATTGGGATGGAGGTGATCGAGCAACCCTTGCTTTTTTTAAGAAGGGATTTATTAAATGCAATAATTATTTCTCCCAGAATCCGTAGAGCCGACCTCCGAAGAAGGTGGATTTTCCAGTGAACCTGGATTGCCACCTGGGTTAATGTATCTATTTGTTTTACTCATTGCACATTTATGTATACGTTGACTTAAATTTAAATTAAAATACGAATTCAACATTTTAAATTCACAAATAGACCAAGATCCCATGGCCGGCAGACATAAGTAATTTTATCATAGCTGAATTTTTTTCTGTGAATAGATACCAAAGTAGATAAGAACAAATGGACATTCCAAATTTTCAAAGCTGGGGCTGCCTGACGAAACGCTCCACTGTAGGTGTTTGACAAGTGCCAAACAAAGTTTGAGACACTATCCCCTTAAACATATCATAAAATCAGCTTTGATAAAATAACGTAGTAGGGTATGCACTGTTAAAACTGTATATCACAGTAAAAATTTTAGCTATGATAAAATGACGTATGTCTGCCGGCCCTGGGATCTTACTCTATAATCAATTGGTTGTATTTGTAATAGATTTCGTTGCTCGAGATTTTTGTGTAAAATGAGTGATTTTCTTGCATTTACTTAAATTCCTTGAATATTGCTTGTAAGTTACTTGACGTCATATGTATGTTTTAATGTATTTATGTATTGATTTTATGTTTTGTATTAATAAAGGCCTGATGAAGAGCATAAACATGCTCGAAACGTTGCACATTAAATAACAACATCTTTATATATAGACCTACAGCCCACAAAAAAGTTCCATAAGATATAATGATAAAAGGTCACAAGAATTATATATATTTTTTATTAAAGTTTTAAATAGGTATAAGTAAAGATGCATTTTAAAAGGCTTTATGTATGTATAGTAAAAAACAGCCGATTTTAAATATACCAGGCTATATTTTAAATACATCCATACACCTTTATTATTGAAATTTCTAATTTAATTTGTATTAATTAAACTTCTAAATTAATACAATGCCACGCACAACACTTTATCATACAGGTACATACACTCAACGCGGCAAAATTAATTTTAAGCGAAAATTGCAAATCGAAGTCAAGATCAAAGTTGTTTTTTTACATAAAACGAACCGACGACGCACGGTAGGTAGGTTAATACCATGAATCAAGCTAAACAAGATTACGACACTTCTTTTTTTGTCTTTTTTGACTGACGTCGCGCGAGATTTAAAAATCTTACAGCAAAGAAATTGTTTTGTGTGTCCGATGTGGATTAATGGATTTTTCGTGCGCGAATTATATAAACATACAATTTGTTTAAATAATTGAATATTGTTGAATTAAATTTACCTGAATTGTATTAAATTAATTGCGAAAAAATCAAGAATCGGGAAAGTCGGAGTGCTAAATGGGTATCGAAGATTTAACTTAAATTAAGCAAAACAACAATTTTTGAGGATTATTGTGCATTACATAAATGAAAAATGTTTTAATTATATTTTGATTTTGTTGTATTTTTGTGTGTTTGCATTTGAACAAGTCTACAATTATTCTGGTAGGTCTTCTTATTGTAAAATACATCCTTGCGTCCTCGCGCGGAAAAAAGTTTTTTATTTTCACATAGCAGTCATTGTTGTCCAAGTTCGTCAAGTCGTTCAACATCCTTGCTGATGGCTCTGACAAGCCGCCTTCACTTAGGTCCACCCATGAATACGATGCGACATTTTCTTCGGCTGGTATTTTGTGTCTTAGTTTATGGCATATGTATCCGGACATATTTTCTAGGCCATTGCTCTCTAAAGTGGGCAAGCCTTCATCATCATTGTTGCCATCAGTGTTAACCTCTTCTGGTTCCCAAACAATGCTTTGAAATATAGTACCAAAGAAGATATTTCAGATTATTTCTTTTTTATAAGCAAAAGCAATGGCTGCAAACCGTTCAATTGCGTTTCCAAATCGTATCGTTATAGCTGACATTTGCTGCGTCTGAAATAACACTCTCGTTGTGTCCTAAAATATGGGACCTTAACCTGAAGCGGAATTCTTCTCGATCAGGATAATCATGGCGGCCTCCCTTGCCACGTAACACACCAAATGTGTATATTTTTAATTTATTTATTATAAAGGAACTCAAATGCACTTACCCAATTCTAATTAGAGGTTCGTTTCTATGTCATCTGCAGTAAGGTGGTCACTACAGATTCTAGATATTTTTGTATTAAAAGCATCCTTTCTTTTACAAAAACGAATCCAAATTTTCAACACCATAGGATCTTTTGGCAAACTGTTGTATAACACATCTTCGCTTCTTAATTTATTGTTTTTATTGTTCATATTATTACACCTACAAACATCACACAACATTCGCATAAAACAATATATTCAATTTCAATAATGAAATCCAAACTTTACAGTTCCCAGCTTTGTTTCGCTTTTATCTTGTTTTCATTTAAAATCTCGCGTGACATCACACGAGTTGTCAAAATTTACAACAACTAAGCGAAAAAATAGAAGTGTCGTAATCTTGTATTCTTTCATTCATGGGTTCATCCCTACCTACGTTTCCACACACAAAACTAAACTACACTCATCACTGAACGGAAAACTTTATTTGTTCAAACCAAAATTGAAAATTGAAGTGAATCAAAATATTTTTATAAACAGAAAACGAACCGACGGCAAACATAAATGCAATACCGAAAACAAAACTGGGTCAAAAATAAATGCAAATCCAAATAACTACCACCTACTTGCTTACCTTATTTGTTATTCCTCAATCTTTCACATTATCGCTCTTCCTCATAGGCTATTGAAATGACTCATTTTTGGTAAAACGACTTGAAAATGAGTTGCAATTCAAAGATGAATTAAACGAACAGATCTTCCGTCAAGAGGAATTGGGGGCGTTCGGTAGCGCACAGCTTTGCTGTGCAATACGTTCGTTATTGTTGTAATACGTGTTAAATATCTGTCAATTAACAGCCGACGACTATACAACGAACAAAACATATGATTTCCAAATCGAACCCAAGCTAGCGCTAAATTTCTGGTATACTTAGGTAGCGTAGTGCAAAGCTGACTACGAAATCAGCTGTCTTTTCAATTATTGTTTGTGAACTTTAATTACGTACCTAATACATCATCTTTTTCTTCTGAATCGGTTGAAACATTTGTGGTTCTTACTTCCTGATTCGTTTTTAACTTATATTTTAGCAAACAAATGTATGTTTAATTCATTTTGAGCCGAAGCGCAATCATAAACAAATAGTTTTTTTTTCTGTTTTGACTTTTGACAGAAATGGTTACCTATTGGGTTTTATACGTTCACAAAGGAACAATATATTTTTCAGAAATGTATCAGAAAGCTGTGCGCTGCCGAACGCCCCCATTGATATGATTGTGAATAGGCCCTCAAAAAAACAAAAACAGCTGATTGCTGGCTGTCAAAAAAATTAATTTCAAATCTTTCAAACAATTATGGCACCGGTCAGGACAGGAGAGATGGCGGCGGCGTTCGAGGGTCGGCTGGTGGACTTTACCCACCAAGAAATCCAGATTTTATTTTTTATTTATTTTACAATGAAGAAAATCCTGCTTGTAGATACTTCTGGCTCAAAAATAAAGTTTAAAATCCTCATATTTAGTTTTGCTCTCTTTTTATGCAGTATAATATAATTTGATTGCTTAGCATTCATGTCGTATCAACGTTTTGACAGATTTTTCAAAAACAACTGAAATGTCTAACAAAAACAAGTAAGTTTTCGGTGTGAACGCTTTACTCGTTTTGGTAAACGAAAAGGGTAAACGAGTTTGGTGTGAATAGGCTATCAGACTGCAAATGTGTCCGAGATAGTCGTTCTTTTGCTATCTGCCCAGGGGGTTTCCCGGGAGTTCCTCTTCATAATAATACTATAGAAATGTATATACAATGGTTTTGGGTCCTTATCTTATTAGTTTATGGTCAAAAGTGTTCTTGTTGTAATTGTGAGGTTGATGTTGTTGGCCCAGACAGGAGAATTAAAAAGGTCGCGTGGACTTTTTATATTTGTAATAGTAAAATATTTTTCTTTTAGGAAACCAAATAAATTTTTACTCTGTGCATTGAGTATTGAAACGAACATTCCGGGGTTGCAGTCTCTAATTGCCATGCATTTGTAAGAATTCTTTATTATTCAACACAGTAGATGCGATAAGAACACTATACGTGGGCTGACGAGATTTCAGTGTTCCACTTCATATAAGCGACTCCATTTTGGATCCGAAACAACTTCGTAAGCGGACCCAAAAAGTAATCCAAAACGATTCCAAATCGAATCAAATTAGTATGGAAATTAGAATCACCACGGAGCCATTATGTGAATGTATTGTGAGAGAGAGTTTTTTACTTCACCATACTCAGCGAAAACGGAACCTAAATGGAATCCAACAAAAATGAACTAATCTTATAAGAAATATGCTCCTTTACAGATATTAAAATCTTCTTTGTTGCAATAATCCCATTTTGTAGCAATAATTCCATTTTGTTGCATTAATCCCGTTTTTCCATTTTAAAGTATTATTTTATAAATTCTCTACACTTGTTATAATTTATTTTGGTTTTCCTTGAAGATAAAAATTTCCTTGTTGGTTGTTTACTCGGTTGAAAAAAACTATTACTGTTTCTCTCCATTGTCTTCATTTCTAGATTCTGGTCCATAAAAAAATACTCCCCACTCGAATATCCATATAAAAAATATCTCGATTCTCGTCCTTCTTTTTACTTGCGTACACAGAAAATTTGTTAAAATGTGTGAGAAGCTCACATTACATGTCTTCACATTATGAAATTTATAGATAAAGTAATTGAAAATCAGTTAGCTTCAATATTATGTTCTTAAATCTCGTCGTGAAAAGTTGCATCCCATTGAATTGGGGAATAGTTTTGTAATTACATTATGCTTTCAGTGAATCTTGTCAGGTTCTTGTCATTGAAGTAAGACTTCTTTTGCGCCGCGAGTTGGAGGTACACAAATTTCTATGGAGCTGTCAAACCGACCAACGATATGACATATGATATGACCATATGATATGATATACGATATGTTATTGTTGGAAGTATTATTTTCAGATATTTTGATTTTTTTGTTCGTTTTACGGATTTTTATAGATGTGTGCAGATATGTATGTATCTGCATTGTGTGTGTTCGCATAATTGATTCCCTGCAATATGTTTCTTGAGAGAACATTTGCTTATAAGAAATGCTTATGTATAGGAATATTGGGCTTCTAGCCCATACATTTATATACGGCCAATTGCTTTAAAATATTTATCTGCTCCTCCAGCTAGTGTTCCTAGTGAACAAGAACTTATGAGCTATGGGTTGTTTTTTTTTTTTGAAATATTTCAATAAAATATTAAAATTGATATTAGTTTAATTTGGTTTTAATTTTGAAAAGTTAATTTACCCCGTTGGATTGTTTATTGGATGCATTCCAGAAAAACTTCTTGTAAGTTGTTAAAGCTTAGGCTTCAGCCAAAGCTTGTTGTTTAGCAGAATATTCGGCTTCGGGTAGAAATCGACGTTCGGTCGGACACTATTCTGTATGTAAATCTACATGAATTGTTTGTAGTCAACGAGAAATTTTTTTTTTGTTGCAAAATTTTATTTTTAAATGTATTTCTAGACATATTTATTACAAATTAATTAGCTTTAGACGAAGAGAATAACTTGGCAATACAAATGTGTCAGAACACCATCCCAAACATATCAAAGCAAACAACATAAATTGTTTTTAGACAGACTCAAGCTTTGTATGGGGTTTTCTTTTGGTGATTTCAGATTTTTATTTTTTTCGTCGCGAATGGTATATGTATTTCAGATTGATTTTTACTTGCAATTATAGGTACTATAAGGCAAGTTATTTATTCGTAAAAAAAAATGTTTCTAACTTACAATCAAACATGACATTACGATAATAGAGAACACCAAAAAAGTGGGTCCCCCAATTCCGCCTGTCTGTCTATCTGTCATTCTATCAGTCTGTCTGTCTGTCCTCGAGTCTATAGCCTAAACGCTTTGATAGATTTACTTCAAACTTGTTACATATTGTTTTTTCGGTAATATGCCCACACGTTTTTTTTCATTTTTCTTAAGACGACAGTAACAGTAGCTCCCATACATTTTGTTGGCCAAAAACAAAATCTAATTTTTCTTACAAACGGCTCAAATGATTTTTATAAAAAAATCAGTTCACGATTGAACGGAAAAGAATTGTTATTTTTGGTACCTCTAGCAGAACCATTTGCTTGGTTTTCGATTTTCTCGGAAACGGTTAATTTGATTTTTTTGAAATTTTTTACGCAAACGCTATTAGAAAGTTTATACATTATTGTATACCAACATTTTTTCTGGTAATTAAGTTTTTTTTCAAAATTCAAAATTTCGAAAACGTCTCAATAGATTTTTTCGAAACTTCGTATTTAGTGGTTTATTGGCATTATCTTGAATAGTTAAAAAAAAATATTTTTCTAAAATAAAAAACAACGGTACCTCCCATACAAATGTTGAGAAACCGTTAAGAAGAAAATGTATTTCTCAAAAACGGCTCTAAGAATTTTTATACAAAAATGTGTGTGTTTTTAAATTAGTACAGTTCACTTTTAAGTGGACAAATATTTCTTGTTCTGTACTTATTAACGGTACTTCCCATAGAACCACTTTTCATATTTTCGACTTTCTCAATATTGGATGAACCGATTACAATAAATTTTATGTACAAATGCTCCCTAAAATTGTTAATAAGACTGCATTCTCAATTTTTCAAAAAAAATGTTTTTCGATTTTTAAAAAATAAATAATTTTTTTTCTGATTTTTTTTAAATTTGAATTTTATATGTATATTAATAATATCTTCAAAATGGCGTTCCAATTTTTTTTAAAATGTTTTCAAAATTTTATACATACAAAATTAATTTATTAAAAAACCGCTCCAACGATTATTGAATTTTTTTTTATATATTCTTATTTATCAACGAATTCAAACTGCATCTTTGTTTTCCTCAAACTATAACGACTAAGCAATATAAGAGCATTTAATTATGTATTTTATCCATTTATTTTTACCTTATAATTATTCCCTTTTTACGAATTTTTGCGTACGTCACTGAATACTAAGTACAATACATTTATATATACATATGTGTCTTTAAAAATCACATGAATCTTATTTAGTGCATATTGCATCTAAATTATGAAGTTGTATTATTATAGCTACCTACCCACCTACATCCTTCATTTTCATTATTATATGTACATGTTAATATATACTTAGGGTCCATCAGTATGTATATATATGTAGATACATTTTACATTCCTAACTTACATAATTAAAATCCATAACATAGATTTAAACATACATTTGAATTTGTACCTATGTAACTATTCCTTGAATCATCCATTGGGCAATTCATTATACTAAGAATCAAGGTAATCTTACCTACATACATAGGCTTTAAACCGGCATAGGATAACTACACCTAACTAACTTAACCTCAATGGTTAGCTACATTAAAGTTGTTAGCTCTAAGAGCTAGTTCGTACGATCCAGTCGTGCATTTTATTTAATCATGGTGCTGGCGTATATTCGTGTCTGTGGAACCATTAGCGGAATCGGATGGCAAATAACTCGAATATTTTTACGTATATGAAGCAATTTCAATGTTTAAAAAATGAATGCCGAAATTAATTTGGAGGATTACACAATTGTTATTACAAAATTGCTATTATTTTTTTTAATTTATGTATGTTTTCACAACTTTATTTTATTATTCACATAATTATTGAAACAAAATATTGTTAAAATGACGGTTTTCAATTGTTTTGGTGGTGTAATGTTATAGTAAAAGAAAAATCCAGATCTGCAAAAGTGATTTCCGATTAAAAAAATTGATTTGTTTGCCCATTGGAAGGCCTTAATTGTAAGAATCTCTGTTTTGACAGATCTGAAGGAGAAAAAAAATCAAAACCCCATTAATATCAACATCATAAAACGAAGACCAAACAACACTACAATATTCTTATAGAGACCGAACCCAGTAAGAAAAGATTGCTTTTTTAATGTAAGGGTCGTCAAATTCTCTGGGTCTTCGTTTAACAAACCCTAGCAACACATGCTCTTACAATGTATTTTATCTATATGGTGCTTAAAAGTAAGTTTTCTATCAAGTATAACTCCTAAGTCCTTAATTACGTCCTTTCTAATTTTTGTGCATCAATGCTTTAGTTCAAAGTAATAGAGCTTTTTTTTTCTAAAGAAGGAAATTATATTGCACTTATCCACATTTAGCTTCATACCGCTTCATACACAAGCTTGCAAGCGAGTTCAAACATTGTTTTTTTTAATTATGCGCACACTCAAGGGGTTATGACTACCCTTAAGATGTATACACACAGTGCGAGCGGTAAGTTAGAAAGAATAGAAAGATAGGAAAGAATCCTTGTTAGCACAGTGGATTTGAGAATTAGATGTTTACTATCTCATCATAACCCACAGGTGCCATAAAATTAAAATTTGGAGGTATAGAAAGGAAAAATGTTGCATCGCCTGGGGATCGAACCTACATGTCCCAATTAGTAGTCAAGCACTGCAACCACTGCACCATTGCCACCCCTTGTTGCAAAGAAGATCCATCTGTTGAATTGTTTACATTCTGAAATAATTTAATGTCATCTGCGTATAAAAGATATCTGCACCCTGTGAAAAATAAGGGCAAGTCATTTATAATTAGTAAAAATAAGACTGGACCAGGGTGACTTCCTTGAGGAACCTCGGAAGTGACATATATTTTACGGAAATAACATCACAGAATCTTACACATTGACTACGATTTGACAAATAAGAAGTTATCCACCTTAATAAATTAGAATGAGTGCCATACTTTTGAAGTTTAAAAAGAAGCAGACCGTAGTAAACTTTGTCAAAAGCTTTACTATAGTCAGTGTAGTGCGCATCAAGAAGAATAAAAGCGAAACCTAAAAAAGTGATCGCCAAAAAATGTCTGTCTGTCAGTCTGTATGTATAACTAGCTACAGCCTAAACGGCTTAAGCCATAAAATTTAAATTTGGTATGTGTGATTCTTTTGACATTCCTCAGAGGGGAAATTGAAATTTTATTTTTAGGCCTAAAAAACGATACCTGCCATATAACCGTTTAGAAAAATCTTATTTTTCTCGAAAACGGCTCCAACGATTTTGATAAAAATTTTTGAGAATTTTTTTTTGGCAATAGCTATAATTGAATCTGAACCAAGTTTACGGGAAGAGTTTATTAATGGTACCTTCCATATATTGGTATTTTTAGTTTTTGGCTTTCTCGGTAACGGTACATTGGATTTCTGTCAAATCTTATATCTGGGAAGATCTAAGTAGATAAGTTAATTCTGCAAATCAAAATTTTGAATAGCCTTTTTTTTTAAATTAAAATTAATGTTTCACATTTTTCTTGCAAAATCAATATATTTAAAACTAATCAAAAAAAATTTATATTCACATTAATAATCTCTAAGAAATTGCATACCAAAATTTCAAAAAAAAATTTGTTTTCAAAAAACAAAAAATAAAAAACAGGATTTCATCAAAACCCGTCCTACAATTTTCGAGATACTTTTTATTAAAATTTCCATTGATTCGTGGCATATAAGGGCGTTCTTCTTTTTTTTTTCGAAAAAACCGGTTAAAGTGATGTTTTTGGCAGTTTAAATAAGTTAAAAAACGATTTTTTATCACCTATACACCATTCACTTTCATTGTACACATATGTATGTACATATTTACATTATTACCCTCCTAAATTACATAATTAAAATCCATTTAAATATACATTTGTAGGTATGTAGGTAGTAACATAGTTACTATTCCTTAAATCATGCAACAATTCATTATACGTAAATACTAAGAATCAAAGTAATATTACCTACATGGGTTTTAAATCTGCATAGGATAACTATCGGCTAGCTACCTACCAACAGCGTTAGTGAGTGACACTAAAGTTGTTAGCTACAAGAGCCAGTTTGTACGTGCGTTTTATTTTAAATAATTTGGGAATAGCTGACAAAATAGCAATTCTTCTGTAGTTATTAATATTTGACCTATCTCTGTTTTTGAAAATTGGTATTAAAAAAGAATTACGCCATGCATGAGGAAAAATACCATTGGAAAGAGAAAGCTTAAAAAGTGTGAGCAATGGTTTAACAATACGAGTAGTTTCGGCTATTTTTCTCAGGAATAATGGTGGAACTCTATCGGGACCACTGCCTTTATTAACATCAATAGATTTTAGTTTACGAACTAAAATTCGCATAGATTAATGTAGTAGGTATACGGATTGTGCGTATTCGACGCGGAATTATTTGTTGGTTCGTTTTGTTGATAAATAATAAGATAAAATTAGTGCCTATTGTGTGTATTTGACGGATTTTTTTTTGTATTTGTTTTGTTGATGCTCATACGTTAATGTATATTGTGTTGTATTAATATGTGTAATTTCTAAGTTGATGGTCTCGTTGTCATAGCTTCAGTGCATCTACGAGTACGAGTAATTCATAGATTTTTATATAAGGAGAAGTATAATGTTTGTAATGTAAAATTGCTAATCATGAATCAAAGTTCGAACGAGGCGACGACGGTGACGAATTTAAATAACAGGCTTTTATAAAAGTTCGAACTCCTGAATACCAATTATAAAAGATCTTTTATTATGAAGATCTTTTATGATTCATAACAGAAAATTCAGAATAACGGTTTTGTCAGAATAGGCCTTTTTACATTTACCAAGTGCCATTATTTCCGCTTGCAACGATATTGCTCTCTGAACTAAAACTCGAATAGTTTGCATAAGGTTAGTATAGGCATCTAAAATACGCTCATTAACTTGTAATGTTTTTCCGAGTCTGAAGCCCGAGCTTACGTATATAATATTGACCACATACATTTTAACCAATAAATTGCTTACATTAGTGTTTTTATTCCTTCTATTCCAAATCAGAAGTGATTGTACAAAATGATTCTTACATGCCAGGTTTTAACAAGGTTTGCTGTTGAATTTTGAAGAAAACGCAAATAAAAAATTAATATTATTTTTGTTTTTGTGGACTGTATGGATTAAAGCCAAATTGAAGATTTTAATGACCCGTAGTTCAAAATGCGTTTCGCCCAGCCACGATAGTTAGGCTTGTCAGTTAGATGCTATCGTACCCTTCTAAGACGCAATGTTTTTTGGTGGACGATTACCGACTCTTATAAATTTTGCAGCATTTACACACTGCAAATTATATTATTTAGGGGAATTTGGTTAAATTCGTACACCTAAATGTATGTTATGCCCGTGGTCTGGCCAGTAATAATTTTGAAGAAAACGCAAATAATAATTTAATATTATTTTTGTTCTTGTTTTTGTTTTTGTGGACTGTATGGATTAAAGCCAAATTGAAGATTTTAATGACCCGTAGTCCAAAATGCGTTTCGCCCAGGCACGGGTTGTTGTTATGCAAAATTTTTCAATTAGAGATTAGATTGCTCATGAAGTGTGGATGCTCTTTATTAAGATGATATCGATCAGACGACAATTGATGAGTGGAAGTTTGGTGTAATTGTTGCTTGCGGGACAGCTCTCTCATATTTATGATGAAACGAAGAGTTGTTTATGTGGGTCACGTAACACCCGCGAGATGGTCAGTAGTTCGATAATTTTCGAAGCTGCTTTTTTATCCGTAGTTGCTAGTTCTGCTTTCTGTGTTTGAAATTTCCTTCTTCAATTCGAAAGAAATAAGGAACGATGATGTCGCCAGCGTGTAAACCGCTTCAAACAGCCACTTTTAATGGATGTAATGGTGATTCGTTAATGGCTTGAGGATTGTTTTCGTTCCATATACTGTAATTTGACTTATTTA
The DNA here is from genome assembly GCA_910595825.1 of Philhelius pedissequus. NCBI lineage: Eukaryota > Metazoa > Arthropoda > Insecta > Diptera > Syrphidae > Philhelius > Philhelius pedissequus. The sequence continues at coordinate 15,829,715 of OU343164.1, read as the reverse complement.
AGAAGCCATTTAACTAGAAATGAGCTTCATTACTAAACACAATTCTTTTGTAAAAATGTTCATCTATGGCCAGTTTCAAATTAGCCCAATCAGCAAAAATGCGACGTAAGCCTGGTAATTTGGTTTTAATTCTGGCATGAGCTATATTTTATGGACACATAAGCTAAGATCCCTACGAAAAAATGTTCCACATAATCGAAGGACAAAGGTAAACAAGTTGGGAATCGGCTTTAAAAATATTAACTGGCGTAGCTGTGAAGCAGGACATTCAAAATGCCACCTTCCATTTGTAATACAAACCCCGCATATTGATTTTATTGTACAAAGTTTAATAATTCGCTTATATTTGTCCTAATAATATATCGCGTTTTCCTAAGTCCAACATAATGATACATAAAAGGGAAGGTACCAATCTCCTCCTACATACCTATCATACCTTTTGAGACAATGAAAACAGAAATAAAACGAATACACTAATCAAAATCAATAGAAATTTTGTTTCAATGCTCTCATTCGCTGTAATATTCTCTCCGCTGGCTGCTACTAATTTAGCTGGCACGAATAGGTTGGGTATAAACAAAAGAGTTATTAGGTTATTAAGCAACTACCTTTGTACGTACTTTGGTCAACAGCATGTCATTTGGGAAAATGAGAATATGCTGAGAGTTCCTATTATGTTAGTAGAACAATTTCATCCAAAAGCCAAAGGCTGTGTATAAAAGTGACTTGAAGCTTTTCCCATGCTTGCATTATTTTTACTTGCGATTATAGGTACTATAAGGCAAGTTATGTATTCGTAAAAAAATTTATTTTTCTAACAATCAAACATGACATTACGATCTTAGAGAACACCAAAAAAGTGGGTTCCCAATTCCGTCTGTCTGTCTGTCTATCTGTCTGTCCTCGAGTCTGCAGCCTAAACGGTTCGGTGGATTTGATTCAAACTTGGTACATATTGTTTTTTCGGTAATATGCCCACACTTTTTTTTTTAATTTTTTTCAAGACGACAAATAACAGTAGCTCCCATACATTTTTTTGGCCAAAAACAAAAATATTATTTTTCTCAAAAACGGCTCCAACGATTTTCATAAAAAAAATTAGTTCACTAACGAAAGGAAAGGGTACCCTTAGATATTTTTTTTGTGAAAAAAATTGTTATTTGTGGTACCTCTAGTAGAGCCATTGTCTTGGTTTTCGTTTTTCTCGGAAACGGTTATTTTGATTTTTTTGAATTTTTTACGCAGAAGGTCCTAGAGAATTTAAACACTACTGTGTACGAACATTTTTCAAAAAAAAATTTTTTTTTTGAAATTAATTTTTTTTTTAAAACTCAAAATTTCGAAAACTATTTTTCTAAAATAAAAAACAACGGTACCTACCTCCCATACAAATGTTAAAAAACCGTTAAGAAAAAAATAATTTATCGAAAACGGCTCCAAGAATTTTTATAAAAAAATGTGTGTGTTCTCAGATTAGTACAGTTCACTTTTAAATATAAAAATATATTTTTTTTGCGTACTTATTAACGGTACTTCCCATAGAACCACTTTTCATATTTTCGACTTTTTCAATACTGGATACCTATTAAAATAGATTTTGTTATACAAATGCTCCCTAAAATCTGCATACTCAAGTTTTCAAAAAAAAAAGTTTTTCGATTTTTAAAACATAAATAAATCACAGTCACAGGGTTTTTTTCTTAAACCAACAAACATCTTTCATTTCCTTTATTATATGTACATGTTTGCATACTTATACCCCTTTCACACAAGGCAACTGAGTTGCCGGCAACTGGGAGCTTGTGGGTGAGAAGGGCAAGAAGTAAGGGGAATGAAAAAAATCTCCCCGGTCAACGATTTGAAGAGATTTTTTTGACGTTTTGCTTTGAAATTTTCTTAGATTTCCATTTTGACGTCTGTCTTCGAAGACAGATCTATCAATCAAACATATATTTTTTTAAAGAGAAATTGTTTCTTACAATAATATTATTACAACATTAAACCAAACCAAGTGAGCTACTTAAATAAATTCATTGTGAAAGAAAATTTTAAGTTTTAATTCTTGTAGGCAAGGTTTCCCGGCGGCTGTTCCTGTGACGATTGTGGCAATGCCATTGGCCGCATTTAATTCAATCCATCACGAGTTGGTACACATTTTATACATTAATTTTATTTACGTAGATTGCAGAATCATAATTCACAAATCAGGATGTCATTACCACCAGCTTTACTTAAACGATTAGCATCTCGAGGTCTCCTTAAAGGCTCAATTGCTGATGATTCTAGTATGTTACTTTTTTATTAGTGTTTATTAATTTACAAATTAACATTCTTTTAATTTTTGATATAGGCCTAATTGAAAGCAAAGCAGATGAAGTTCTCGAAAATGAAGAAATCATTGCAGAAGACTACGATGAAATAGACATTGAGTATCCTTCGCAGTTTGATTCTTATGAACCCGAAAGGAGAATTGAAGAAAATTTCTGGATCGAGCGTATGAAATTGCGCATAGGAGAAGGTACTTCATCCGGCTGCAAGGGATGCCCAAACAAATACAATATTTATCACAAATGTAGTCTCTACTGCGTTACACGCTGGGGAAATGGAGTTTTAGAACCCCAGAAAAGTTATCTGAAGAGAAGAGCTCGACTTATCAGAAAATACCCAATTCCCAAAGGATGGAAAGAAATCTACGACTCCGGATGCGGGTGTTTCTATTACTGGAACACAGGAAACAACAACGTTGCATGGTTGCCACCATCTCATCCGAAAGTATTTATAACAAAGAGTGCAGCCGTCTTCAGAAGGCAGCTGGAAGAATTGGTTCCGCTTGATAACGAGGACGCTGAAGACAAAAGCGATAGCGAACCCTGTTCAAGGTCTGCAGATCAAAATGAAACAAGCGCAATTCCATTGCAATCTTCCTTACAGTCGTTGTCATCTAAAAATCACGCTGCTGAACGTTCAAAGATTGACTTGAGAAATCATCATACAATGGGTCCAAAAAAACATCGAAATCGTGACCTCGACAAAATGATTCGGCAAAAAGAAATAAAACGCTATCGCGATAAGATGTTAACAAAAGATAATTTTCGCGACTAATTAAACCCAAGTCAAAAATAACAGAAACGGAAATAAATTGTGTAATAGTAATCGTCCACCAATGTATGAATTAATTTTTATAAAATGCAAGGTCATGAGTAAAAAATTATGCTCGTTTCAGAAGACCTTTTGAGAGTCGGGTAGTTTGCGATATGTCTGACTCATATAAGACCTTACTACTACTACAAGCAATTTCAAAAAAAAAAAATTAATTTCAGAACAAATTTAATAAAACATTTATTAAGGTATGCAATTTATTAACATTAAATTCTTTTTATTTAACTTAAAATAGTTTCACCTGTAATATTCATTGTGTTGAGGAAAACTCCCATTGGGGTTGCTGGCCCAAAGTTTTCTATAGTATTAGCTACTTGTTGCGCAGATTCCGTAATCGCAAAGATGCATGTACAAATGAAACTAAAATTGATTCTATTATTTATTGGAAATTAAAAAAATATATATACATACGTGAAAATGGCAATAGCAATGTAAATAACGACCAGAGAACAGCATTCAGACAATAAAGCAGTATATATCCACATACAAGCGTTTGTTTGTTTACAAAAAGCGAATGTCAAATCAAAAGCAATTCAAAAAACGAGCAACTCAGTTTCCTCATCAATTTCCTCGTGTGAAAGGTACAAGGCAATTGAAGGAAAACGTCAAAAAAATCTCCAGCAACTGGTTTCCCTGTGTGAAAGGGGACTTAGGTTCCATCAATATGTATATATATGTAGATATATTTTATTCTCCTAACTTACATAATTAAAATCCATAACTTAGATTTAAATATGTTTTTGTAGGTAGGTACCTATTTAACTATTCCTTGAATCATCCATTCCACAATTCATTATACTAAGAATCAAGTTAATCTACCTTACATAGACTTTAAAACTGCATAGGATAACTACACCTAACTAACTAAACATCAATGGTTAGCTACATTAAAGTTGTTAGCTACAAGAGCAAGTTCGTGCGATCCAGTCGTGCATTTTATTTTCTTCAGCTTTTTTACTTGTTTTATCTTTTTTACTTGCGATTATAGGTACTATAAGGCAAGTTATGCATTCGTCGAAAAAAAAAGTTTTGAGATAACATTCAAACATGAAATTACGATGATAGCGAAGACGACAAAAGTTGGTTTAAAAATTCTGTCCGTCTCTCTGTCAGTCTGTCTGTATGTATGTATAGACACCGACAGCCCAAACGAGTGGACCGAATTGCTTCAAACTTGGTTTATATCGACTATCTCATAAATGTCTTAAACGATTCTTTCGAAATTTCACACAAAGGTATATATGCTAAGGTTGCCCAATTTATACTGCGTATTTTTAAAAGCATTTAAAAAAAATTTTAATTTTATATTTTGACAACTGCTCAATATTTTTTTTCAAAAAATTATATATACATATATGTATGTTTTGTGTTTTTAAGTTTATATTAGCCGTGTTTTGTTTGCAACTCCATATAGAGTTGTTAAAAAACACGACATGGGGATTTAGGAATTTCATTCTAAAAGTGAGCAATAGACATCTCTATATAAATTATCGATAACGCAATAATATATATAGTTTAGTATTACCGATTCTATCGGGAGTTAAATAGTTCCAGATAATTATCTGTACTTAGCTAACTCCATATAGAGTTAAGTTGTTTTTGTATTGATATGCGAATCGCTCAACTCTGATGTCGTTTTTTCCGACAGCTCTATATGGAGTTGCAAACAAATCACAGCTATTATTAAATATTTAAGATTGTCATACCAATTTTTATTAGAAAACATTAAAGAAACTTTGTATATATAAAAAAATATAAATAAAAAACTCTTTTAAAATATATTTAGATTTTTAATAGAAATCTTTTGCATACGATGTGATCGTACATAACACATAAGAGCAAGTTCGTGCGATCCAGTCATGCATTTTATTTTATTTTTGTAATTTTGCAAAGTGAAATCTTCTCAGCTCCTTCAACATGGGGCATACTAGGAAATTATAAATTGTTATGCAAGGAAATTAAGTTGCAGTTGGTGACGTCAGATTTCTTCTATACCAACCACCAACCAACATACATTCCCCAGTATGTTGTTGTAGTGTATACTGTATAGGTATATCAACAGCGGCCGGCGCAGGTTTAACAAAACTGCATGCATAAAAGCTATTGAGGCACATGTAGCGCAATAATTCTCTAACAACATAAACTTTGCAGCACCTTTGGCCAGTACAATTAACAATATAATAGAAAACAAAAGCCAATACAACCCACAATGACGACGACGTCACTTTGAAAAGCTTAACTATCCTTAGATTATACATATTGTGTAAGTATGCGTGAATCAGTGTATACATAGGAAAAGAAAAAGTTGGATAAATTCGGAAAAGTTATCTTATGCCCGAGCTAAAGACGAAAGAGCGGTGCATTTTTTTTATGGAAAACTTACTTTAACCAAACTGAGTAAGGTTAGGATAAAAAGTTTGTTTTTTGAAATGGACATTTTGAATAGGTAAGCTTTGCAACAATTTAATTGGTTCCATTAAATAGTGGTAACTGCATCAAAAAACTGGGTTAATCAATTGTGCAAACTAATGCCAGGTCAGTACGTAATAGACAGAAGAACCGGCTAATAAAATTGATTCTGCAAATAGGTACATACAAAACGAAAACGCTTCTTCGTTAAAATGCTACAGAATTTTCCAAATTATTCTAGTAATATTTTTAAAAACTCGACTTTTCAATGTTTGAATTACAGACAGGTTTTTTGAACAATTAGACAAGGAGTGCATATGCAACTTTCAATTTTGTTACAGTTTGGTTGCTAAAATGACTACCATGGGCTAATATGAGAGTGCGCGCATGACATGACATGACTTAAAATGCCTGAATGCATTCTTTCAATTGTAGCTAACTTCGCTAAACGTTGACTTGACGGTCCAATGAAATATATATATATACATATATAAATAGTTGCAGTAAATTTATTTCAGTTTAGAGCGATTAAAAAATTTAAAAAACTAAATTACAAAAATTAATGAAATTATTTTATAACACTGATAGTGATGATGATAATGGAAGACAGGAGGAGCATTTTGAAGAAAATAAGAGATGAAACAAATCCCTAAGAGCTTCTTAGCAATATGTAAGAATAAATTATGAAATAAAAGCAATAATCAAAACATAAATTAATTGTTTTTTTAGATTTGTTCGATTGTTCCAGATAGCCAAAAGCATTTTTTACTTGCGATTATAGGTACATACATATTTACATGCATTCGTAAAAAAAATCTAACAATAAAACATTTCATTTCCATCAGAGAGAGCACCAAAAATTGGGTCCCGTAATTCCGTCTGTCTGTCTGTCCTCGGGTCTACAGCCTAAGCGGTTGGATAGATTTCCTTTAAATTTGGTACATATTGTTTTTTTCGGTAATATGCCCACAAATTTTTTTTTTCATTTGCTTAAGACGATAAATAACGAAACCTCCAATACATTTTGTTGGCAAAAAAGATAAATATTCTTTTTCTCAAAAACGGCTTCAACGATTTTTATACAAAAAAAAATAGTATGTTGATAAAGGGAAAAGAATCATTTTGATAATTTTTGGAAAAAATGGTTAGTTTTAGTACTTCAAGTTACCATTTTTTGGTTTTCGGTTTTCTGGAAAACGACTCATTTGATCTTTTTTTTAATTTTGTATATGCCGATGCTTCTAGAAAGTTGAAACACTAATAAGAACCAAAATTTTTCAAAATTTCGAAAACGACTCAACGGATTTTTTCGAAACATCAGTATTTGGTGATTTTTTTGGCATTATTTTAAATAGTTTAAAAAAAAACTATATTCCTAAAATAAAAAAACAAACGGTACCTCCCATACAAATGTTTAAATATCCGTTAACAAAATGTTTTTCTCGAAAATAGCGCCAAGAATTATTTAAAAGAAATTATGGGGTTTTCTTTTGGTAATTTTAGGTTTTGATGGCAAATTTGATTTCTTTCGTCGCGAATGGTATACTACTTCAGATTCATTTTTTTATCACGGTATTAGGTCTGCGGAACCAGTAAAGGTATCGGATTGCAAGTGACTCGAAAATTGTTTCTTCATTAAAGTTTTTTTTTTGTAACACAAAGCGATTTCAATGCTTAAAAAATTAATATCGAATTTAATTTGGAGGATTACGCAATTGTTAATACACAATTCCTATTATTTTTTTTAAATGTATGTATGTTTTCACTATTCACATACATACTAAAAACGAAATCTTGTCAATATGATGGTTGTCAACTATTCTGATGGTGTTATGGTATTAGTAAAAGAGGGGTTAATCTGCCGAAAAATCCAGATCTGCAAAATTGTTTCCCGATCAAAAAATAAATTGATTTTTTGGCCCATTGGAAGGCTTTAAACTAAAAAATCTGTGTTTTGACAGATTGAAGGGGAAAAAATTAATGGCTTAGATTTTTTAGACTAGATTAGATTTTTATTCAATATAAAAGTTGTACATTGGTTATCATTAAGAATTTTAATTGAACAATTAAGGTATGACTATATCTGTCGTTTGCCTGAGTAGGACATTTGATAAATTTTCCAATAATTTAATTCTTAAGATAAATTTAGCAATAATATGTATAATTTTTGTTTTCATTTAAATATTTTTTTTTATTAAGTGCTTTTAGTCTTAGCGAAAACAAAATAAATATTTTTTTTTCAATGGCTTTTAGTTTAGTGAAAACAATTTTTTTTAACAGACTTTTAGTTTAGTTAAATAATCACAGTAAGTTATTTTTAAATAATTTCAATTTTAAAAGCTTTCTGTGATTATGTTTTTTTCTATAAGTGCTGGCCTTTTGATAGTAGCTGAACAGAAGCTGTCAGTCCAAACGTTTAGATATTTTTTAACTTCATCAAATTAAAGAGTATTTTACCCAAAGTGAAAACTTCTCAGCTAGTTCAACACGGGGCATACTCCGATGAAATGATAGATACTTTCTCTTCCCTGCAGGTTGGCCATCCAGGGCCAGTTGGCTGGCCTCCAAAACCAGATCAGGGAGCAGGCGACTAGGGTGAATTATCTCTACTCTGTTTTGCCGAGCTTAACGCAACTTAGAGGTTAAGGGCGCGCTGCCGTAGAGGCCCTTTAAGATCCTAGCTGTGAATGTAAATTCACTGATTAGGACCGAACGTAGAGCGAATTTATTCCAATTGCTGAAAGACATAAGTCCAGATGTGTTTATGGCTAGCGAAACCAAGCTTAACCAGAAACATAAATTGACTAACAACAATTACAATATCGTGAGAGGAGACCGACCAAACTCCACTCAAGGAGGAGGCGTCGCAATCTTTATACGTCAAGGCATTAGTCATAAGGTAATATATAATAGTGATGTGCGAACATTTCGGACGTTAGAGGAATATATCATATGCATTCATCTCCAACAGGGGAAGCGAATGTATGTGATTGCTGCCTATGCACCGGAAACACCTCAGCCCACCCAGTTCATAACAGAGCTTGAAAAGCTCTTTGAATGCTTAAGATTGAGCTCGGAAGAGAATTACTACATATTGACTGGTGATTTAAACGCCAAGCACATAGATTGGAGAAATCAAATACAAAATCCTCGAGGTAACCATCTATTTAATTGGATGGGTCGATACAACCTTGAGTATCGCATCGATCTTCTAGCCACAGACAGGCCATCGTTTCCAGGAAGCGGTGCCTATCTGGATCTATTACTTAAAGACGCAAGACTAACAATTACTGACGCTGTGGGTCAACGGCCAAGAAATTGTTTACGAACGATCGAGTACGACAGTGACCACTGCGGACTCGCCGCCGTAATACAACTTCCGAACAACCTTATGGAGTTGGAGGAGTATGTGCCTGTGCATACTTACAATTACAGTAAGGTGCGCTGGCCAAGCTTCTCCAATGTCTTATTGAGTGAATTACGTTAAAATGGTATATCCCCACCAAATGACATGAATCTGACAAATACGGAAATCGACAGATACTTAGAACAAATCGGCGAAACAATTCAACGAACAATGAACAGAACAATACCGAAATACAAAGAATTATAGATTTATTAATAAGGCTCTGTTCAAGTGGGCGGAGGACAACAATATCATACCGGATAATCAGTTCGGTTTTAAAGCGGGACATGACACAATTTATGCCGCTTCTAAACTAATTTCTGATATCCAATGGAACAAATTTAAAAAGCAGTGTACGGGTGCCTGTCTGGGGGATTTGGAGAAGGCCTTCGACACCGTATGGTTAGAAGGACTGGGTATAAGTATATCTCTATTGTATATGCTTTATGACATGCTAAATGGTAGAAAGTTTGTTGTCAAGAGTGGCAATGTAACTTCTACCGCAATTTTTAATATTAAAAATGGTCTTCAGCAGGGAGAGGTTTACTCGCCGATTCTATTCAGCATTTACACCAGCGATCTGATAGGTAGTCTAACTCATGAAATTGCATACGCCGACGATCTAATTGCGTACAGAACAGCTCATACAGTTGAGGTCATCAAAAATCTCTTGCGGAGTGACTTCGACAAGATTCAGCGATATTGTGATGACTGAAATTTGAAAATCAACTTCCAGAAATCAGAAACTATTTTGTTTAGGACTCCGTTGTCTAGCGCCTCAAGGGATACCAGAAAGAACTGGCGCAAGCTGGTAATCGTAGGGCCACATGGACATCCACTGGCGAGTAAAAGTGTAGTAAAGTACCTTGCAATCTGGTTGGATCAGTACCTGTATTTCGACAGACGTATAGGTGCTGCTTTGGCCAGGGCTAGGGGAGCATTTGCCTTGACTAAACGACTGTTTTATAGCAGTCGTCTTGACAGCAGGGTGAAAGTGATTTGCTACATGGCCCTCATCAGGCCGATGATTGCCTACGGATGCCCGGTGTGGTTCAACGTTGCCCCATCTGAAATGGAAAAGATTCGGGTGTTTGAGAGGCAGTGTCTTCGACGTTGCCTTGGATCACACAGAACACCAGAGTCGGAGTACAAACGATATTATTCCAACCAGGTTCTATACAACGGAGCCAATATAAACAGAATAGATAATTTTTTGTTTAAACTGATTCGGGGGCACGTTGCAACAGCGATGTCCTCAACTAACACCTTAATTTTTGGGGCTTATTACCCCAATAACGAATATTTTGAGAATGCGCGGTTAAGTGGCTACATCCCTCACGAGGCATTCCTCTATTTAGACAGTCGAGGACTGATACAGGATGGAGGGGCGGTTCCGCTCATCTACCACGTCAGCCGGAAAACTGTGGATAGGGGACTCCTGTACGGTCGAGACGTCATCCCTTAAGGTGGAGAAGAGCGCCTTCTGTTCAGTAGGACTGTGTCCGATCGGGACCGAAGGGATAGGGCGAAACAGGAGGGAGAACCAGTTCTGGTGGCTCTCTGAACAGCATCATATTTAAAGTCGATGAAGATGGTATGTCTTGGCCGACTTACATAGATTTAGGGCAATTAGGTATAGGGAACAGTCGGGGTGGCACCAAAAAAAAAATGAAAAATATGTATGTATGCGGATGTACATGTGCCTGCGTAACTGTACATGTATGTGCGTGCTAATATATAAATATGTACGTATGTACATGTATGTATGGGTTGCATGTTGTTGTGTGTCTGCATGCATATAAAAAAAATAAATAAACAAAAAAAATTAAAAAACGAAAAAAAATGCTGCTGTGGCTGTTCTAGTTTTTAAGTAGTTTTAAGGTTTTGGGTATTCTTAGATATTTTAAGTAGTTTAAGTTATTTTAGTTCGTATAAGTTAGTTGTATCTAGTTTTAATTATTTTTAGTCTATCTTTAGGTTTAGTTTATAAGTAAAAAAGAAAAATATAAAAAGATACCGCGTTTTTTGGCAATAACTTTTCTTGGTTTAAAAGAAAATAAAATAATTAGATTTAATTAAAATAGTTTTTAGGTCGAAAGACATTAGTTCTAAGAGTTATTGTTTAGTTTAGAGCGCCCGTAAAGGGTCAGTAAATTAGTTGTAAGTTATTGATAATTAGGCTAGTTTTAAACATTATTGTCTAGCTTTAAGTTATAAGTTAATATTAAATAAAAATGAATTAAAAAAAAGAAGAATTATTAATCGCAGCAATTTGGCAAAAATTAACTACATAATGTTAGAAAAATTAAGTAATTGGGCTGTGTGGGCTATTTTGGAATCTATTAGACTCGTTTATTCTAGATCTTCATCTAATATTTTTAATCCTGTTATAAAGACACATCTTTTAAGAACTCTTATCCTACTTTTTTTCACTTTTAAATGTTCACCTTATGTTAAGGTTGTGCTTTCGGAGATTATTTTGAAAAACAAAATTTTAATTTGTATCAATATGTCGATAAGGGTTTGTTGTAAAGAATGCTTCGTTTAAAAAAAAATCGTTTCCGACATAGGTACTAGTTGAAATAATATTTTTTTTTTTGTAAAATAGCACACAACTTACAGTTGCCCCATTTTTCTTTAATTTTCAGGGCCCCTCAACAAATCCAATCGTAAAATTGTAGCCCTATATTTTACCATTATTGAAAATCCTTTGTCTCTGCCGACTGGTCTATAAGCTTGAAAACCTTAATAAGCTTTTTTTACACATATACGCTTCTTCTTGGTCGTAGAAGAAAAATAGAAAACTACCCTTTAATATCAAACACCGGACCAAAACTAATCCAAAGAGAGAGAGAGAGAGTATACATTGTAGAAATTAAAAAAAAAATTATACCTATAAAATATATGCCAAAGAAAAAATAATTTAAAGAAAACATATTGCTAAGGAGCAGCGTATCGAGGAATCGAAAAAAAATATGTATTGAGTGAAAAGTGAAATATAAAAAAGCGTAGATATCTATAGAATTGTGAGAGCTTAATAGAAACATAGATATATGTATACTATAGACATAAATAGTGTAGTTGTTGGAAACGGATAACTTGGGGAAAACGAAGACCTTCCGCAAAATCTGCCTCCTTCCTATTTCAGTTTGGGTTTAAGTGTTGAATTGTGTGTACTGTTTTTTGGAGGAATTTCAATCATATTTTAAAAATTAAAAAAAGTATCAGAAATATCTGAAAACATTTCAAATTTGATTTTTAAGTTAAATAACAATTAAAAAGTGTGTGATTAATTATTATTATAAAATTAAAATAATTAACATTGCAAAATAGAAAATATTGAGAAAAAACTGCAAACGCAAAATAAAATTGTTTACAATAATTTTTTTTAGTGATGAGGGCAACATTTTGCGTGCATTTAGACGAAATAATTTAAATAAATTGATTTTTTTTCCAGGAAAAGAAAAAACCTTCACCTTAAGATTATTTTTTTTTTTTTTGTTCAAAACATAAGAACCTTGAAAATTAATATTTTATGAATCATCCGATAGATGGAATCTGTCTCGTGACTGCAGTCTAAGAGTAACGAATTGAAGGGATACCATAATATCAAGCGAACAACAATAAAAACAAAAAACAAAACATCTGATAGGTTTCGGCAATATGATTGCGTGAGCTGTAAATATACTCGTAGTATATGTAATATATTTCTAGGATTTGTTTTTTTTTTCTTTAAAAGGCAAGTGAAACAAAAAAAACAAAGTTTCTTTTGTTTCCCTACAGAAATTTAGAAGTGGGATAAGCTCGTGAAAATGTGTTCCAAATATTCAAGATAAGCGCCTTCCCCCTCCCCTTCCCCGTAATTTTACATTCTTAGTTACATGCAGTTACATCACTTGTACTTTTTTTAAGTCTTGTGCGAACGAGTTTTGGCCTAAAGAGAGGCTAGTTCAAAATTACGATTTCTACTGGACAAAATTTGTCATTATTTCTGTTATAAAACTTACATTAGGTACGTTCTAGATACGATAAATACAAACTCCCAGAATTGTTTTATCACGACATGTGTTCACCAATTTAAGTGTGAAATAAAAGAGGCATTTTTGCGAACCAGCTTTCGTTGTAACATATTAATCAATCTTCATCTTCAAAATACGTTTCAAAAAATGTTCAAAAATGACTATTGAGAGAATAGAAATGAAACCCATGTAGGTAGTTAATATTCAATTTTCCATTTCCAAATCAAATTCAAAAATTTTTAGGAAAATTTTAATTTAAAAAAAAATATATTCATAGACCATCACACATTTCACCTGAGCCTTGCAAATATTTATCGTTTACTTTTTGTGGACTTTTTTTAAATAGTAAAATTGATACTCAAGAAAGCAGTTGAAAGTTTTCTGCATTGATGTCGTTTTGTCTTAGTCATTCCTGTTCCTAGGCCCTGGCAATTATTTTTGCTGTCCAAAAACTCCAAAAGTCCCAAAACTACTACCAAAAGCACACGTTTTGTTTAAATGAATATATGTTAAAAATGATAAATGAAGAAATAATTTTTGTAAGGCAACGTTCGATTCGATAGTGTATACTAATATAAGCATTTCTAATTCATGATATGATTTCTATACCTAATACGTACCTAAATGATATACGAAATTTTTATCAAAAATAACATTTTTTTAGAGAAGAGTCCCTTGATTCCGATTAACTTGATAATGAGTGTTTCGGATTCATTGGTTTATTATTTTCTGTAAACTACATTTAATAAAAATGTCTATTTTTCGGCATCATAGTTCATGGGTCTTACGCAGCATTATTTGCTGTTTTCCTTAGCTTTATCAGAAAGTGTGCTTAGGAGTCAAATTAAATAAAATAAAAAATTACTTTATTCCTCATCTGCCCTTTCATTTAATAAAAAATGTAGTGTAAGTTCTAATATTGATTGATTTTTTCAAATACCAATGTACCTAAGGTATTACATACAAGTTTGTTTTTCTTTTTTTTTTTTTACAAAAATGTTGCGAATGCAGGGAGCACGAATTTGTTTTCGGTGCCTAAAACGGCTCGATAACTGGCCTTTCAAATGAAGTCAGAACAATTACAATGTGGCTCATTGACAAATTAAAAAAAAAAATTAAAAATTGTACAAATGGTTGGCACTTTTCTTCTTTAAAAACAACTACTTGATGTGTTATTATTGATTCCTGTAAGAAAAATTTTATCATATCTTTTATCCTAAAAAAAATAAAAGGATCAAACTTTAAACTACCTGGGTACTTGATTTCTAAATGTAGGTATATGTAATTTCAATTAGAAATCACATTTTCCAAATGAAAAGCACTAACCCAATTTAAAAAATGACCCTAATTTTCGATATGCAAGTACATACATATATACGTACTTACCTCTCTAGAAAGGTAGGATTGTGTAGGACCCTAAAATACTTTCCACATACATAACCAACATGTATGTGACATAACGGCCTAACCGACTCATCTAAAAAGCACTACCTAACTGCTTGTGTGTTATGTACTTTAAGCATGTTAATAATAATCTAAACAGGCGCTGAAGTGAAATTGTGGGGAAACCCCAAAACCCTTAAGCACTACCGATGCAATGATGACAAAGCCAATTAAATTTTACAAAACAATTGAAAAGCTTTCATGCACCTTCCATCTCAGTTGTTCTACTTTTAAACTGATATGACTCAATACTCGTAATCAACATCTAATAGATAAGTGTCAAAAAAAAGGTTGGGTTCTCAATGTAGCGAGTCCTTGGAAAAAAATACCATAAGGTCGCTCTCTCACGGTATGGGTGATCCATAAACCATTTATAACAACCAACACTTTTTTCTGAAAAATAAACTGTGAATGGTATATTTTTCTCTTTCTAAAGTATTTTGCAGTATGTGACAGAGACATATATGCTGCACCACTAATAGAAAAAAAGCGTCGGCGCTTTTACCCAAAACAGAAAGCTTTTGCGCTCTTTGCGCAAGTTCAACACTATTTTGAAATGTACTACATGGCGTTCTCCTGTAGAGTTGAGTTATTTTGTGGTAATCGGTCGTTTTTTGTTTTTAAAGAAAAAAATTGTCAGCCAGCCTAGTCGTGTGCCTAAAAGTAGAAAGGACCACGACGACGTGCATCACATTATCAAAGAAGGCTTATGTAAACATTATAAGAAATATAATAAGTGATGGAAAAATAATTTTAAAATAATAATATATAATCTTCCGATAATTTTTATTGAAATTATTACAATAAAATATAACAAAAATTTATTTAATATAAACAGTTTACTTTAACTTAAAGACTTTAAAAGAAAACGAAAAGGTTGTTAGATTACAACCTGCATATAAAATAAAAATTAAGTTCTTAGACAAAATATAAAATAATTATTGTATAGGATCGCTGAAAATAATATTTTTTTTTATTTTCAATTTTAGTTTATTTAAGTGATTTTGTAAAATAAAACAAATAAAACAGTGATTAAATACAAAAAAAAACTTCAAAGTGAACAAATTTAAATTTACAACTAATAATCCAAAAAATAAATAAAAACAAATACTAAGCCATGTCACCTATTGTTCAGAGGATTCTCATCTTACTTGGGATTGTATTCTGCCTACAATTGCAAGGTATGCTTTATAATTATTATTTTATATTAATGCCTATATTACGTACAAATATTATGAATTTTATAATCTTGTCTATAAAATAAAAAGAGAAAATCGTGTTTTATTGTGTAATAACTTTGTACCTACGACTCGAAGCGACGTTGAGGGTGCCAGTTCGGTTATGGATGTTCGGTTCGTTACTTTACGTAACTTAATAAGGATGTGTGTGTTTACTCGGTTAAAGAAAATTACAAATATAGGAGCTTTAACATCAATTTATTTGATAATATTTTGGGATATAAATCTTTAATCTTTATATATTTTGATTTACCTAAAGGTGTAGATTTCACCTTCTGTTGTTTCATTTACCTAGATAAAAATAAATTAGCAAAAATCGATCCAAGTAGTACGTACATAGTTAGATATGGTTTGACACAATTTATACGAGTGATGGGTTTCCTTATGCAGCAGGTAACAAGAAAAAAACTGTCTTGTGTTGTGTTGTGTAACAAAACGATGCAATTAAGATTTATGTAGTTAAAATTGTAACAAAATTATATATATATTATTATTTTGTTCAGTTTTGTGTTTTATGTTTCATTATGCTGTTAATGTTAAGATTTCATTAAGTTTAATTCCTAGACTAACATTATGTTCAAAATTGAAATAGAAACCAAATTTTAACGCAATATTATGTCAAATTCTAAATAACCAAACATTCGATTTTTTCCTGAACGTAATCGAATTATTTCTAAAAACAATCTGTCAAAACAGATCTTCCGTTTTTAGCGAGATTTCATAGATTTTGCACGCAAACTATTTATTGCAAGTTCCTTACAACAAACAAAAAAATCGATCTGAAATCGATTTGAAATGGTTGTTTGGAATTAAACGTAAGTTGTTTTTCCATTAAAATTGCGTCATGTGAATGTTTTTGACAGTTTATAGAATAAGAAGAAAACGTCAAATTATGAATGCTAAGGTTTAATTGCTGAACTCAGTCATATTAGGAAGTTAATCTTAGCTTATTAAATATTTTTTTTTATGTAGATATATAGAGTAAGAGTTTGAGATTTTCTTACAGCCAGGTTCTTATTTTAATATATATAATTATATTGAGACTAACGTTAAAATTTACGAGTATACATAGATAAATAATAAGAATAAAGTTTGACTAGATTAATGTTTCTAGAGAAATTACAATACAAATACAACAAAAAATTTACATAAAATATATATCAAGCAACAATTTGCTAAGCACAAGCATTAGCCTACTCATGATTTAAGTATATAACCTCAAGCTTTAAAAATAGGGTTAAAACCTGTCACAAAAATCATATAAAATCATCCGAACGCGAGATGTGTGTTGATAAATTGAATGCAATATATTGCTTTTTTATATTTATCCATGGAGACGGACAATATCGCGTAAATATAAAGGGACCAACACTTAATGACTTGAAATTACTAAAATGACTCTTTGTCATTTGATAAATCGTAGAAAGTATATAAAGACAGATTATGTATATAATGCGGACTTACTTGAGTGACAAATTGATATTATTTCTTCCATTTTATTGACATTAATGACAAAATCGTGTAAATGGTTTGAAAATTTGTCATTATTTTCGTCAGTAAAAAATGGCAGGGAATACTGGCATTAAATATATCCATTAAAATTGCGTCATGTGAATGCACAGTGACAACATTCATTATTTTGTGCCGTGTAAATGCTTTTTATTTTACCATTATTTTACCAGTTTAATGACATGAAATAATGTCAATTTGTCAGTTATCACTCGTGTAAGTGGGCTAAATATTTTTCCGGTATTCGATGAGTTAAAATTTTCGGAAAACAATAAGCATTGATGCATTTATATCATACAAGAAGCCGCATCTAGAAGAGCATGGAACAACATCCCATACCAAAGAGAAATGGCGCGATTTAATAACCTAAAATATCCGCAGGAAAGAAAATATTTAGTAAAAGAGAAATGATTTTGAATTAGAAATTTGATTTTACCATTATTTTGCCAGTTTAATGACATGAATTATTTGCAATTTTGTGACTCGTGTAAGTTCGGAATAACTTTTATTTTCGTATGTATAAATTGGACTTAATATTTGTCCGGTATTCGATGAGCTAAATTTACCGTAAAACAAAAAGTATGGATGCATTTATATCATACAAGAAGCCGCATGGAACAACAACCCATACCAAAGTGAAATACCGCGCTTTATAAACATAAAATATCCGTAGGAAATAAACGATTTAGTAAAAGAGACATGGAAATCACGTAAGAAATGGCAGCAAACTCGAGCTCCTCAATACAACCCAAATTTAAATCGCTTGTGTAATTTACAAAAAAAAAAGAATATAGCAGAATTCAAAAATTCAGAAGTTGTAAATTTTCTTGAAAACTTGACAACAGGAAAATAATCCAACTACTCACTCTGTAAGAGAAAACTAACGTTTTCGCGGAATACCTGCAGAACGCATTTAAACCTTTTGATGCGAAAGGACTCAACGGAAAGTTAAACATACTTTAGGCTAGGCGCTCACATGCAATTTTTCCGAAGCGAAATAGTTAGTGATTAAACTAGAACGATGATCGCGCATATAAGAAACTTCAAAATCAGTCAACGAGATAAACCAACACACAGACAATATTTTGATTTAATGTTACATATATTTAGTTCGCTGTGAGACAAACTGAACTACTTATTTGGGGCGATCGTTCGAGTTGTGCCAAGACACAAACTTTTAACTTGCTCGAATCGCTGACTGAATAGTTTTTGCATGTGCGCGCACTCTCATACAAGTCCATGGTATTCGCTTTAGCAACCAAACTGTTGCAAAACTGAAAGTTACATGTGCGCTCCTAGCCTTATAATTCAAACGAAAATAACATACAAATATAAAAGGAAATGTTACGCTTGCCGAATTAAGTAGAGAAATGAGAAAGTAAGTATAAGAAAGCTACGGAATAGGACTTCATGACTCCCGAAGTTCTCGAAATGCTTCCTCGCAAAGGGTTAATTGATCTTCTTAATATAATAACTGCCATTCTAAGGCTAGAGTACTTTCCGAGCGGAAGTTATAATGATTCTGAAGCCACGAAAACCATCACATGAAAAGAAATCTTATCGACTCATTTCGCTCCTTTTTTTGTAAATCGTGAACGCACCTTTTCGCTTCTATTGCAACTCTGGAGTAAGAATGCAAAATCAGTTTGACCACAAGCATTTCTCACAAAAAACAGCTGCCAAAGTGTCAACGACACCAGGACAATTTTGTAATATTGCATTTTTCTCTTGCAATAGGGTTAGGGCATAGCAAAAGTGCAAAAGTGTTGTAAAACCTTAGGCAGGGTAAGTTGGTGTTGTGGTGCCAAACAAAGTTGAACTCTAGAGCTTTTGCAATGACACTGGACTAGTTGCACCGGATCGTGAATACCGCTATTATTTCTGCGACTGCAGTCAAAAATAGTACAAATACCGCCTAATACCTGAACATCAGTTCGGATTTAGAAGCAAGCATTCGACAATTGACCAAGTACCGAGTAAGATCACTGATGTCATTGAGAAGAGTCTTGAAGAAATGAAAGTTTCTTCGGGGGTCTTTTTAGATGTATCGCAAACTTTTGATAAGGTGTGACACTAAGGCCTGAATTTCAAATTAAAACAAATTCTGCCTGAATGACCTTATACAATTCCAAGAGTAGGTAGGTATATCGAGCACGACATGGAAACGACTATTTAGATTTCAAAGAATTAGTGCCTGGGGTACAACAAGGAAGGGTTCTAGATACAATTTTGTACCTTTTATTTACACCTGATATACCTCAAACAAAAGACACTATCGTAGCCACGTTTGCTGATGACACTGCAATACTACCAGTGGCCAAAGGTTAACAAGGCTACAACTGAATTACAAAAAGATCTTAGTAATAGACAAAAAGATGGCGAATATCGCTCAATCAAGTAAAATCTGACCATGTGGACTTATGTATAAACAAATTTATAGTATTTGTTACAAGTTCCGTTTGTTAATGAGCAAACGAAAATATCTCGTAAAGACGCTGAAAGCAAAATTAAAATGTAAACGGCATGTCAAAAAAGCGAATATCGAAGAAATAATAAACTCAAAGATATGTACTGGTTGCTCGGGAATTACTCTAAGCTCAGTATCGTAAACAAGCCCGTCTGGACTTGTGACATACAACTCTGGGACCGTAACAGCTCTTGCCTTAAGACACAGCCTACACACAAAGAGACACATTATTCTTCATATGGCATAAAAAGTAGAAACAAATCAACCTCCACTTGGAAACTTTAATACCTAAACGGAAGGGAAATTAAAGTTCGTTCATTGATAATTACAACAGAAAACAAAATAACATCGTAGACTGAAGTGCATAGTTATTTTTAGTTCGAGCTCTCAATTATCATATTGGTTGAGTGAAATTACATACAAAAATTAACTTGTGCGCTCGTACGAAACCTCAATGTGTACCTCAAATAAATTCATCCAAATACTAAAACTATACCTGCCACACATGTAATTTTACAAGCTTTGATTGTTTTATCGTTTTCCTTTTGTTTTTATTTACCTAATTTTATTTTGAAGGAAGTAAAAGTAATAATATCAGAACAATGGGCGAAAGTGAAGTCGAAGATCATGTGAATAATATATTAGAAAAATACCTTGGATTAAAGCTGAATTCAACATTGGATTTCAAGGCCACATTGAAGAGAAAGTTAAAACATGTCAAAAGCTAATAAACTCTACATGGAATAATATCCTGTCTAATGAACACGTTTGCCTGTCTACAAAGTAAAAAATCTTCGACTCAGTTGTGAAATCGACTCTGTGTTACGCCTCAGAAGTATGGGGCACTGAAGAATTCAAAGAAAAGGCAAAACTACACCGAAATTTCATTAAAAAATTGTTTAACCTGCCGATTAAATCACCAAGTTATGCTATTTACTTAGCAACAGGTTTGTCTAAACTGCGTACTAACACGCTTAAAACGCAAGCTGATTATATTTTAAAAGTGCTAGAATTTCCTGAAACACGAATTGCAAATAAAATGCTTCGTTATGAAGTAGTGACTGGTGGATGGTAAGGTGGCGAAATCTTGGCAATGTTTACGGAGAAGATACGGACACAATTCTAGGTGAGCGAATTTTTTTAAAATCTCGATTTATCGCACAATCCAAAAGTTTGAAGTTACACAAAGAGCTTTGTTAGTATTGGAAGCGAAGCAGTCGGATATCAGAATTTTGTATTCGCAACTAAACTTTAATCTGATGGATGATAATTACTTTTCGACAAACAAATTTCTATAAATTTTAAAACCAGAAAGTCCTTGGTCTTAATGGATCACCTTACAATGCAAGTTTTGATCCGTTTTGCTCTGTGCGCAACCTTAAATCAAAAGAAGACTACTTTCACCTTATTGGAATTTGTGCAATTTATACGACACAAAGACAAAAATATTTGGGGAAAAAAAACTTTAACGATGAAAGAAACTGTAAAATACCTCAACGGCCAGAATTGGAAAAATCTATATATCTTTTCAAAAAGTGCTTATAAATACAGAATGTTGTTAGTCATATATTTCATTTTATGTTAATTTTTTAAAACCGATTTAAATACATTTTTATTGCCAACCGAGCTGACGGCAACGCCATGCATTAAATTCATTAAAATTATGTTAATTTTCTTTCCAGAATTACCATTAAATGAATATTACTTACTTACTATATTTAGAAAAAGCGTTTAGTGCTCATACGTATGATGAAAAAAAACAATCATTGGTGCATAAAGGCCTAAATCAAATTTAAAAAAAATTAAAATCAACGTACCTACTAAAAATGGGGAAAGGAGTACGCGAAACTTTAATTTCGATTTATATAAAAACATGATTGATTGACGGGATTAATTCATATTTTAAATAAAATGCATGACTGGATCACACGTACTTGCTCTTATGCTCTTTCGCATCGTATGCACAAGATTCTTGGTTGAATATATTTTTAAAGTCGATTTTTAATGAATTTTGTATAGGATACTAAAATTGGTATGGAAATTTTAAATATTTAATTATACTATTAAACACTAAATAATTTAAAAACAAAATTAAAAAAAAAATCATTCACCCGTTTTCGAAATATTGAACTATTTTTTTTTCAAAAACATTACAAAATATTTTGCATGGCAGGTACCGGTAATAATATAATATCTAAAAAAAAAGTTTGACCAAAATGTAGACTATACCTAAATT
Source organism: Philhelius pedissequus (assembly GCA_910595825.1). Classification (NCBI taxonomy): domain Eukaryota; kingdom Metazoa; phylum Arthropoda; class Insecta; order Diptera; family Syrphidae; genus Philhelius; species Philhelius pedissequus. The sequence continues at coordinate 15,807,829 of OU343164.1, read as the reverse complement.
AGTTAGAGCCATTTAAAGCCTATTACGCTGCTGATGCGAAACGAAAAATCCCATACAAAAATGACACGACGAAATCATGAACGAAAAATTTCGTTCTACTTTTCGTTTTCCAGTACGCTGCTGAACGACGAAATGTGTAATTTTAGTGGATAGCTGTAGTAGATTTCTTAGTACAATTCTCCACTCTTTTCGTTCTCAATTTAATTGACCTGCACATTAATTGCTTGCGAAATTTTGACATTTCATTTTTTTATAAAAAAAAGTCAAGCTCTTGTAATGCTTATTTGATTTTTCTTTGGCTTTGTGTTTTCTCTAGTGTCTGGTTCTTCTGTGCATTTCCTGCATTAAATTATTTAAAATACATTCAATTCTAATTTTGTATCAAAACCAATTTCAAAATCGACTAAACTAAATCTGCAAAATGAAAGTAGGAAGTTGGAAAGAAGCACACCCTTCACATATCTTATCGGCGAACAAGATATAGCTGATCTTTATTTGGAGTGCTGATTATAACCAACTATCGACTTTTCTCATACCCAGTGCTAGTGCTTAGATTAAAAATAACCTATGTCCTTTTAAAATTAATTTATTTTAAGTGACTACTAAATAAAAATATTATAATCAAGATTCAGTAGTTTGTTCTGCAATTAACTGTCCATGTCATGATTTTTAAAATACATTTGTTACTCCGACTTTTAAATTCTATGCGACCTTTGACAGCATATAAATATCAAAAAAACACTCACCATTTCTAACTACATACTTTCAACACATAAATTAACTCAATTGCCACAAAGAAAAAATCAAATCGACCGCCCGCTACTGGCAGTACGAATATGAATTTCCGACCTGGTCGGGACAAGGAAGCCAAAGGTAAGCGGCCTTCCGCTGCACCAACGACAATTAAGGAAATCATCGTTACCACAATAATGTTTGGTTGCAAAAAGGCCATCTTAAACGATACCCACCTCTTTTTAGAAAGCCTGTTTCCGATCTCATTGATTGGCGATCTTATACCATACCCCAGAACTTATTTCTCCAGTTAAGATAATCTGTTTAATGTTTACTTCGTGAAAATCGGCGCGGGATGGACATTGTTATGTAGTCTACAATTTCAGGTGATGACCTCGCTAGTCCTTTGTTGTGTTGATAGAAAGAAGATGATGACAAATCACTTATCTCGCATTGCCATCGCTACCTTCTTTTTCTTTTCTGGACGAAGTTTTTTTTTTAATGTAATTGAACCATCGTATGGTAGATGCCCTGCTCGTGAATTTGATAGCAAATCAAGCTGCTTGCAAGCTGGTCACTTGTCAATTGGATTTGACATATAAGGCCATGCATTTTTACTATTTATTCGATTTTGGTATTAATTGAGGAAGCAAGACCTATAGTTAAAATGGGAATCGATCAAAGAGTATTCGCAGCATAGCAGAGTGGTCAAGTACAAACCCACTAAGAAAACTCACTGATGAACAAGTGAAAATGCAACCCGTTCCAAAAATATATTCTAAAAGCTATTCACTGTTCTCTTGGAATACATAATCTGATAATACTTTGAAGTGTGTCTTTGGAACGGGTTATCCTAAAAACTTGGTTGATACCTTTTTGTAATCTAATCTTGATACTCTCAAGATCAGCATCAAAAGTTTATAGGTAGAAGGATTATTGCAAAAAATCACTCTTGAAATCCGCATATTTGGAATGATGTATGCGTATTCCTGGAGCTATTTTTTTTAATACAACTTCTTTGCAAAAAATGTTGATGCTTCCTTTGAAAGTATGAAGTGCTGATTCTAAAACGATATCGCTCACCTTTATTGGACAACCCGTTGTAAAGATATAGTTCAAAGTATTTTCAGATTATGTATTTCAAGGTGAACAGTGAACACCAAATTTCCTTTATATATAATTTTTTTGAAATAATACTTGGACTTGAAAATGGTATCCGGAATTAGTAAGAAACCATAAATTAGAACTCATAACCGTTTACACCATCCCAATGAAGGACGTAGTTTTCGAATTATAGAGTGGTTTACCTCCCTATTTCATTGATTTTCTTAAAATTGATAGAAATTTCATCAAATCGGCAGATAAACCAGTTAATAAGTCCCAAAGTATTTGCTTAATTTCCATCATTTAAACGGTTCTGAGTTTTATTTTAAATCCTCTATGTGTAACAAGAACAATTTTTAAATCCAAGAATTATTTCAAGAAAATTACATCTAAAAGTAATTTTGCGACAAAATTACTTTTTTTTACAACTTGTCATTTGTTTTTGACAGCTTACAGAACTCTCCGCAAATATTTTTCCGCTGTGGTTTTCGTTAGCATTTCGCTCTCCTAGTGGAGACCACCGAAAAATTTCGTTTCGCATCGGCAGCGTACTAGGCTTAAGAGATAATAAATAAAGGTTTATCCATTTTGCGGTTTCAAAAGTATAGGGCTGGAATTCGACATCTGTCAAACTAAGTTGCTAAACCAATTTTGTTTCAGTTGAAAGTCTGACATTTACGAAAATGGATCGATTAACTATCGCACAACGCATAAAAATTGTTAAAACTACTACAAAAATGGTGAATCCGCAACAGCCACATATCGTGCTTTAAGAGGAGATTATGGTTTACATAATCGTCCAACTACGCAAGCATTGGCAAAATTGTGAAGAAATTTGAAGAGACTGGATTGGTTACAGATATTGTAAGGCCGGTGCATCATCGTCTCGCTCGTACCACTGAAAATATCGCTTCTGTAAGTGAAAGTGTTGCCGAAGACCCGAATGTGTCGATTCCTCGTCGTTCTCAGGAATTAGGACTGTCTTAAGGCACATTATGGCGTATTTTGCATTTGGATCTACACCTACATCCACATAAAGTCCAGCTCACACAACAACTGAAGCCAGCTGACCATTCATGTTGTAGATACGTCGAATGGGTACTTGAACAACATGCGGTGGCCGGCGAACAACATTTTCTTCAGCGACGAAGCACATTTCTCACTCGGTATGTATGTAAATAAACAAAATTGTGGTATTTGGGATTCTGAGAATCATCAAGATATTGAAGAGAGGCCATTACATCCACAAAAAGTCACTGTTTGGGGCGCTCTTTGGTCCGGAGGTGTGATTGGACCTTATTCTTCGAAAACGACGATGAAACGACTATCATCGTCAATTCGGAGCGTTATGGTCACAAATAAGCCAAATAAGATTGAAAACTTTCGTACGTTTCACCCCCCAAAACCCATTTGATGACATTGTTGTATTTGTAGCTTTGAAACTCTATCCATGAATAGATGGGAAATCGAAAAACAAAACAAAAACAAATTACTAGGGCTGTGTTGTCTATGTATCTATAGAAAGAGGAACAGAAAAGATTCTTGTGTGCGTGTTTCAGCTTGTTGGCAAATGTCAAATGAAAGCAGAGGTTTCCGGTCTTTACATTATTATTTTATGGTTATGGTCATATCATAACCGACTTTTTTTTGCCTGCTATTGAAGAATACAACTCGGAGAATATGTGGTTTCAACAAAACGGTGCCACATGCCACACAACTCGAGCGAATATGGCTTTATTGCAAGAGACATTTCCTGGCCTCGTCGTGGCGATATCAATTGGCCAAAAAGATCATGCGATTTGACACCGCTGGACTTTTTTTTGTGGGGCTACGCGAAAGACCGTGTTTATACAGATAAGCCTTTAACTCTTGAGCACTTGAAAACCAACATTCATCAAGTTATGGCTGAGATACCGCCCAATATGTGTCAAAAAGTGGTATAAAATTACCTCAAAAGAATCAATGTTTGCAACAATTCGCGTGGTGGTCATTTAAATGATATAGTGTTTCACACATAATGTCAACGTTCATACTTTATAGTAAAAAAGAAATATCATGAAAAAAAATATTTTATGTGTGTTTTATTTACGATTACTTTTGAAACCGCAAAATGGATAACCCATTATTATAATCGAAATTCTCGATGAGACGAATTTAGTACGGGCCTTCGAAAGACTAAACCTTCCGACCTGGTTCACTCGACGGGAAACCGCTTTAAAATCGTGGAATTATCACAGGATAGTTATCTGCAACAGGTTTATTAATTTAGTTAAAAATAAAATACTAGATAAGTTTGAACTTAATTGCAATCGGGAGAAGGAGGTGTTTTTAGTGAAGTAAGAACCTCACACTTCTATGGACAAGCGTTTTTCGTCCGCATACAACCTTGTGAAGGTTTTACACCTAACCTAACCCAAGGGAAAAAATGTTTTAAGCGATATTACTTACGTAATGTAAGTATATATGTAAATTGAATAGCAATCTCAAGAAACCTTTTTTTCCCGTAAATATCAACGAGACATTTATAAACCAAAGTGTAATTGGACTTTCTTTTATATTAGCATTTAAAATTATCATCCCAAATTAAAAATCAGCTTGACACAAACAATTAATATTGAATACTATTTTTGGTTTGTTTATATTTCTCCTTTTTCAATTATTGTGAATCATAATCGACCTTGAATATTGCATAGGGATGTACAATGTACAGTACGTTATATATAGGTATGCACATAGATAACTAGGTACACCTTTGTGTTGTGTGCGAAAATGGTTTTAACAGTAATTTTTTCAGTTATTTTGGGATGATTAGACGCGCATTGCAGAAAACAGGCAATTATTTCGAAATAAATTTTCGGTTTATGAATATTGAATATGTTTCTGGGTATTTTTGTTCTTCTTAGTCTTTTCAGGGAGAGTACGATAACTCAGGCGCCAAAAAATAAAAAGGGATTCTTGTAGAATAGTTAGTTACCTACAAGCATTTTTTAATATGGAAGGGGGGTGGGGGGTTCATTATCCCCCTGTTTGGCCGGGAGGGCCAATTTCATAAAAAAAGTACTAAAAATGGAAAACAAAATATAAATAACGGTAATACTTACAAACAAGTGTTATAACTTTTTTTAAAGCCAATACCTTAATCGATTCGCTAATTTTTAAATCAATGGGAATCTATGCATAGTTTTTGAAAAAAAAAAACGGGCTTAGACTCAAAACTTTGGGTAGAAGAACTCAAATTTGTACAAGTTACAGTTTCAACAGAATTATTAATAACATCAACTAATTTTAAAGTTTAATTTGATTTGCAAAAAGTAGAATTTGATTTGTAAAAAGTTGAACTTGATTTGAAAAGACTATACTATATACTCTGCTTGAAATAGTTTTTACAATTATTATTTGAAAATTATCAAAATTTCAGTCTTTAAGTATAATTAGGATAAAAATGGAAATTGTAAAAATGAACTAAGATACCTAACAATAATTTCTCCATTTCTTTTCAGAATCCACTGCACTTATATGCTATGATTGCAACAGCGAATATGATCCACGTTGTGGTGATCCATTCGAGCCATATTCCATAGGCGAAGTTAACTGTAGTAAACAAGAACCACTTGAGCATCTTAAGGACAAATATAAGCCATCTTTGTGCCGTAAGACAACACAAAAAAGTAAGTTAAAAAAATGCATGCAAATTAGCGTAATCCCATGTCCAGCTTGTATGGAAGTATATCATCCACAAGCTCAAGCTAAGTATACACGATTGGATGATCTTCCAATATTGGCCTATCAAACTGTCAAAAGTCTTCTAGCAGCCTTCTTTTTGCACCTTCTCTAGGTAAGAGTTGAAGGTAGTGCGGAGGTTCGACCATTTGACTTTGGATTCGTTGACGGCCATCTCAATGGCGTCCCAAACGTCTTGCCAAACTGTGTCCTTAAGTAGCTTATACTCTGCACAACCTGCATCCTGAATGAACTTCAAAGTTTGTTCATGCGGTGACTTTAGCAGAAAATAAGCTATTAATTAATAAAAATAATAATAAAATTGTGTGCTTAGACGAGTTCAAACGATTGGAGGAATTCTGCCAATTTTTTGATAGAAAATTGGCAGATGATTGGCTGCCAATTTTTTTTTTTCTGTCACTTTTGGCAGATAAAATCTGATGTTTATATGGTTGATAGGAAATTGGACATTAGATAGAAAGATATATAGATATGTATTTATTAAATTTCAGTAACGTATATAAATTTTTTGTTTCTTATAAAAAAACTTATAGGCATGACATGCTTATTGCCGTCTGCCAGATTGGCACCTAAAGATTTTTATATTTTAATTTTACATTTTTCTTCGTATTGCATTATTTTTTTTCATATTTTTAATTTTAAATATTATTTTGTTTTTATTTATTCTCAAATAATTCAGACACAATTCTATTTCTATATATCAATGCTTCTTTACAGAATTAAAAAAGTATTTTCCAGTTTTCACCGTTCAGAATACTGTAGATTTCGAAGTCACTTAACTCGTTCTTACTATAGTAAGCTCTTCGAAGTTCTCTTAAGATCGGGCATCGTCCAAGTGTTATATTTCTGCGTTCATTTAAGTTGCACATAGAGCACATCTGAACGAGGTCACTTCAGTGAGGCATTCAGTTTAGACGACGCATTTCCACTTTTGCTTTGAAAATAGTAGATATTATTGATATACTGTATGAAGAATTGAAGTAATTTCTTAGTTCCAAGTTGTGGTTTAAATTTCGATATAATAATCGTTGTTCATTGTTTTTCATCGAGTTTTTGGAGCAAACCGTATAATTGTATTTTTAAATCATCTATATTATTTTAATTCACTTGTAATGGGGCACCCCACTCATTTGCAATTCTTTCCCATTCAGAAAACCAAAGTATCTTTCTTGTTAGAGCATATAAAGCGATTTGTTTGGGAAGTCCAACACCGCTCATTTTCAAAACTTTTAAGAGGAAGTCCAAATGAAGTTTAGGAGTTGATAAAAATAACGGAGATACTCCAGTTTCTATATAAATAGAGTAGTTCGGACAGGAAAACAGAAGCTTAAATATATTTTTAATGAAAAAACGAAGTAGATGCTCTACAGTTTCATACCTTTTGAAGCCCCAATATTGGGCACCATAGAACATTATAGCTCGAGCTGTGGATTCAAAAACTTTGAATTTGTTGTTTTTTGAAATATAGGAACAGTTGAAAATATTTTTCCAATTAATACAAATAGTTGCTTTTCCTTTTTCGAGTTTCTTATTTAAGTGATGTTCCATATTAAGATTGAACGATAGACTTATGCCGAGATACTGAAATTGTTTGACAACTTCCAGCCTTTCACTTCCAAAGGTCCATTTTTCATCCTCACTTAAAGCTCCAGTATCCTTTTTAAAAACTACGATTTTTGATTTATTTGTGTTGAGTTGTAAATTCCACTTTTGGCAATAGGTGTTCAGTTTATTTATCAGTAACTGCAACATCTTAAGATCTTCAGCTAGTAAGACGATGTCATCAGCGTAAAGGATTACGTTAATTTTCAACCCCGCCAAGGAAACTCCTCCCGTAGTTCTTCTGTGAAGTCATCGATATACAACGAAAATAACAATGGACTCATACAACATCCTTTCCGAACTCCTATTTCCACATCAATTTTTTGAGAAACATGATCTCCATCGCATATCATTGCAGTCGTAGATTCATAAAGTTTTTCTATTGATTTTATAAACTTGTAAGATACTCCAATGCTACCAAACAGACTTTTCGATCAATAGAGTCAAACGCGGCTCTATAGTATACAAAGTAAGCGTACATTTTTGTTTTCTGTTCAGTTTCATTTTTGCTAAATTGACCAATATAAACACATTGTCTACAGTGCTATAACCTTTTCTGAATCCGGCTTGAAACTCACTTAGTTTGCAGTTACTTTCGACCCAATTCGTACGGCGCTTTAGCAGTATCGATGTGTAGATTTTTAAGGCTGAGTTCAATAGCCAAATGCCCCTGTAGTTACTTGGGAGAGTAAGATTTCCTCTTATACAAATGGGTGTTAGAAGCGCACCATAAAAGTAATCTGGGACAATCCCAAACTGGTATGTTATGTTCAAAGAAGTTGCCAAATGCTTTTTAAACTCATCTGGACTCTTTTTATAAAACTCAATTGGTACTCCATTAGATACGGCTACTTTATTTGAAGAAATTTTTGCTAGCACATCACAAACGTCATCAAAGGTTATATACATCCATCCAAAATAATGTCTTCCGATAATGGCTTACCGTATGACCAGGTTGTATGAACGTCTTTTTTTGTAGTGCTTGCTATGAAAAAACTTCTCAACTCATCTATATCTGCTTTTAATGTGTTGGTTGTTGTTTCGCCGTTAATTTGTTTTGTTAGTTTCCAAGACTCTGCAGTATCTGTTACGCTGCTCAGCCGTAACGCTATTCACTCAAAATAAATAATTTTTTTCTCCTTCCCGAGTTTATTAAATTCTTTTGTTGATTTTAAATATTGTACTTTAAGAAAGCTGTTAGTGTTGCTGCCTCTGTAAAGCTTAAGCCAAGGTAGACTTTTTTCTTAGTTTTTCACAGTCATAATCGTACCATTTATTTTTGAAAATAATTTGTGAAGCCTTGTTTGTTTGCATAATTGATGCCGCATTTATTAAAATACTTTCCAGTTCGAAGAATGGTGTAAAGTGTATAGCAGATTTGGTATTAAGTGTCATGATGATACGGTCACGAATTCATTTGCAAAATTCTCTTTCCAACTGAATTTTTCGATGTTGCTTTTAGCTTGCTTACTTTGGTAATGAGTGTATATAAATCCAATTTTCACCTCAATTAGAAAATGGTCAGAGTAAATTTCTTTTAGTACAGATAAGTCTTCAACAGCTGTGATCCAGTCTCCACCGACAAGACAGTAGTCTATTACAGAGTTGCCTTGTCTTCCAGCAAACGTATAGCTTCCCAAACTGTCACTCGAAGTTTTTCCATTCAAAACTGATAATCCAAAAGCATTGCACAGCTCCAATAATTTCATCCCCTCCTTATTGCACACGACATCTTTCGATTTTCTGGTTCCATATCCGTACTTGACCGCAGTGTTTCTAGTTCCGATTCGGGCTTTCATATCTCCCATCACCATTATATTCACAAAGTTACTGTTCAGTAGAACATCATAAAGCGTTGGGTAGTCTCTAATCCAATGGTTACAGTTAATTTATTGGGGGACACTGTAAAATGATTTTTATTCAACAGTGATGACAACAATTGGCGTGTTTTCATTCCAGATAATTTTACACGAGTTTTTGACATAATTTTCTTGAGTGCTATCAAGAACTACCTCTTGCTTGAGTTCTACATGCAGGAATCCATTCACATTTATGATTTGGAAAATACTTTTCAAATTCTGAAAATCTATTGCTAATAATATGGGTTTCAAAAAGACAAATAATTTCATAAAAAGTCTGCATACAATAACTTATTATTTAATCCAGAAATATTATAGGATACAATTCTTATTTTTAAAATAAAGTTTTTTTTGTGTTTCATGGCAGACCGGATATTGCTACTGCTCCATCATAGCGGTTGGTGTATTCGCTATTCCCGCGGTCGGTAATGTAGTTAAATTTATAATGGTGCTGCAACTGGCGCTAACTCGTGTCTATTTTGGTTTTTAATTGCAAACAGTGAAGTGTCAGAGGTGTTTTGCAAAATGTTAACAAAAAAGCCACTTTTTAATTGTAAAATTCTAAATTCTTGAAGCTTCTTAAATCCGCAATTATTTTTTTAAAGCGAAGCCCTGATGTTTTTGACCAAGTGAACTCGAAGTCGTTGACTATAAGTTTTTCGTCTCGTAATGATACACAGCAAACGGGGCGGCCTTTTTTCAAAAGTTTTCTCACTTGCAGAGTTTTCCGCGTCGAGCTGCCAATGGATAATCCTTTTGGATTGAGACACCAGAGTTTTTTAGCCTATTTGTGTTTTTAAGGACTTTATTTGCGGCATCTCTACTACCAAAACTAACTATATAGTTCCTAAATAGCTCATTCGAAGTTCTAAGTTCCCTTATGTCATTCAGTTGGACAATGTGCGGACAGCTCGCAATGCTGGAGCAAATTTCAGCCACTTTCATTCTTTGGTCGATCGGTTTCTTTGAAACGAGTTTTACCAATAAATTTTTTTCATTTAGCTGATATTGGAGGGCGGTAAGTTGAGATTGGATTGCATTGTATTGCTCTTCAGCCAGGATACATCTTTTTTCCACATCTTCTACTCTTTCTCTGAGAACTTTATTTTCTTTAATTACAAGAGACAGATCTTGTTTAACTCCATCGACATCCATCCGATTTAGTTGCAAGATCTGTTTGCTTAAAATCAAAGAGTAGTTGAAGTGCTTTTATGCTCATTTCGGATACCTTAGAAGAAGCAGTTTTTTTCTTTTTTGTCCGTCATTTTAAATTCTGGTGATGGTCTCGCCTACGCTTGTGTTGGTACATATACGAATATACCGTGCTTTATTTTGATAATTGCAAATAGTTTCTTAGCCGCGATTAATAGTTTTTAATCTAATAATTTAGTTCTACTATAACTTACTTTTCAGTTGAATTTGATACTCCTTTTACTCATAATTGTTAAGTTTAAATATTGTGGTGATATTTATTTAATCTTTTTAAATTCAAAATACAAATTTGAGAGCAAAACACAGTAACCTTACACTTTGCACAGCAAAGTTCTGTTGCCAATCCCTGTTGGACATTATTTTTGCAAAAAATCTGCCAATATTGGAAGATCTTCCAATCGGGTGTACTTAGCTTAAGATCAAATTACTTTTCAATACGGCTACAGGGGGCAACTGCTTTTGATGAATTTAAAAAACAAAGTGCATGACTTCTGAATTTAAACATTTTATTATAAGAAGAAGTATAAAAACAAGTTTGTACATACATAGGTATTGTTTCTGTTCTTTATTTTTTGGGACGGCGATTTTATTTAATTAAGAGTTTTTTCCGACCTTTATTTATTTATTTACTTATTTATTTACATAAATAAGAGATCTTTAAATTAAATCTACAGTTAGATTTATTATAATAATAATTAAATAACTAGGTATATGTTAGTATAATTATAACATATATAACTATATATGTATATAATTTAAAATTAGGAAATTCGAATAATTCATTTAAAATAATTTATTTAATTGATTAAAAAGTACATTAACAAATTATTTTTTAAAGTGAATCTGCTTATATGAAAATTGAAATCAATATAATTTGAAATGAGATTAGTTTCTCGGACGCAACGAGTTATAGGTTCGTTAAGTGCATAGTTAACCCTATGTTCATTTTCATGAAGAAACAACGTTCCCTTAACTGTCGCGATGGAGCATATAAATCAATCAATGATAAAAGAAAAGGACATTTGATATGGTGAGATAAAATGTCGCTTATAAACATTATTGAAAAATTTTGAAGTGACTGAATTCCTAGAAGTAGGCATCTTGTAGAATAAGGCGGGATTTCGATGTTCCAACCTAATTTCTGAATTGTAAGTCTTGTGAATTTTTTTTGAATAATATCAATTCTGTTAGAATAAATATTGTAGTAAGGATTCCATATCACACAACAGTATTCTAAAATTGACCTAATATAGGAGTTGTATAGATATTTAAGTGCAAAAGGATCCTTGAAGTCCTTAGAATTACGTTTAATAAACCCTAGCATGGAGTTTGCTACAATAAATTCAATATGCCTGGTAGAGCTTAGTTTCGAACCGAAAAAGACACCAGGTCTTTTTTCTCCAAAACTCTTACGAGAACATGGTTTTCAATTTTAAAATCGAATAAATTTTGAGAAAAGTTCCGACAAAAAGAAAACTATTGACATTTAGTGACGTTCAAGAACAATTGGTAAGCTGTACACCATTCTGTTAACTTTTCAAGATCATTTTGTACAAGAAGGCAATCATCTATAGATTTTATGCATCTGAAAAAATTTTAAATCGTCTGCAAATAGAAGAAGCTTTCGCAAAATCCGTATAAATAACATCTATTTGGTAACCTTCTTCGAGTTTATTCAGAATGAAATTAGAAAAAATAATAAGATTGGTTGTTGTGGATCTTCCTGTAATAAAGCCATGTTAAAACGGAGAAATGTGTTCATTTAGTAGAAAAGTGAGCTTATCACATATAATTTTCTCGAAGAGTCTTGGTATACTGAATAGCTTACAGATCGGACGATAATTGGAAATTTCCTGCTTTGGACCAGTTTTATGAATTGAAGATAAAAATAATTTTTTCCACACTGAAAGGAATTCCCCACTGAGGACTTTGAATGCCCAACAACAACTTGAGTGTGCTACCACCCAGTTTTTTCTCAACTAATTTGGCTGGAATTATAGCTATTTCACGACTTGCCAAGGTCGATCATCAGACTCCTTTGCTCTAGTGGTGCTGGTCTACTTTTTCATTTTAATTGAAAAACTTCTTATGCCTTCATCGTGTATTGAACCATGACCAGCCGCTTAGTAGCCAATGCAATTCGCATCACGCCTGACTTAGATGATGATTATTATTGTTGGTTTTTCGTGAAACAATTTTTTTTATTTTTACATGGCATGGCCACACAGAAGAATCCATGATTATCGACTATTTTGAACCTGGAACACTTAATTTAAATGTGAAGAACTTAAGTTTTTCCTGTTTGATCAATGCATAGAATTTAAATTGATTAGAAGGAATATCAGTTTTTTTCGATATGCGATTTATTATATAAACGGTTTTGTGTCTTTGTTAAACTTAGATAACTGAAGCCATTTATATTCGGATAGAGCACAAAGAGAAGCGGACGAGTCAGTGCCAATTTAATGTTGTTATTTTATTTGGTAGCTTTATAGGTTTTTTATTAGAATGCATTGTTTTCCATTCAGAGTTATTATTATTCAAAAAAATGAGTTGGGAATCGGGGTTAGCTGGTTTTGGTAAGATCGGATCAAGTTGATAAAGATGAGTTTTTTTAACGACCATCGACATTCTCAACCTCCATAGGCATGTTCGGGGCAGAAGACGTTGCATCAAGCTTGTGCGAATCGGGTGGGTTATTAGGGTTGAGGGAAGGCGATCCAATATTTCCCTTAGAGTTTTTAGAATTGCAGTTTTTCGCGTGGGAGATTTGTTGGTATATAATGATTTTAAAGCATTTAGATCGTTTTTCATCTCGCTCACACTTAGGGAGAGGTCATGAAAATTATTTAAGAAAGTGGAGAGGTTAATATTCACACAAGTGTCATATTTCCAAAATAAATTACGATTCACTAAGGAATTAAAGATCTCGTCAGATAAATCGACAAATTAATGCGTTTCGCCCAGGTACTACAGTTGGGCTCATCAACTAGATGCTTTTGTACCCTTCTAAGATGCAATATATTAGTCGATGGCTACCGACACAAATAAAATTTACAGCATTAAATTCCCCTGTAAATTTTATTTGTGTCGGTAGCCAATGACTTAGAAGAGTACTACAGCATCTGACTAATAAGCCCAACTGCAGTACGCAAAAAAAATATTTAAACATTTTTTTAAAGAACAGTTTCTTTCTCAACTCAAAGTCCATTCGAATTAGAAATAAAATATTTTATTAGATATTCAAAATTCTATTAGTATTGACATGTGTTCCCTGCTATAGCATATTCCCACCAAACTCGTTTTCGCTTTTCGTTTACTAAAGAGAGTAGAGCGTTCGCACCAAATATTTGCTAGTTTTTCTTTGACACTTAAATCTTGTTATAATGCGGCATAAAAAGAGAGAACTAAATATGAGTATTTTAACCAACTTTATTTTTGAGGCTGAAGCAATCGTCTTCTTCATTTGCAAAAAAATAATAATTGAACTTATTAAAAAAAAAAAAAAATTAGTTCAAAACTCTACAATACATACAAAATATGGCCATTTTTCTGAATTCCTCGGAGGCCCTGTACCCGGTTCATATTCAGCCAAAGTCAAGAACTTCTCGTCCGCATTTCTCCAAATTCGTTTTATTTTTTTGTTTTTCATTTCCATATAAAACCGTTCAATAAAAACAACTCACACATTATAATTTTATTAGAAATAAATATTTGCAAAAATGTCCTTACCGCCACAGTGTGTTATCTTGCAAATCTAGCGGGCCTTTTTTCAAAATCTGAATGTTGTCAGAATGAAAATATTTTGGTGTAGGTAGAACCCTAGGCCACACCATGCTAACAAATAAAAATATGGAAAACTTTATTTTCTGTAAAGTTATATTACAAACAGGCGTTAAATATGAGAAAACAATTATTAAAGATCAGTTGTAAGTCGGAAGTCGAATTGATAATTGTGGTTTTAGGTATTTGGTAGTGCTAGCCCCCAAATTATTTTTGCTTATTATTTTTGTGTTATCTGCGAACTGTTTGAGGTAAGAAATAAATTTATATAAGCTCATAACGTAGTAGAAATCCTTTTGTTTAAAAGCCCTCGGCTTTGTTGTTTTTGTTTTGTTTTGTAACTTTTTGAAGACTTTTAAAAATGTACGTCGTGTATACGTCGAGGTATTCTGTGTGATCCTTCTTTAATATTTTCTTTGTCACAAACCATTTATAATTTTTGCTTTTGAGTGCCGCCCCAAAGAATTTTTCTTTTTTTAGTTAGGCATACAGTAAAATGAAAATTATTGAGATTTTTTAAGTATGGAAAAGCGCAAAGAAAGAAGATCGAAATAAACTCATTTCTAATCATATAATGGAAAGCTTTGTTCTTGTGGGCGTAGATTAACCCCCCAGAGTAATTGTTACTTTTGTAAGCTCGATGAATTGCAGAATCCATGAAAGATGGGAACGAAGAAGTAATCTGGATTAGAAAAGTTCAAGAGGGGTTATGGAGACTAATTATCTACCTACATTATGCCTGGTACTATATGCCTGCAAGCATACGTAAGCTTTTCATACACTCGAAAGTGATCATTCAAGCTTGTATACTGCTACTTGGGCGAATTTCGTTGAGCTGTTTATGAGAAAGTTGAAAATCGATAAAAGGTTGTATGGCAGACACCGTTAAAAACAAAATATTAAAAAAAAAAATGTTTGACCAAAATGTAGACTATAGCCATGAATCAAGAAAACAAGATAACGACACTTCTTGGTTTTTCTTATTTTATTGATATCATATGTGAAACAAAATCCATTAATCCACAAACAAGAACAATTTGCAGATTTTGTTTCACATATGGCGTCAATAAAATAAGAAATCTTGTTTTCTTTGATTCATGGACTATAACTATACCTAAGGTAGTGCATACAATTTTTTTTTATCAAAATCGATAGAGCCGTTCTCGACATAATTAAGATGGTAAAAAAGTTAATTTCGGGGCTAACAAATTATTCAAAGATCTATTTGACATAATCGCTTAAAACGCTTAAGTTCCAAGTTTAAAAAAAATCTCTTCAGCCGTTTAGGCTGAATGTCGTTGAACAGATAGACAGACAGACAGGAATGCGGAACTCACTTTCTTGGTTTTCTCTATCATCCTAATGTGAAGTTTGATTAAAATCTCGAGTTCGTCTTTTTTTCCACATGCAAAATTTGCCCTATAGAACCTATATCGGAAATAGAAATAAGTGAACTGAACTACTATAACTAATACATATTTTCAAAAGTTAAAAAGTTGTTGTTAATATCGTAGATATATTTGTTTTGAGGTTTCTAAAGTTTAAAGGAGATGAGTCTATAGATTCTTACAAACACTGTGGTGAGTGTTTGAACAGAATCGATTAATTAGTCCTTGAGTAATCAATATTTGAACCCAAGATCAGAACACACAAAAAGTGAAAAAGTGAAAAAGTGAAGTAGAGTTTTGTCCTATTTATATAAATACAAAAAGTGTACAGACTTAAAATCACTAAACAGAACTTCATATATTAAGTTATATTTACAACGGAAAAATACAGTAGTTGCTTTGTCATCAGCTGTGTTCTTACATGGGAGTACAACAACACCAACCTATCCGGTTAGCTATAGTAGTCCAGGAAAATTAGACATTCACTTCGAAAAAATTCCGACAAAGCTGAATTTCGGTGTAGAGCTGCATTTCATTGTCCTTAGCATTTTCTAAAAAGTACCCTAAATTTGGTGCGGAGCAAAAATGTTTAGGGGGCGGGGGAATTCAGTTTGTTTTCTTCAAATTACTCGAAAACTATAGGTTCTTTAGAAAAACGTTGTAGGAACGAATTGTAGCTAATGTTATTCTACACAGCAGATTTAAAATATAGCGTACCAAAGTTTACCCCAATGTTTTCAACCATTTTTCTCCAAATCTATCAATTGTACGATAAAAAGTTTCTTAATCTTTTTTGTGTAAAATAACATTAGCTACAACGCGTACGTACAACTTTTTTCAAAAGAACCTATAGTGTTCGAGTAATTTGGAAAACAAATAATTTTCCCCCTTCCCACCCAACCCTAAACATTTTTGTTCCGCCCCAAATTTAGGGTACTTTTTAGGAAATGCTAAGCATTAAAATGAAGCTCTCCACCAAAATTCAGCTTTGTTGGAATTTTTTCGAAGTTTCATCATATTTGTGATTAATATTCCTGGCCTCACTCAATAGCCGTTCTATAGCTTATCTGGATAGCTTAGGATATTTATTTTACATAGGAATACAACAACACCAACCTATCCGGATAGCTAAAGTTCGTTTATTGAATGAGGCCAGTTATATCAATTTCTCTTGACAGAAAGATCTGTTTGTTTCGTTTATTTTATCTTTGAATTGCAACTCATTTTTTAACAAAAAAAAAACATTTTTGGAAAACAAGTCATTAATGAAAAATGTATTTTAAAATGATTAGTTATTAGCATTCTTTGTGAGGAAAACGAGTAACATGTCGCAAAAGGCTTAGTGTGAATAAGCTACTATTTTATTAGATATTAGATATCTATTGAAAAATATTGTATTAATAGTGCCAGTAATTTCACAAAAAAAAAATCGATTGAACAATTATACTTTAATACAAATTATTACGCTATGAAAACAAATACAATAGGTACATTTTTTTCCTAATAAATTTTCATCAGAATAATAATAGAGAAACCAACCAAATAAAAAAAAATAAAATAAAATAAATTTTATTTTTGGAAAAAATCAATATAAATTTGTTCTCGAATGAGTTTGCCCATTCCTGGTTAAAATCCTGTCTACGTATGTATATTTTAGATTAATAATTAATGTGGCATGATATTTCTTATCAAGGCTGTGTTGCATAAAACGGATACCTTAAGCCCTTCAGTCCTTAACGTTTTCATGCTTATACATCGCAAGTATTTTAAGTCTTCATAATATTTGGAAAGGAACCAAGTAGAAATAATTTACTTTAAAAATATCCCAAAAAATCATAGCTACGTTTTCATACCTTGATTTGTGTGACATGCTAATATGCCGCGTACAAGTGACAATTTGCCATTATTTCTTCTATATATATTCCATTAATGACCTAATCATGTGCCAATATTTTCGCAAAAATAAAAAATTGTGGCAAGTGCCAGTGACAATATGAAATATAATGGCAAAGAATACGTCATTAGAACATTGATCTTTTAGAGTATTTTATTTGCGTGTTAAGGAAGAACCAAATCAATCTATTAGCGCATAAAAAAGTTATTATTAGGTTTGTTTGTTGACACCTGGTCACCCTATAAGCAGTGGCGGACTAAGCTTGTTAGAGGCGCGGGCGGTAATGTTAAAGGGGGCCCCTATGTGATCAGATATTTTTTGTAGTTTCTACAACGTCAGCTTTTACGACAAAACAAAAAACATCCATCAAATGGGTCAAAAATGAGACAGTCAATACCTGGTTCTCAAATCCACTGTGCCAAACTAGTGCCATGTAATTCAGGTTGCATTTAAAACACCTTAGGTCTTACAGGCATATAGTTAAAATTAAAAAAAATAAAAAAAAGGTATTAATTATAATATATGTACGGGTTCAGCATTAGGCAAAGCAACCAACAGGTGGAGTGCAAAAAAATAATGCATAGAAAACAAAATAACAGATTTTATTTAATAGAACCGACTAGCCCCCAGCGTTGTATCGGAAATACTTTTACTTTAACCAAAAATCGAAATTCTGTTGATCCGATCGCTAATCTGAAGATTCGGTCACGTTGTTTGGAGTATATAAGGAACATATATTCAAACATCGATTTTAGATAAATGTCTAAAAACCAAACTTGCCTATAGATACAGTTAGTAGTTTTTTTTCCAATTATTTTATAAATCGTTTCGTGACTTCATTTTGCTTAACTCCTCAATGACATCGTTTAAATCAATCTCCCTTGAAGCTTTACTCTTAATTGATAAAACGGAGAGATTGACTAGACGTTCTTGGGTCATAGTAAATCGAAGGTAATATTTTATACACCTAAGTATACACGATTGGAAGATCTGCCAATATTGGCAGAGTTTTCGATAACAAAACTGACCAATTTTCTATCAACCATGTTGTAAACATCCAATTTTATCTGTAAAAAGTAGCAGATATTTTCTATCAATAAATTGGAAGACTTCTTCTAATCGTGTGAACTCGTGTAAACACACAATTTTTCATATTTTCAATTAATTGGCCAATTATCTGCTTATTAAAAATTGGGTGATGCTCTTGCCAAAAACACCATCCAATTTTTAATTGGCAGAAAAATTTTCTTTAAGATTGGGGGAGGAAACAACAAAACTAATTTATTTGATTTCGAAAAAAAAAATGAAAAAGTGTTTTAAAAGAACGAAAATGGATGCGGAAATAAATAAGAAGCTGCTAGTCACCGTCGTGTCGGTCAATATAGCGAAGAAGAAGTTTTATAAAAAGAAGGTCGAAAATGATTGGATAGTCACTATTGCGCTCTTCATATTTTCTATTTTAATGTTTTTTTTTTCACAACTAGCTACTTTCACAAATACACTTCCGTTCAATTGAATAGGTAAACACGTTTTGAGAGAGCTATTACTCTTAAATTAGTGAACTTAATAGATTTTTGTAAATGGCATGAGGAAGAGCATGAAATTTTAAAGAGAATAATAAAAACACAAACTAAATTATGCCGTTACTTTTGGTTCCACTCAAATTAGCATACTTACAAGCTTAAATCGGGTGATTTTAATAGTATGCCTTATTAGGTTATTCGAGCAAAGCTTCACTATTGTTTGGAATTCTTAATGGTCAGACCTCGTGAAACCGTCTTTGGATCTCACATAACAATACGTGAAGTTTACAAAAAAATAAAGTGAAAAGTGGACAATGGGTCGGGAAAAACTCTAAGTGCGGTTGAGAAAGCCAATATTGATTGTTTTCGTGATCAAGGATTAACGGGACTTAAAATTTCGAAAAAAATTTAATAGAAGTTTTAATGTTATTTACAATTACCTCAGAAACAGAGAGAAATGCGGTATTAATATGAAAGGCTCAAAAAAACGTGCAAAGTCCGCAAATGATAGACGATCGATTTTAAGACTTGCATCCAATTCCGCGTATTCTATTCCTAAAATAAAGAAACAAGCTGGGATAAAAGCGAGCATTTCCACAGTCCGGCGTGTAATTGTAAGTTGCACATACTTAAAAAAAAACTCCAAAAGAAACCACACCTTAACAATGAACGAAAAAAAAACCGATTGAATTTCTGTAAGAATCATATGACCTGGAAAAAACAGTGGCGTAAAGTTGTTTTCTCTAATGAAAAAAAAATTAATTTTGACGGACCAGATGGGTTTAACTTCTATTGTCATGATTCGAGAAAAAATGAGCGTTTTTCAAATCGAAACCATAGTCGAATCGGCGGTGTCATGGTACGGGGGTCAATTTCTTACTACAGAACTTTTGAAGTAGAGTTTTCTTCCACCAAAATGACCGCAAACACTTACAAAAACATTTAAGAAAGGGCTTTTCCTAAATTTTCGGAAGTATTTGGACCTATTAGATGGGTTTTCCAACAGGACAACGCTCCAATTCATACTGCGCGGGTAGTTAAAATTTGGATCGAACAGCAAAATGTTGGAATTTTAGAGTGGCCACCCTACTCTCCTGATTTAAATATTATTGAAAACGTTTGGGGACTAATGGCGAGAAAAGTTTATGAATCCGGGAAGCAGTTTGATGACGAACAATCGAAACGAAATTTCCCTAAACTACCTAAAGGAATTGTATGATGCAATTGTATGATGTAATTTCAAAAAAAAGGTGGAAGCATTCATTATTAAATGAATAAATATGTAATAAGTTATCAGAAAAATGTCTTTTATTTATTGTTTTAAGTAGACTTTTACAGTTACAGCCATTTTACCTATTCCAATGAACTAAAAAAATCACTCTATTTAAACTTGTATGTAAACTAATTTGAGTGCAACCAAAAGTACCGGCATAATTTAGTTTGTCTTTCTATTATTCTCTTTAAAATTTCATGGGGGGTGGCCTTGGCGCGATAGTTGTGTGTTCGCCTTACAACCTTATGGTCACAGGTTCGATCCCTGCCGTAGTCTATGTCTTCTTATTTTTCCATTAAAAACCAATTCTAAAAATAAATGTCATACAATTAGTTGCTGGTTTACTCATTACATGCTGTTTTTTTTTTTTTTTTTGTAAATTCATTTTTATTTAATATTAACTTATAACTATTTTAAAGCTAGACAAAAATGTTTAAAACTAGCCTAATTTTCAATAACTTACAACTAATTTACTGGCCATTTACGGGCGCTCTAAACTAAACAATAACTCTTAGAACTTATGTCTTTCGACCTTAAAACTATTTTTATTAAATCTAATTATTTTATTTTTTAACCAAGGAAATTATTAACAAAAAACTGGATATCTTATCATTTCTTTTCTTACTTATAAACTACACCTAAATATCGATTAAAAATAATTAAAACTAAATACAACTAACTTATACTAACTAAAAATAACTTAAACTACTTAAAATACCACTTAAAACTACTTAAAAACTAGAACAGCCACAGCAGCATTTTTTTCGTTTTTTCAATTTTTTTTTTGTTTATTTTTTATATGCATGCAGACGCACAACAACATGAACCCTACATATGCATGCACATACGCACATACATTAACGTACGCACATACATGTACAGACCCGCAGATACATGCACGTATGCCCCGCATACATACATATTTTAATTTTTTTTTTGTTGGTGAGACCCCGACTGTTCCCTATACCTAATTGCCCTAAATCTATGTAAGTCGGCCAAGATAAACCATCTTCATCGACTTTAAATATTATGATGCTGTTCAGAGAGCCACCAGAACTGGTTCTCCTGTTTCGCCCTATCACTCCGGTCCCAATCGGACACAGTCCTACTGAACCGAAGGCGCTCTTCTCCACCTTGAGCGATGACGTCTCGACCATACAGGAGTCGCCTATCCACAGTTTTCCGGCTGACGTGGTAGATGAGCGGAACCGCCCTTTCATCCTGTATCAGCCCTCGACTGTCTACATAGACGAATGCCTCGGGAGGGATGTAGCCACTTAACCGCGCACTCTCGAAATATTCGTTATTGGGGTAATACGCCCCAAAAATTAACTTGTTAGTTGAGAACATCGCTCTTGCAACGTGCCCCCGAATCAGCTTAAACAAAAAATAATTTTGTCTGTTTATGTTGGCTCCATTGTATAGAACCTGGTTCGAATAATATCGTTTGTACTCCGACTCTGGTGTTCTGTGTAATCCAAGGCAACGTCGAAGACACTGCCTCTCAAACACCCGAATCTTTTCCATTTGAGATAGGGCAACGTTAAACCACACCGGGCATCCATAGGCAATCATCGGCCTGATGAGGGCCATGTAGCAAATCACTTCACCCTGTTGTCAAGACGACTGCTATAAAACAATCGTTTTGTCAGGGCAAAGGCTCCCCTAGCCTTGGCCAGAGCAGCACCTATATGTCTGTCGAAATACAAGTACTGATCCAACCAGATGCCAAGGTACTTTACTACACTTTTACTCGCCAGTGGATGCCAACGTGGTCCTACGATCACCAGCTTGAGCCAGTTCCTTCTCGTATCCATTGAGATTCTGATTTCTCGAAACTGATTTTCAACTTCCAGTCATCACAATATCGCAGAATCTTGTCGAACTCACGCTGCAAAAGAATTTTGATGACCTCAACTGTTAGAGCTGTTCTGTACGCAATTAGATCGTCGGCGTACGCAATTGCCTGAGTTAGACTACCTATCAGATCGCTGGTGTAAATGCTGAAGAGAATCGGCGAGTTAACCGCTCCCTGCTGAAGACCATTGTTAATATTAAAAACTGTGGTTGAATTTATATTGCCACTCTTGACAACAAACTTTCTACCATTTAGCATGTCATAAAGCATGCACAATAGCGGTTTACTTATACCAAGTCTGGCAAGCTTTAGATAGAGACCCTCTCACCATACAGTGTCGAAGGCCTTCTCCAAATCAACCCGACAGGCACCCGTACACTGCTTTTTAGATTTGTTCCATTGGACATCAGAAACAAGTTTAGACGCGGCATGAATTGTGTCATGTCCTGTCTTAAAACCGAACTGAGTATCCGGTATGATTTTGTTGTCCTCCGCCCACTTGAACAGAGCCCTATTAATAGCCTTTTCAAATACTTTGCTGATACTCGGAAGAAGACTTATCGACCTGAGAATCGCCGGATTGGAATTGCGCTTTCCCTTTTTAGGATGCACCACTGCCGTCTTCCACCGCACTGGATAATATGCATTATTCAGCGCGTTGTTAAACAGCGTGGTATAAATGTCAACTGCTTCCTGAGTTCTGATTTCTTTTCCTTTAATGAATCAAAGATGAGCTGGAGCTCAATCTTCGAAATTAACAGGGAGCTGGTGCCATTTCGCTCGGCGATTATGGCGTTTGCCAAATGTTCATCATTAAACCCGTTAAAACCAAGGTTCTCAGATCGCCACTGCGTTATATCGTTCCGGAGGTAAAAGTGGTGAACCAGAGCTCTGCTCTCCAGGTCATGGTTCGGGCGAATGCTAGCATTCACCTTCTACACTTGCTGGAAAGCAGCCCCCATAGTCTCCACCTTCTCCTGCGGATCTTCGATTATGAAGAGGTCATCGTCCAAGACGGCGTCATCTGGGTCTATGCCTGCTGTCAGAATTACGTCTCTGTTTTGTGTCGTCCTCTGGAGCTTAAGACATGGAAGGTCGTTTTGATCTTTTCTTCTAAATATCTTATTAATTTGTGGGAACATACTCGGGTCGGTAGTATTCACGGCCCGAATTTCGTTGTCCCAAAACAAATTAATGGACAACCTATAATTTTCTTTGATCAATTGGTTGATGTTTTTGATGGACGACTCAGTGTCCTAATCTCCAGATCTCGTGTGTCGGTAAACCGTCTGTACAATGGTTTAAGTCTTATCAGTAGTCCACTTTTTTGTCTGTGTAGTGCGTCAAATGTCACGTTACGGTACATGTCGGTTGCGTTACGTTCTTTGTATTTCGGTATTGTTCTGTTCATTGTTCGTTGAATTGTTTCGTCCATTTGTTCTAAGTATCTGTCGATTTCCGTATTTGTCAGATTCCTGTCATTTGGTGGGGATATACCATTTGAACGTAATTCACTCAATAAGGCATTGGGGAAGCGGGGCCAGCGCACCTTACTGTAATTGTAAGTATGCACAGGCACATACTCCTTCAGCTCCATAAGCTGGTTCGGAAGTTGTATTACGGCGGCGAGTCCGCAGTGGTCAGTGTCGTACTCGATCGTTCGTAAACAATTTCTTGGTCGTTGACCCACAGCGTCAGTAATTGTTAGTCTTGCGTCTTTAAGCAATAGATCCAGATAGGTACCGCTTCTTGGGAACGATGGCCTGTCTGTGGCTAGAAGATCGATGCGATACTCAAGGTTGTATCGACCCATCCAATTAAATAAATGGTTACCTCGAGGATTTTGTATTTGATTTCCCCAATCTATGTGCTTGGCGCTTAAATCACCAGCCAATATGTAGTAATTCTCTTCCGAGCTCAATCTTAAGCATTCAAAAAGCTTTTCAAGCTCTGTTATAAACTGGGTGGGCTGAGGTGTTTCCGCTGCATAGGCACCAATCACATACATTCGCTTCAGACTCTCGTCCTTGGAGTTATTAAAGGACCTGGCCCTCCAGGTTGGGGGCTCCTGCCGCTGGGGTAACTTCCCGACGCAGGAGTATCTAGCTAGTTATGAAACAACTACAAGCCTCGGATATGGATGATCCAAATGTTGATGACCCTGGCAAACGAAATACTGACAACGAATTTCGGATCTGCACGTGGAATGTCCGGACCTTAAACAGGCCATGTGCAGCCGAGCAATTAGTGGAGACTCTGGTTAAGTACAAAGCTGATATAACTGCACTCCAGGAAATGCGATGGGATGGAGAGGGCATGCGAAAAATTAAATCCTGTGATATCTACTTTGGTAAGTGCTACAGGGAAAGGAGACAGCGGTTATTTGGGTGCGGCTTTGTGGTAAGAGGCAAACTTAGACAAGAAGTTATGTAATTTAAATACGTTAGCGAGCGCCTTGTCACAATCCGCATCAGGGCCCAATTTAAAAACATCTCGCTGATCTGTGTCCACGCCCCAACCGAAGAGAAAGATAACTCGATCAAAGAGGAATTCTACGAATTTCTCGAAAAGACGTACGATAAGTGCCCGAAGTACGACGTTAAGATTGTTCTTGGCGACTTTAACGCCCAGACCGGAAAGGAGGATATCTTTGGTTCGACTGTCGGAGGACACAGCCTACACGACGAAACTTCTGAAAACGGGCTTAAACTGATCGACTTTGCGGCGGGGAGAAATATCACCCTAGTAAGCACTCGATTCCCCCATCTCAATATACACAAGGGAACTTGGAAGTCTCCAGATCAAGGCACTGTTAACCAAATTGATCATGTCGCGATAGACGCCAGGCATGCATCCAGTATCCTAGATGTCCGAACTTTCCGAGGGGCCAACATAGACTAGGATCACTACCTGGTAGTATCTAGAGTCCGGATGCGGATATCCTTGGCACCTCAGCGTAGAGAGGATATTAGGAGAAAGTTCAACGTCGGTAAACTTTTATCACCAGAGACTGTCACAACTTTTGCCGACCGCGTCGCCCTCAATCTCTCAGAAAACGTACCAGCAGCACCAACTATAGACGAACAGTGGAATCATTGCCAGCTAGCCATTAGAAGTGCCGCCTCTGATGTGCTGGGTTTCAATCGACAACCAAAGCGAAACCTCTGGTTCGATTAGGACTGTCGGCAGGCACATGCAGCCAAGGACGAAGCATATGAGTCAATGCTGCAAGATAGAACCAGAACTGGTGAGGGAGCAGCCCGCGAGGTCTATGTGCAAAAAAGAAGAGAGGAACACCGACTCCTAAGAAGGAGGAAGAGGAAGCACGAAAAGCAAGCGGTCGAGTCTATTGAGGGATGCTTCAGCAGGGGTAACGCTCGAAAGTTCTATCAAAGGGTGAAACGATCTACCCAAGGATTCCAGCCCAGAATAGAAGCCTGTCGTGATAAAAATGGTAATGTCGTAGGAGATACGCAGACGGTGCTAAGAATTTGGAAGGAACACTTTTCCAAGCTGCTAAGCGGCGAAGACTGCCAACCATCCGTAGCTATGCAGAACAACCCATTCATCTTGGATGATGATGGTCAAATTATCCGTCCACCTGACCTAAAAGAAGTAAGAACGGCGATATCCAAACTTAAGTCGCACAAGGCCGCGGGTTCAGATGGCCTGCCAGCTGAACTGTTTAAGGCAGCGGGGGATGACTTGGTCAGGAGCATACACCAACTCATTTCTAGAATCTGGTCGGAGGAAAGTATGCCCAATGAATGGAAGCTCGGCATAGTGTGCCCTATCCACAAAAAAGGGGATGCTCTGAACTGCGCCAACTACAGAGGTATAAGTCTCCTCAACATCGGATACAAAATTATGTCGGCTATTCTTTGTATCCGCCTAGAACCTTTTACCAACGACCTGATCGGATCTTATCAGTGTTGCTTTAGGCGAGGAAAATCAACTAACGATCAGATTTTCACACTCCGGCAGATCCTGGAAAAAACCCAAGAATTCCAAGTCGATACGCACCATCTCTTAATCGACTTTAAAACCGCCTATGATAGCGTTGATAGAGACAAGTTATACAGAGCCTTGTCATATCTCGGCATCCCTGCCAAACTTGTCCGCTTGTGCAGAATCACAATGAAGGATTCTCGCTGCTCCGTCAGAGTCGGTAAGAACTTCACCGACGACTTTGATGTCGAGAAATGTTTGAGACAAGGTGATGCGCAATCTCATTAACATCGTGCTGGAAGCAATTGTGCGCGATTCAAATGTCAACACCAGAGGCACAAATTTTCAAAAGTCCGTTCAATTCCTTCCTTATGCTGATGACATTGACATCATAGGCAGAACAAAACGAGCTGTCAGTGGAGCATTTGCAAGTATTGAAGCGGAAGCGGCGAAGATGGGTTTGACTGTTAACGAGACGAAAACTAAGTATACGCTGTCATCGAGAAGAGAAGCCCAACACCATCGACACCATCAGAGACTTTGTTTACCTGGGATCCATTAATATATCGCACAATATCAGCGCGGAGATCAAACGAATCACACTTGCAAATCGCTGTTTCTTCAAGCTTAGAAAGCATTTGAGTAGTAAAGCCCTCTCTCAAAGAACCAAAGAGACCCTATATAAAACTTTCATCATCCCAGTCCTGCTGTATGGGGCAGAGGCATGGACACTGACAAAATCGGATGAAAACCAGCTGGGTTGCTTTGAGAGAAAGATACTTCGTGTTATGTTTGGCCCAGTGTGCATCGGTGGTGAGTGGAGAAGAAGGGTTAACGACGAACTTTACGGGCTCTACAGCGATATCAACCTGGTCAAAAAGCTAAAAATACAGCGACTGAGATGGCTAGGTCACGTGGAGCGCATGCACATCGACGCACCAGCCCGACGAGTCTTCGTATCCAACCCCGGTGAACAACGCGACAGAGGAAGGCCTTATCTTAGGTGGCGCGATCAAGTGGTGAACGACCTCAACCAACTTGGTGTGCGTAACTGGTGGCAGCTAGCTAGGGACCAGACTAGCTGGAGAGGTTTGCTGGTTGAGGCCGTGATCCACCCTGGATTGTAAGCGCCATCTAAAGTAAAAGTAAGGTTAAGCTTAGTTTCGCTAGCCATAAACACATCTGGACTTGTGTCTTTCAGCAATTGGAATAAATTCGCTCTACATTTGGTCCTAATCAGTGAATTTACATTCACAGCTAGGATCTTAAAGGGCCTCTCCGGCAGCGCGGCCTTAACCTCTAAGTTGCGCTAAGCTCGGCAAAACAGAGTAGAGATAATCAACCCTCGTCGGCTTCTCCCTGATCTGGTTTTGGAGGCCAGTCAACTGGCTCTAGATAGCCAGCAGAATGCCCATAATATCCGCCTGTGCCGCCGGCGCCTTAAGCACGGGGGCCTGTTGGGCGACCTTTGGTGTAGGCTTTACCGTGCTTTCCCTACCTGACGCCATTTGGGCGTACGAAATTTGGGGGTTGACGGGCGTTGTTGTAGGAGGGCGCACTGTTGGACACTTTTCTACCACTGTTTGCTTTGCTGCTTTATTGTTCTTTATAAGCTGAAACGTCGGGCATCCCCGATAATTAGCGGGGTGTCTGCCACCTCGGCAGAGTACACATTTAAGCTGGGTCCTATCTTCGACCCGTTCCCTTCCTAACTTGCATTCATTGTGGTTCTCTGCACACTTAACGCAGCGTGACTGCATTTCGCAGTTTGCTGCGGCGTGGCTGAACCTTTGGCAACGCATGCAGTGAAGCATGTCGCCGCGCCTTTTTAATTTGTCCCAAGTTACAACATGGTAGTTGACGATGGAGATACTCCTCAAACTATCCAGTTTGCTGCTGGGTGAGAGTTGAACAAGGAAGAAGGGAAGACTCCGCTTCTCCCGCCTAGCTGTAACTGTAGCGAACGTCTTGAACCCGATAAAGTCGAGCTCGTCATTCGCTTTTTCGCGGAGTTCACTTAAGAACACCTGTGGTTCCGTGGAGGAATCTATGCCCTTCAAAAGGACCGTTTGAAACTTTTCGGTCTTAGGGGTGAAACTAAAGAATTCAGTAGTGGTTTCTTTTAGCAACGCTTTAATTTTTTTGTGCTGTTCCAGTGTGAAGCAATGGATAGCATGCCTATCATTATTTAGTCTTTTTATAGTAAAGTTTTATAAGTATTTATGGGTGGCACCTTTTCTTTTTTCGTAATCGGCGGCTGTGGCAGCTGCTGTTGAGACTGACTTTTCTGCTGCTGTTGATTCTGCTGCTTTTGTTTCTGCTGCTGCTGTTTTTGTTGCTGTTGTTTCTGGGCTTGTGTCTGCTGCTGTTGCTGTTGTTTTTGTCGTTTTTGTTTTGGCTGCTGCTGTGGCTGTTGTTTTTGTAATTGTTCTTTTTGCTGTTGTTGTTCTTGTTCCTCGAATTCTTTTAGTTGTTTCGCTTGGCGCGCTTTTTGGTAGGCCTTAACTTTGCTTTTCAACTTTTGGATTTCTGCCTCCATTGCTCTAATTTGAGCGACCATTCATTGTTCCTCGTCCTCCTCAAATGACGCCTCTGATGTGGAGAGGTTCACGAAGGCAGTACTATCGCCCGCCGTGAAGTGCCCTTCTCCTTCCTCAGACATATACTCAATACCCTCTTCGGGTGGAGTGTCTAGCTGGGTTTGTCTTGCTGCCTCTGACGTCTCGTCTATATCCGACGTATTCACCCCAGCTGGCAGCTTTGCTGAGGTGGCCGTGGATCTCCTCTTTACCAAATTTGGTGCGCACTTGATCCTCTTTCTGCGCTTCTGGTTAGCATCGGGTGATGTTGCCGTTGTTGTTATTGCTGTTGAAGTTGTTGCTGCAGAATCACTGCTTGTAAGTGGAACATCTTTCGATGTTCCCTCAGCTGATGCCATCGCTGGCCTCATTGGCCCTAGGACACATTTCGATGCCCCGGTGCTTAAACTCCTCCTCCTTTGATCGTTTTCCCAACCAATAAAGTTTTAAACTTCACGGTTGTGAAAAAAAGCTTGCAAAGTTCTGATGCCGGGCTGGGAATCGAACTGGCGACCCTCGGATTCTCGGTCGGCCACTATACCACTGTGCTACTGCACCACTTAAGAAATGTTTATTTAATGTTACACTTAAACTCACACACGAAATTTAATTTGGAAAAAACTGGGAAGCCGAAAACGTGTTAACACCTCCACAGTACGAGATCGACTGGTCATTACATGCTGTTTAGGCATAGAACAACATGTGATTGAGTAAAACTAGTATACGGATAAAATATGACAAGGAATAAAAAAATTAATACGAATTATAAGGGACATAGATAAATAAGACACGGAAATTTGTCCACATTAGTTCAGCCGCCATCCCTGGAGATAAAATCTGGGACAACAAGCACCTACAGTCTGCGAATATCGCGTCACACATCTTTGCTTTCATTCTTTCTCTTCCTTAACCTTCCCTCACGCCTGCGCTGTGTTGAAACATTTAAAGGGTATTCATAATCCCTTGAGCGCGTGTAGATTATAAAAAAAAAATGCTCTTCCTTATGCCATTTACAAAAATCTATTAAGTTCACTAATTTAAGAGTAATGGCTATACAACTCTCTCAAAAAGTGCTTACCTATTCAATTGAAGGGGAGTGTACTTCGCTTCTAAAATAGAGTTTCATATTCTCTATTATCTATCAAGAAATTGTCTTCTAATGAGTCCACCAATTTTTTGTTTTCTAAGGTCTTCCAACCATGTAAACAGACAATTTTTAATTGGAAGACAAATAATTGTCGGCAATTGTCAGCCAATTTTCTACCAATAAGTTGTCTAATTATTGGATAAAATAAACCAACCGTGTAAACGGACAAATTTCACTTGATAGAAAATTGGCAATTGTCAGCTCATTGGCTGAATTTTGACGGTTCGGCAAGATCTTCCAATCGTATATACTTATTATGTTAACTAGTTTTTTAAACTTGCTTGTACTACGCGTTGAATAAAATTAAAATTAAAAACTTAGAGTTAGTTTCAATTTTGAAAAGCTTTTTTCGCGTGATGCCAATGGTCAAAAAATATTCAATAATGAATGATGTGTAAGGCTGAAAACACACCGGATTATACGAAACGTTTTTCGTTCGATAGTCAAACAATTTTTTTATTTGAGCCCACACACAGAATGTAACAAAACAAAACGTTCTGTTTTTTTTGGTGTGCGTTGCAAATAAACATAATGGAATTTGCGACTTGATCTTACCGTTGTTCTACATGTAGTCGGACTCAGACGATGAAGTTGTGCATATCTTACATATACTTCTTGAAGCAATTGGAGAAAAGGACGCAAATACCAGAGAGATTATTTATAACTCTTCGGTAATTAAAAAGAAATAACAATTTTGTATTAACAAAATATACAAAGTATGTGTTTATTTATAAGAAAAGAAAAAAGCTTTTAATCTTGTCTCAATTAAAAGTCAATTATTCTCTATCTACGTCCATATTTGTTAAAATTTTCGCAGAGTAAACATAGAAACAAATAAAACTGTGAGGTGCAACGAAAGAAGAAAATAAAAATAACCAAAATCAAAATTTTGATTTGCAAACAAAACAGGTCAGCCATTGGCAAGGCATCGAAACACGTTTTTCTGTTTTGCTTTGGTGTTTATGCTTCGTTTAATTTCGTGTGTATTGTACCTAGAGATTGCAATCTTGGAATGTTCGAAACACGTTTTTCTGTTTTGCTTTGGTGTTTATGCTTCGTTTAATTTCGTGTGTATTGTACCTAGAGATTGCAATCTTGGAATGTTCGTTTCCGAGATTTCGGTATTACAAAATTTCGATCCCGGGATCCCGGGTCTTAAAAATATTTTAAAAACAAGTTATTTAGAATATATTTTCGGTTAAATTGTTTTGTTTTTCTTACCTTGCCTTTATCCGGCGTGTTATCAGCATAACGCATAAGTCCCAATCAATTATGAACTGTAGATTTTCTTAAGCTGTCCATTTCGCAATAACGTCCACAATCGTATCCGTTGCACGCAAATGTCTACAAGATCTTTTCATTTCTTCCGGCACTTTTTCTTTTTTTAAGCTCGTCGTAAATATGTACCAGACTGTCCAATGCAATAGGCAAATCGTCATCAGAACTTTCAAAGCATATTATTTGTTTGAACGATTTGGAATATGTCCTTTATTCCCTCATAGCTGTACATTCAAAAAAAAATTGTTTAATATACATTACATTACATTTTATACTACTCCGCAGATAAATCTACGAAGTAGAGACACTGAAGCACTGGCAACTAAAACATTGGCTTAAACTTTTACATACATTAACACAACAGAGAGAGACAGAGGTAGGAAGAACACACAACAGAAGAAACACATGTCAACAGCATGTGGTTGGTTTCCGACGGTCCCACATCGAAGTACTAACCACGCGCAACGATGCTTGATTTCGCTGATCTATGGGAAGCGATGCTTTCATCGTAGCCAAGGCCGTTGACTTGTTTAATATAAGAATTTGATTCAAACAGAAAATTAAAGAAATTCCGAACTGAACATTTTTCTTTTTATCTAAATTCTTTAAAAACCTAATAAGTAACATCATCACTTTATAGACGCTGCCGTTGTTTTTTTTTTAAATATACGAGTATATGTACTTATTTACTTACATATATTTTCGTTGAATACATGTTAAGAAAATATCGTTTTTGGGGGCCCATACAATTTTGTTTCTTGTGTAATGTAGAAACATTATGACAAATCCCATCATTTTACAAAATTGATACTTTTGTTTGGTATTTTTACTTTTATGTATCAAAATACATTAAAGCCAAAATGTTTCTTTAAATCGTTAAAGATATGAACAATATAATAAAAAAAAGTGGGTTACAAAACTTTTGCACTCACATCTTCTTACATCCAATCTAAACATAATGTGTTTGAATTGGATTTGGAGGACCCCAGACCCGGGAGCCCGGGGCCGACATTTAAAAACATATTTTAAAAAATATCTTCCACCCGTTTTCGAAATATTGAATTTACAAAAAAAAAATTTTTTTGTTAAAAATTCAAAAAAGAAACTATTTTCGGAAATTTTGGTATGCAGTGTTTGTTAGAATTCTAAAAACGTCCAATAAAAAATGTTTGATCGAAATCCGTGGAGACGTACCTACAAATATATGAGAAAGGCGAAAATCAAAGAAATGATTGCATGGCAGGGGTACTGTTAATAACAAAATATGTAAACAAAAAATG
This sequence comes from Philhelius pedissequus, assembly GCA_910595825.1. Lineage (NCBI taxonomy): Eukaryota > Metazoa > Arthropoda > Insecta > Diptera > Syrphidae > Philhelius > Philhelius pedissequus. The sequence continues at coordinate 15,775,628 of OU343164.1, read as the reverse complement.
TTTGAACCAAAAGGTATACTATACCCAAATTAGTGAACAAACTTATTTTTCATCGATATCGTTGGAGCCGTTTTCGAGACTATAAGATGGTTAAAAACTTATATTGCAAGTACTGTTATTTTTGAATTCAAAAATCTATTTGACCAAGTAGTACCAAGTTTGAAGAAAATCGCTTCAGCGTTTAGCCATTTAGTCTGTAGATCGACCTACAAACAGAGAGGCGGAGCTGCACGACCCACTTTAATCGAGTTCTCTATTATCGTAATGTCAAGTTTAACCAAAATCTCAAGTTATAGTACATATACCTACATATCCCAAGAAAAAAGACAGTCTCAAAAGCGATCAACTTTCCAACAACTTTCTATTGCAAACCACAAGCCTTTTAAACCTTTTCTTATTTTCCTAATGATCATAATGTGTTGTTCAACATATTAAGACCAGGTTAATCCGTTTAGTGTGCGCTAAATACTCAGGCAATCTACCAAAAATAATGGGTTCACATCTTAGACAAAGACTGAATAATAATTTAAATATTTTTGTAAAATTGGCCTTACAAAATAAACTGTTATAATGCATACTTCAGTGGCGGATCTAGGATTTTGTCAAGGGGGGGGGGGGGCGGCGGTCCAATGATTTAAAAGTTAAGATTTTCATTAATTTTACCGAGCTAACGAAATAGTTCTTATTACATTAACTGTGGAGCTATTTTGTCTCAAACCAATCCTATGAAAAATCGAGTGTGCAACGACAGCAACAAATATTTGAAACAACTTTTTATTAATCAAAATAATAAAAAATACATGGTGTGATATTCAGCGTTGGCCTACTTTGTGACAAAAATGCATACAAAATAAATTCAGAAACAAAAACAAACGTGAGGTGAACTACGTCACTCGGTGACAATGTGTGCGAGAGAGACAGGATAATAAAATGCGAAATATCATACCAGTATTTTTTATACCATGCAGTTTAAAGTTTTGTTTGTACTTCAGCTACAACTTCAATTGTCGCCGTTTGATACGATTCAGCTTCACCTTTGTACCCAAGCAATGACAACTCGAAGCCGAAGGTCGAGAACCGAGAAATCAGAACGAAAGATAAAGAGAAACACGCATAGCCGATAACTCTAGGCGTTTATAATTGTTTGGTCATACATACACTCCTCGTCACTTTAATAGCATACCTCTTAGTTCTATTTTCTGTCATTCATTGCTCCTAAACCAAGCATGCTATACTCTGTTCAATTTATATTTTAAGTACAAGTCTTGATGGGAGTGCTTTTTCGAACACACTGGTGCATGTCGCTAAAATCCACTGAAAGTAACCACTGAGTTACATACAAATTATTTTTGCAATCTTGTTAAAACCAGCGTATATCCCACCATGAACTACCTACCGCACATCCAAGTAGACACTGCTGCTTGTGCGCCTTCTCCATGCACTCAACCCTCGTACTCGTTGTGTGCTTTTAAAATAAACTTATTGAATCAGATTTACCACTGCTATGTTTGTGGTAATTTAGTATGCTTATTACTGCAACCCTGTAAGAGCTTTAAGACAGTCCGAACTTATTGTCATCTCTATCAGTTAGAGTGAAAGGCAAATATCCTATATTCCCTATACTGAAAATATAAATTGAACAGAGTATAGACTTAATTTTTTTTAAATCAAAGTTCATTATTAATGTTATTTAAAGTTATTATAAGAAAAGTTTAATGCTATATTGATTTAAGCATTAAAAAAAATATTTACTAAGATTCTAGATAACGCGTGGTCATTTTAGAGAATTTTGGCTCTTTTTAATTCAAACATTACTTAAATTTAACGTATTAAAGGTAATTTTTATTAAACAACAATTTTTTAATAGTGTATTCAGCAACCTTTCTGCTCCAGAACTTTATACATTCGGTTTGGAAGGTATGCATACAAAGTGGCCAAATAATTTAGCGAAATCGAGCTCCAAGCTAATTAGATGGCTTTGGTTAGTTCGGATATACTCGAATATTGTTGTCCTGATCCATATATTTGACGTGTCTGAGAAGACCATGCGATGCCACTCCGAAGTTCAGGTCACATGTGCCCCACAAAAATTGATTTTAAGTCTTTTTATAAGCTTAGCTTTTGAAATAACACGACGCATAGTTGTGAGACTTGGGTTGATACCACACTTTTTGATTTTTGCTAAAAAGTCGTGCGAATTTGACGCTTTTCTTAATATAAGTCGTCTTTTCGCATAAGTAAACACACTGTATTTTCGGCCTTTCATATTTTTTCCATACTTAAGCTCATTACTAATAAATCTGGATAGAAGTTTTCAGCTCCTGTAGGCTGTCGATTTGTTTTTAGCTAGTTTGGCAATAGATAAGCCAGCGTAGCGTCCTTATAAGTTTTGATTTGTCATTTTTTGTCTCAGTTAATTTTTTTCTTCGACCCATTTTAGGTTTTTTTTACCAAATTGTCGAAATTGACAAAAAAGTTTGATCAACGAAAAATATGAGTCCGCGTGTCAAAGATAACAATTAAACTAAATGCATATTCTATTCAAGTGCCGCGAAAATGTTGTTTTAATTTCAATGCATGTCAACATAAAGTAGAAAAATATATAACATAAGTATATATGGTCAGGTGAAACTAATAACTTACCAAACATTGATCGAAAAGAAACTAACCGTCATTATTATCATATTAATAGTTAACTAAGTTAACGTTTCCAATACTCAGGGGCCCGAAACGCTCCCCTCCCCCCCCCCCGCGCCGTGGATCCGCCAGTGGCATACGTTAGCGTTTTTAGTGACACGATATGCTACAGAGCCAGCGATACTTTTAGAGTGCATTTTTTCACGGGTAACATCAAGGATTTCCCTTTCAAATGCCACCGACGCTAAATTTAGATGCATGTTCAAAGTATTATAATCTCTTAATTTTTTTTTTTCAAGAAAGCCTTAATATGTCTTGTTTTTCACATTTTATAAAACTAAAATTTATTTTTCTTGTATTCTTGCAGTCTATGGTAAAATTCGTATTGTCCGTGGTTGCGGCTATATCCCAGATGATCGTGATGACCACGAATGCAATAAACGATTAGGTACTCACGATGTGCAAGCTATTTATTGTGCTTGTACAACCGATTTGTGCAACAACGCTGAATCGCTCTTAAAATTAAATAAATACTCTGTGTTACGTCCACTGCCCTTAATATTTATTACAGCCTTATTAGCTGGTGTTACGTGTCATTTTAATTTTTTTCAAAATTTATCATAAATTCATTCAAATATTTTAATTTTTTTGTAGCCTACAAAAAAATTAATTATATATAAATAAAAATACAAAAAATTAAAAATAAATTAAAATAAAAGCAGAACTACCAAGAACGAAAAAAATGCTTAATAGAAATATAAACTTAGATATTATAGATACATATATATCAACAAAAAAGAAAATATCAAATATCAAACTTCAAAGAAGAACTTCAAATTAAAATAAAAAATAAATTAAAAATAGTTAAGCATTAACATTTAACATATATTGTTCTTATAGGTTTTATAATCAAGTGCTTACAGTTTTAAAATTTAAACTAATTGGTTGTAGAGATTTTTTCACATTTATTTTCAATTATACTATAACGGACAATAAAAAAATTAAAAAGTAAACGCTATTAAGTAAGCTGAAAAGAAATATATCAAGATTTGAAGAATGCAACACACAAAAAATCTAAATGTTTTAGGCGACATTATTTTATATTGTATTTTTTTTTTTTTTTTTTTTGATGACGTTCTTTATTTTTTCAAGATATCCCTGCAAAATATTTCCATACAGCAAACCAAAAATTAAAAAAACAATTCACGAGTCGTCGCAATTTGTCCACTTTTTATTATTCGATCTAGTAAATGTATTCAACACACATAATAAGTTCTTCTTTAATTAAAAAAAATTTAAATTAACAAGAAACAAAAAAAATATATATATAAAAAGTACCTATAAAAAATAAAATATCAAAGCAAATGCAGTTTAAATTACAACACGCTCTCATTAATCATAATTTACCTGGAAAAATAATTAAACAAAACTTAAATCAATAAACAAAAAAAAAATATAATAAAGAATTCACGAGAGCGGGACTTGAAAAATAGATTGAGAAAATGGAAATATAATGAAAATGTAATATAAAAGTATTATTTAATTGTTTTAAATAAGTCGTGTGACATTGTTATTTGTTAAGGAAGCCCATTTTTTTTTTAATTTCTATTGTTAAAACTGAAATAGAAAATAGTTGGAAGGGCAGAGAAATTGTTTCAAATAAATTCCATTGAAATTAAAAAAAATGCATATACAAAAGCATTTCTTAACCATTCCTATGATTTTTGATCAGTTCAGGATAATAACAGCCAGTGATAACATTGTTATACACCCGCAGGGCCGGGCCAACCATATGTGCAAAATGTGCAAATGCACAGGGAGCAAAATGTTGGGTCCGCATTAGGTACCAGGAGCAAAAAAATGTAATTTGATCTTGCGCAAACAAAAAATACCATTGGCATTTTCACCACAAAACTTGTTGAAATAATCCCAAAATAACATCTATTACAACTGTGTTTGCACTCTAACATTATTTTCATTGTTGCACTCAATCAAAATTTAACTCAAAATCTCGCTTATAATTTTAATTTTGAAATGTGTCGCAATTTATATTGTATGAAATTAGACATCTCCAACCCACACGATCGACTCGGTTAACAAAAATATGGTCTCCATTTACTAGTGCTGTGGCGTGTTTTTTTAAATTCATACACATTTTCTTGTTCATTTTTTAAAAGATAAAATTAACGCAAAAGAAAATAATAAGAAAGGGAAATATTAATTGAATGAAAAAAATTAAAGCTACGGTGGACGAATGTAGGCTTTTTTTTGACAGTTAATGAATGCTATAACGGCTACTATTGATGTAAAGAATTTCCCTATAGCCTGCGATCTCTGTTAGATATACTCCGGTCTGGTGCATATTGTTTAAATTGGTGTTTCGCTTTGCCGGTTAAGATTAAATAAATATCAGTTTTTAATACAAGTAATGTGTTTCTTGTGGAGTTGTTTATTAGAGACTGTAATCTTCTACTTACCGTGAGTCTTAATAAAAAAAAGCATTGAAAGTTTGCCTCCTGGGTTCTGTGAAAAAGGCTTGTGTATGTGTATCTGTGTATGCACTTGCAAATATAAGAAACGGCGCTTTCTACAAATTATGCACAGGGAGCAAGTTTGGCTGACCTCGACCCTGTATACCCCTGTCATCTCTGCCAAAATATATAGGGCAAACATGTAAGAATATAATTCTAAAAAGATCTTATTTGTCGTGTAATAGCTTTCCATTTTTTTCTCCTGAAAATGGTTAAAATATGCGATTTGTCATAAAGAACTATTTTATTTTGTTGTGTTGTCAAGCTTTAAAGACCTTTCGAATTAATACGTCATCTCAACATAAAAATTTAAAAAAAATCTTGTAGAAAAGATATTGATTTTCATATTTTTCTTCAACACTATTATAATAATAATATCAAAAACTCAAATGTTGTAGAAATATATAATAAATGTGTGAAATATTCATATACAGTGTGTTTCTTTATTCATTCTGGGATGTCCCATGTCCAGAATATTCGGAATACCAGTTTTGCGTTTCTTTGTTCTTAGGAATATTCCGGATAAGCTATTTTGTTGTTTCTTTCTTTTTATTCCATGTTAAACAGGGAATGAAAAGAATATTTCTAGAATATCCCCCTCATGTCAATATCAAAAATGTCCAACAATCTACTGAATAAACATTTCGCCATTTCCAAGCATTCTATTCCTTATCCGGAATAATTAAAGAAACAAACTAATAGTATTCAAGGGTTTTAGAACTTTATCTTTTGAATTCGATATTCCATTCTCAAATTCAAATGTGAATAAAGTTTAGTGTTTTTAATTTTATTATGAAAAAGAACACCACTTGTAAACCAAATATATATAGCCACAGGATATTTCTCTGCCACAAGCTATTAAAAAATTATTACATATTTTGTTTAAGATCTTAAATTGGTTATTGTTATGAACATTACATAATTATATATATTGTTGTAAAACAAATGGGTTCTTTAAACTATAGAGCTTTATTTAAAATAAAACACTTATTTGTTGTTCAGATTGAAATAAAACAAAGAATTTAATAAAAAACACATTGTTACTTGTTGTTATATTAGTAAATTTTTTATTTATATATAAACAAAATAATTGTTAAGCGAAATAAAAAAATGCCATAGCATATCATAGAAAGCAAAATAAACGAGCTAAAGTGTAAATGCCTAGCGATGGTTAAGCAAACAAAAATAAATATGATTTAAGTCAGCTTTTGGTGAACAATAATGAGTAAACTATCCTATGCCTATACCAATTTGACTATACTCACTTCGATAAAAAAAAAATAAAACTCTTTCTCTCTCTCTCTCCTATAAAATTACGCACTTTTCAAACACTTTGGTGCACTATATGAGGCCATCGTGACATAATTGGATTCCTATGTTCACAAGCAATAAGAGGATGTTATATCATTTTTAAGAAAAGTAATAATAATTAATAATTAAATATAATATAAAAAACAAAACAAATTGCATATAAATTTTAGCTAATTGATAAAATAAATTATTTTTTTTATTTCTTTTTGAAAATTTAAGCCTTTTAACAGTAAATCAATAAATAACTAAAAGCCAGGCACTAAAAATATGTGTTAAATAATTGAAATGCAAAAAAATGTGTTGATTTATTTTTCTTGCTTTATTAATAATTCTCAAAATGTAACTTTGTAGGGCCCATCACTTTAATTAGAGATAAAATTTAAATTAAAGTTTTGGCTTTACAATTATTATTATTCACTTTAGTTTTGAAAGGTTAAGGTTTTAATATTTCTTGGAATTATTACTTCTGTGTATATGGAATGTATATTTGTACACATTTGTATGTAACTTTTAAGCTTTTGCATCGAATTTTACAATTATCGGAGGGTCTACTTTAGAATATATGTATGTATATTTAAAATATATAAATACAAGTCTTAATGGCATTCAGCCTCCTAAGATTTGTTTACATCTATAAGTATAAAACTTTCTTAAGAAACTTGGGTTAGATTTGCTGACACACCGCAGCCTTAAAGACGATATTATTTATTAAATTAAAGCTTATATCAGTTATAGTCTCGATAAGCCTTGTGATGGAAGCTATAATTTTCATAACGCATTTTAGGTCAATCGAAAGCTTACTTTGAATTCAATTCAAGCTTAAGCTCAGATTAATTAAAAATGAATGGTCATGTTTATTCAAGCTATTTTTTAAAGTTTTCTTTAATTTAAATTAAATTATTGTTAGAATTATATATATATATATTTTTTATTATTATTATAATTATAATTGTTATTGAACTCGATTATTTTAACTGAATTAAAATTATATTAAAAAGTAAAACAATGTTAAGTATTTTATTTTTCAAAAAAAAAGCGATTGAACGTCTACCAACGATAACAATAATAAAATAAATAATTAACATCTACGATTTTATTTAAAATACAAATTTATTATTTTATAATTTTTGATCTGTTTCTATATTTTAAAATTAGTTAAATAAATTCCCAACAAGCCTAAGAATAAATATATGTGTACATACTCGTATATAACAATAACAAAACAAACAATTAAATATAAAATGTTTTCAATTTTAATCCGACAAAATTAATTTTTTTTATTTAATTTTAATTGAAGAGAATAGAATAATAAAGAAATATTACTGAACGAACCATGGATATAAATTTAGAAAATACAAGACAAATGTTAAGACATTTCGTAGTAATTATTTATTTATTACGAACAAAATAAGCTACGCCTAAACTATGGAATTCTTCTAAACGGATATGAAAATTTTCCAAGATTCTTCGACACTTATCATAAAATTACAGGCATGATCATCCTTCCTTGAATAGGTACTTATGCTTAAATTTCTTTGAACCATTAACGCTGCGTTACTAATGAGTTCCGAATTTCTGCAAAAATGTCCCCTTACAAAAGAATATCAATTTCAATACGGATTCTAAAAGAATTAATTTTGTTGTTTCTCTCCAATGGGTAAATTTTTCCGTTCTTCGTACAGTAGTGCACTATGGAAACATTTCGAGATTGTAGGGTTTCTTTTAAATTAATGGAACAAATATAAAATGTGGTTGCATTTTTACACAGCTGCTCTCAAAATATTAAAACAAAGTTGTGAAATGACTATACATAATTGTGAACTCGATTAAGTATAATTTTAAAGGTAAAGAAGAGCTTTTAAAGTAAGGCGAGTCCTCTAGCGTTGAAGTATGCTTTATATCATCGTTTTAAATTCCAAATAAAGAGTCGACTTCCGTTTTCAAGAGGTTTTTTTTAGGGTGGACTATTGTTTTAAGAGTAATTACAAATATGTGGTAATGCTTCTAAATTTATTGTTGTGCATCCAGTCTCCTGTTGATCAACAGTTTTTCCAATAAAAAGTTAATGACTAGTCTTATTTGTGATCTTCTTTTTATCAAGCCATTAATTTATTATTAAGCTGTTTAGTTATGTATATTTTTGTTCTTTGTTGTCCGTTTTTAACTTTGCAATGTTTGTGTGTTATTTAGAAACATTCGAAACAGGAGATAACACCCAAAAATGATCCCGACTATTTTACAAGAAAGAGCGTTTGGTGTTTTTTGTGGCATCGTTTTCCTATTAAGCTTTTGGGTCCCTCCCCCTGAAACTGTCTACATGTACTGCGACTTATAATATCTTCATAATGAACGACGTCCTTATTCCTATTTTATAGCAAATTGTGAATACAAAATGGCGTGTCGGTAAATCAAGCACAGATTTGAACTTCATCGCAATATTTGAGTGTCCTATAAATCCACCATCGCCTACTTCGTACACCTGCAGAATTTTCTCACTCCTGAGCGGAGTAAATATCCTTAAAACTCAGCGGAAAACACTTGTTTTTGTTTTATAGTAAAAAATATTAATACATAATTTAAAAAAAATCGACAACTCGTTTTCGAAATATTGAATTTTCAAAAAAAAAAAAATTTGGGAAAGTTTTTGTACGCAGAATTATTTATAATTTATAAAAGTTTTGACCGAAATTAGCCGTTTATGAGAAGCGCTAAAAAAAAACGAGTCGAAACTGACGTAAAACGCTTAAATGTCAAGTTTGTAGAAAATCGCTTCAGACCTTTAGGCTGTAGACCAACCTACAGACAGACAGGGATTGAAAAGTTTGATCAAAATCTCGATCTTGTCTAAATGCAAAACTTGCCCTATAGTACTTACATCGGAAGCAAAAAGGTCATAAATAGTCTTATACTATATAGTATAGGTTAAATTATTTAAAAAAAAAGATCAACTGTACGTATATAGTGTAGCAATTTAACACAAAAAACGACAGATATGTTCATACTTATGTGTATATATAAATAAACAAAATAGAACCATTGAACTTCTGTTAACGTAATTGAAAAAAAAGATAACATAAATTATTAAAAAAATTAAACTAGTTATAAAACTCAAACGGACGCATAAATAAATACAAGAATTTAAAAAAAAATATAAAAATCTCCATTAAAATACACAAATAAATTTTAAAAATTTTAGAGGTCAAATTTATTTTAAATAAAATAACATATTACACTAAAGTATATGGAAACTGCAAAAAGTTGGTATGTAAACTAAAATAAATTCTATACATAAAATGTGACCTCGACCTCGAATGCTTCCCAATATATATTTTTTTATTAAAGAGCCTATCATTAGCTTGATTCCGCAATGACAGGATTTTATTTTATTGTCAGATCATTACCAAATTAGAGATAAATATATCGCTAAATATAATGCTAAGTTTTCTACTTGGCAGATTAATTTCAATAGTACCTATATAGAATTTGTATTATAAAAACATTCATATGGCTCTTGTACACTATCTGAAAGTGTGAAATAATTCCACTCGCAAGCCAATCTGTATAAAAGACTGGATAGAAATGATATTTATATTTTGCTGCCACAGTTCCATCTTAAATATCAGTTTCACCATAGCGCAGTTTGATTAGGTCTTAGAGCCAGCCCTACAAATGTTTATGTGTACGCACATGTCAAATCATATGACATTTGAGCTGTCAAATTCTGTGGGATGGGATCAGCGATACCACTTTACTTCAATTGAAGTAGATTTAATACAAAATTAAAATCTACTCCCTAAGTTACACAATTTTTAAATTCTTAATATCTACTTCACTTTTATAATTATCTTTTTAATCCACTTCAGTTTAAATTTAAAAAAACTTAAAATCTTAGAATAAATTACAGCTAACTTTACTTCAAACAAAAAAATTATAATTTACTGACGATTATTATTGTTTTCCTTTCAATTTTATATCAAACAAGTAATGCGCTTGGTTTTACATTCGTTCCTGGTGTCTGTGTTGAAAATTCAATGTGAGTAATAGATATTTTGAAATAATCAAGAATGTGGATAAAAATTCGTAGGCAAAGTTATAATTTTGTAAAAAATATCTTTGTACACCAATTATATTTTTTTTCCAAAAAAGCTCTGCACAATCAAGATTTTCCAAAAGTAGTAAAAATTAAGTGTCTGTGTATTTTGTATTTTCTGGACTTCACTGGACATTGTTGCTGTTGATAATATAAAAAACTAATTTTGAATTGATTATGTAATTATAATTATGATTTTTTAAATCTACTTCCTTTTTCTTAATGTCGACACACAGCCTATAGATAAACTGCGCTGTAATACACTATTATAAGTCGAGTAACTCTCATATATTTATTTAAAGTTTTATTTGTCTTCACATTCGGTTTGAATGATAGTACCTAAAGTTTTACAGAATTGCTTGAAAAATCTATTAAAAATCCGACAACATACAAAGAGAAAATTAAATTTAAACTTAGTAACACCAAACAAAAAATAATTCCCATAAGATAAGAAAGACTAAACACCTTTTCAATTAAAAGAAATTTACAAAAATGAACACAGAAAAACAATAGTAAACTTTCTTGAAAAAGTTAATCTTCAATTGTTAAACTAAAATTAAATTAACATTAAGACAGTATTCTGGTAAAAAAAAAAAACATCAAATACTCGTATTAATGATAATATTTGAAAAGGAGCAACTCTATAAGAATACCAATAAAATAAAATATGATCACTATTTGTCTTGATCATATTTTAAAAGGAAAAAATAATGAAAACAGAAGTAAATATAAATACTTAACAAAAAATGATTTCGATCTTCTCTTGTATGTTTGCACCTTTTATTTGCTATTAATGAAATATCTAATTGTTAACCTTTCACACGACAGAAAATCTTCAACAAATTGAAAAAAAAATCAACAGATTTTTCTGCCTGTCCTTAAATTAAATTTAAAATTATAATTAAGATAGAAGATTATATTTAAAACAAAAAATAATATCTAGTGCCTATTCAAATTTAAATTATATTAAAAACATATAGTTATAATATGGAAAATATAAAGAAAGAAAAACGCAGGGGATTATAAAGAACGGATGTTTTACTTGAAACGTCTTTTAAATAACATAAGCAAACACTAGATAAACACACAAACATACATGAACACGTTTACAAAAATCTACAAAATACAATACCATAAACATAAATACGCATAACACACACGCATACCACATATCCCCACACCCCTACACATATTCACACATCCTTGCTCACCCATTAATTAAAAAAACAAACAAAAATAAATAACAGTAATGAAAGACATTTTAAATTAAAATTGTATTCTAAAAATGGATAGAACATTATTGTCAATAAATCAAATCAATTAAAGAAAATACAAACCACTAAAAAAACATGAAACAAAACAAAGTTATTAGAAAATTATATGTAGTAAAATTATAATTAAACACAAAATAATAAACACAGATTTCTTAAAATGCAAAACGATAAGAATAAAGTAAAGGGTCATCAGTATAATATAAAAAAAAGAAGAAATATAATTTATTTGGAATTCTAAATATTTGCATATTTTATTTTAAGTACAAAATTAAAACAAAAGAAAAAATCGAAAACAAAATTATTCAAACACAATATGATTTGAAAAATAAAAAAAAATTAAAAATAGCATTTTTGTCATAGTTTATTAAAAACAGATAAACAGATGAGAATATAATAATATTGAACAAAAAATAATTGAAAATTGTGTTTTATTAGTGCATCCTCTGGTATAGTAGGTACTCCAAGGCAGTAGCAGACCCGATGTGTCAAAAACATCGATTTTCCATTTTTGCTCACAAATAGTGGTGGACAAATCCGGCACTTTGCATTATTCATTCTTGGATGGCTTATGCCTATGTGTACAAACTTGTAAATAAAAAAAAAATAGAATGGTTTGAGCTTATTTCATAAAAATTAATCTCGGCGATGTCGATTTTGTTAATTGTAAGCCCTTAACATTAAAGCCTAGTACGCTGCTGATGCGAAACGAAAAATCCCATACAAAAATGACACGACGAAATCATAAACGAAAAATTTCGGTCTACTTTTCGTTTTCCAGTACGCTGCTGAACGACGAAATGTGTAATTTTAGTGGATAGCTGTACTAGATTTCTTAGTACAATTCTCCACTCTGTTCATTCTCAATTTAATTGACCGGCACATTAATTGCTTGCGAAATTTTTACATTTAATTTTTTATTGAAACAAGAAAAATTGGTTTTTATTTTCTTTGTGCAGTGTTCAGTGTATTAAAAAGAAAAATCTTATTAAAAATGGATACGTCTAATAAAACATTTAAAAAAGCTAATTTATCTAGGAAAAGTGCAAGTTCAGATTTTTTAAATTTTGGTCATAAGTCCAATAAGGCCCATTTCAACATCGACTAAACTAAATCTGCAAAACGAAAATGCGAAAATGGAAAGAATCAAACCCCTCTCATATATTTGTTTTTAAAAATCGCTGAATTATGATCCGCGAGATCGAATTGTTCATGTTAGAAAATGGTATTTGAGTGCTTATCAAGCCAGACGAAAGAGTTGCCAAAAAGCCGTACAATCCGATTTTGGGAGAAGTGTTCCAGTGCCATTGGGACATTACTCTAGAAAAACCTGATAATGAGGAAGTCAAAGATGGGCCTATTCCTTGGCGCAAACGTAATGAAATAACCATCCTTGCTGAACAGGTCTCACGGCATCCTCCAATTTCTGTTTTTTATACGGAGCACTACAACAGAAAAATAACATTTGCCGCCCATGTATGGACAAAATCAAAATCCCTTGGTTTATTGGTGTACACAAAGACGAGGGAATCGTAACACTATGTGACCTAACGAAGAATACATTCCAACATTTACCAAATGTACCGTGGATCGAATTATGTGGTTCTGTTGAAATCAAATGCCCACAAACTGGTTACTACCATTCAGATATAATTTTTTTACAAAACTATTTTATGGTGGAAAACGTAACAAAGTTACTGCAAAGGTAAACGCGCCCAACGAAAATAAAACCTTTTGTCTCGATTGCTGGCGAATTGAGTGGTCTATGGTCTAGGTAGTTCTCGAGGTAGTTTGTGTGATTCGTTGTGTTAATTTTTTCGCGAACTCTAGAATTGATTGTAATTAACTCAAATAAATTCTCAATCGTCTGCCCAATCAATTGATAAACTAAACTTGAATTATTAAAAAAAGTATATCAGCGCAAGCGTGTGTGCTTGGAAGCAGTGGGAAAGAACACTCCCATCTCTCAATTCAAGTGTTCGAATAAAAAAAAATCTATTTGGAGTACATCCCTCGCGGAGTGCAGTGCAATCAATCGCCAAACAACAAGAAAACCCGTGCCTCACGAAATGGTAAAGTGAGTCAAAAGTTTTCTTTTCGTTTTGTTGTTCCGTAGCACGGGAACGAAGAAAAAAGTGTACGGCCCTCTGTAGCTACGCTCTACGCTCTCACCGCCGATTCTTCTCTTCTGTGTGTAGAGAGATGACCATTATCAGTATAGACCCAAAAACTACTTAACCTTTACTTCAATCTAAGGAAAAATGACGAATGACAGATTAGCAGTCGCTCAGGGTAATGTGGCCGTCAATGTCGAATGTCGGGGTGGCTACATGGATGATTTCTTTATTCAGGTCGAAGAAATCCGTGAAATGATCGATATATTCCAAGAAAATGTCGAAGAAGTTAATACAAAAAACAGCGCCATTCTGTCAGCGCCACAATCGGAGGAAAAAACCAAACAAGAACTCGGAGATCTGATGCCCGATATCAAGAAGAACGCCAACAGAGTTCGTGGCAAGCTCAATGGCATTGAACAAAACATCGAACAAGAAGAGTAGGCCAACAAATCCAGTGCGGATCTGCACATTCACAAAACTCAACACTCCACCTTGCCCAGAAAGAGCGTCGAGGTCCTGACCGAGAAAAATCGCACTCAGACAGACTACAGAGAACGCTGCAGAGGCAGAATACAGCGTCAGCTGGAGATCACCGGTCGGGCAACTACCAACGACGAGCTCAAAGCCATGCTGGAGCAAGGTAATCTGACCGTCTCTCAAGGCATTATCATGGAGACGCAGCAGGCTAAGCAGACACTTGCCGATATCGAAGCTCGACACGCTGACATCATGAAGCTGGATACGTCCATTAAGGAATTGCACGACATGTTCATGGACATGGCCATGAGAACCATGGCAAATTATTGCACAGTCTTTTAAAAGAATTTGAAGACATTGTTATTTCGAGGTCATTAAATAAATGTATTTATTTAAGTTTCTAAAAGAGTAAATGGGTTATTTGCATTTTCCATTAGAAGGTACAATCATTTATTTTATTTTCTCGAAAGTATCCAGTTTTCCTTAATTACTTACAGGTTTTATACAGTATGACAGTATTTTTCTTATATGTAATTATCTTATCGGCGAACACGATTTATAGTCTATTAGGGACAATTTGTCGAGTTGAAAACATTGGAGGGTCTAATCTTTCTCACCTCATATTTCGTTTAGTGGAAAGATTTTGCATTTAACTACACTGAGAAGTTTGCCATGAACGGTTGGGATGTATTATGATATAGATTGGGAGTACCCAACGAGCTTTGGAGATAGTATCTAAAGTGAATGCCAATAACGCTGAAAGTGATAGTTATACAGCAATTTGGGCATTTCCCTCGTGCGCTTTAAATGATTTTTTAAATAATTCTTGGATTTAAAAATGGTTCTGGTTACACAGAGTATTTAAAATAAAACTCAGAACCGTTTAAATGATCGAAATTCAGCAATTACGTTGGGATTTATAAACTGGTTTATCTGCCGATTTGATGAAATTTCTATCAATTTTAAGAAAATCAATGAAATAGGGAGGTAAACCACTCTAATATTCGAAACTACGTGCTTCATTGTGATGGTGTAAACGGTTCTGACTTCTAATTTATGGTTTCTTACTAATTCCGGCTATTATTTTCAAGTCCGAGAATTATTTTTAAAGAATTACATCTAAAAGTAATTTGGTGACAAAAAAAATTCCATCTAAAAACAATTTGGTGTCAAAACTACTTTTGGATGTAATTTTTTTTAAAATAATTCTCGGACTTGAAAATGGAATTAGTAAGAAACCATAAATTAGAACCCAGAACCGTTTACACAATCCCAATGAAACACGTAGTTTTCGAATTATAGAGTGGTTCACCTCCCAATTTCATTGATTTTCTTAAAATTGATAGAAATTTCATCAAATAGGCAGATAAACCAGTTTATAAATCCCGAAGTAATTGCGTAGTTTCGATCATTTAAACGGTTCTGCGTTTTATTTTAAATCCTCTATGTGTAAACAGAACAATTTTTAAATCCAAGAACTATTTCAAAATAATTACATTTAAAAGTAATTTGGCTACGAAAAATTTACCATCTAAAAATAATTTGGTGACAAAATTACTTTTTTTCTTACAACTTGTCAATTGTTTTTGACAGCTTACAGAACTCTCCGCAAAAATTTTTCGCTGTGGTTTTCGTTAGCATTTCGCTCTCCTAGTGGAGACCACCGAAAAAATTCGTTTCGCATCAGCAGCGTACTAGGCTTAAGAACCGCATTGTTAATAAAAAATAAAATTCACAACTGGATTGTACGAACTTGCTCTTTTAGTTAACAAATTTATTTTAGCTTTAAATCATTGACGCTGTTAGGTAAGTAGCCTAGTATCATTAGGCAATTTTCACATGCAATTAACATAGTTTTGCAACCTTTATCTCTAAAGGAAGTACCTCAAGGCATTCTAATTTATAACAGTTCTATTTATAAAAGTACCTTTTATGTGGCCCCACAGGGTTGGGGGTGGCCGTGACGCGATAGTTGTGTGTTCGCCTGTCAACCTCATGGTCACAGGTTCGATCCATGCCATAGTCTATGTCCTCTTATTTTCCATTAAAAACCAATTCTAAAAATAAATGTCATACAATGAGTTGCTGGTTTACTCATTACAGGCTGTTTAGGCATAGCACTAATGACATGTAATTGAGTAAAACTAGTATACTGATTAAATATGACAATGAATAAAAAAATGAATGCGAATTATAAGGGACATAGTTAAATAAGACACGGAAATGTCTCCGCATTAGTTCATCCGCCATCCCTGGAGATAAAATCTGAGACAAGAACCATCTACAGTCTCAGAACATCGAGCCACACATCTTTCCTATTATTCTTTCTCTTCCTTAACCTCACCCTCATGCTCGCGCTGTGTTGAAACATTTAAAGCGTAGTATAATCCCTTGTGCGCGTGTAGAATATATATATAAAATAAAAGAAGAGCATTCCACTTCCTAAGCTTATTAGTTTGATGTAACAGCTACTGGTCTATATAAGACACTGGATAGCGCCATTCATACAAAAAGATGAAGCGACTTGAAGGCTGTTATAAATGTGCGATGCTACCATGCCAGTATAGCTTTATAGCACTTCGAATAAATTTTTACATTTAGCGATATTTAAAGTTCAAGTTACTATCTAGGCGTGCATTTTTTTTTTACTGGAATAGACTTTAAGGATGGTACCAGCGCACTTTAAGCCATCTTTAAATGGCTTAAAAACAACTGTTATACAACTGTATTCGGTTTTAAAATTTGGCTAGAAATGAATGTAGTGTCGTTCGGGCGGCTATATCTTCATTACATTTTTAATTTTGCTTTTACGATATCATTTTTAGTTGAAAGCTTAAGCCTGGTGGAATCACACTAGCATTTTAGTTTTTTTTTTTCTGAAAAACATCCCCCCCGATTAAAAGGGCCATTCTGCATAATTTTTTTCTCGTTCGATCAAATATTTCACGCCCAAGATTTTCAATTATACAAGTCTTAAAAAAATTACTAACAAATTTCTTCTACATTTCCAAAGCCACCCTAATGTACATATATCTACACATGCATAAAAAAGTGAAATGTACATATATGTGTATGTAACATAAGTGTTTTTTAAAACATTCTGAACCAATAAAACCGCAAATTTTTGTTAATCGTTTTATTACCGGGAAAGTAGCCCTTCACCTGTTTATTTATGTATGAAAATTTAAGGTCTCCTTACACTGCCAATCAAACGTAGGGACATTACATACCTACTTATCAAATAAAACCCAAAATAGCCAGAGCAAATTTTATATGCAGGCGGTATGGGTTATGTTAAAAGAATCGAATTCAGCTAAAACGTTGGTAGGTATATCTAGTTCCAAGCAGTCTTGATATTCCTATGAATCAGGAGAACATCAAACTGATAGAAGTTGCTGAAAATGTGATTATACGCTGATTCAGGTTATGTATTACCAGTCTCATGTAGGTATGTACTTTCTTCTTTTTTAAAAATAATGTATTGCTCCTCCTGCTCAACTTTTGCTTATTGTATTTGTAATGCTCAAGCTGAGAGCATTGACTATGTCGAGACTACCTGCAAAATTTACTACAGAGAGCTGCTCTTAGCATGCTTTATTCGTATACTGCACTTCTGCAGTGGTTTGTCCGGTTGTAGGTTGTTTCGCCACACTTACGACGACGTACGTAGGTACATGTATGTTTCCTCTAACCTCTTTCTTACCGTTTCGTTTTTATTATTTTTTTTTTTGCAAACTCAATTTCATTTATTGCCGTCTTTCGAGAAGAAAATATGTATACAAAAGGTAGCTTTTAATATTTAAATGTTTACTTTCCGTACCTACAAACTTTTCAGTACAGGTTTATAAAGGTGGTTTAAGTTAAAGTTTAGATTTTTCTTTATTTTTTTAAAAGCAGAATTGATATGAAATGAAAGGGAATTGGAAAACAGAAAGAAGTTCAAATGGGGTGGGGGTGGTGTTAACAAAATGAATATAAACAAAAAGAGGACGCTCATTTGAGAGCGCTGTTTTTGTAGGTCATGAGCATGACAATAACAAAAACCAACAACTACCTATCAACTACGTGAAAATTACAGCTCTTGAGCTTGACAAGCTTTACAATTTATTCTCTTCCATCACATTCTACCTCTCCGGCCTTTGACCACCACCACCCGAATAGCAGCGATTGGTTGCTGGAGCTGGTTGACAGGTGAGTATATATATATAAGAATAGAATTCAAGAAATGCAAAAAGAAATAAATAAATAAAATTTATTTAAAAAAAAAGAAACTGGAAATTGTACCTACCAATATAATTTATAATTGTAAATTTGCCAACAGGTGTTATATCGTCAAAACGCGATTCTCGCGGATATACCCATTCGTCTTTGTTTTCGATGTTGTTGGTGGGCTTAGTGGTGCAAGCAAATATTAGATTTTTTTTTGATATTTTTTTGTTTGTAGATTTAGTATTTGACTGACCCAACGTGTACTCAGATGATCTTATTGTGAGGCTAGTTTATAAGTTTTGTGAATGTGTTATATAGAAAGAAACTTGTTTTGTTTTTTTGTTCGTTTAAATAGAAAAATTATTTTTTCTCTGCTATAAGTTATCATAGCCGCTTCTAAGAAAATCTTTATTAACTTAAAATTAAAACATTTCATTTGGAATTATTCACGAGATGAATAATGCAGTAACTGCGACGACTACAGCAGCAGGTTTGGGATTGACATTTGTTCAATTATTGTTGATGGCTCAAGCCTATCGCGAACATAAGGTAAGGAATCTTGAAGTAATTGCTTTGAATGTTTGCCTTATGCTATAGAATTTTTGTAGGTCCATAACATTGTCTTATATCCGGATAAACATTCGTGGTGCAAGACGACAACAATTAAACAAGTCATAAGCTATCCCGAATGCACATCGATTGAGATTGATAATAATGTTTGTGTCGGGGCATGTTTTAGTTATTCGATACCACATACTGAGCCATCGGATCCGGGAGAGGTAAACATTTCAATTTTGTTTATAAATAAAATTACTCCTCAATTTAGAGTGTTATGTGACAACTCTCAAATTGCTGCAATATAAATATACAATTATTTTTTTTTTTCTAAATCTGACAGTAAACAAATGTAAACCTATCTTAATAATATTTTAATTCGAATTTAGTTCAACAATTCGTGCTATCAATTTATGAAATTGCCCGTGGTGAATTTTTATTAATCATTACCCGGGTTCAATGTTTTTTACTTGCGATATATATGTACATATGTATGTAGGTATACATAGGTAAGTTATGGATACGTAAAAAATCGAGTTTGAGATTTTGATCAAGAAGACGCAAGAGTGGGCCCCACAATTCCGTGTGTTTGTCTGTCTCGAGGACAGCATAAGCGATTGAATAGATTTGCTTCATTTTTATTGTTTTTTCGGTAATATTTGCACAAATATTTTTTTCATTTTTTTTAAACACGAAAATAACGGTACAGCCATACATTTTTTTGCTTGCCAAAAAGAAAAAATCTTATTTTCTCAAAAACGGCTCCAAACATTTTTATACAAAAAAATCAGTTCATTAATGAAGGGTAATGTTTTTTTTTTGAAAAATGGTTAATTTTGGTACCTATAGTATTCATTTGTTTGATTTTCGATTTTCTAGACGGTTCATTTGATTTTTTTAATTTTTTTGTGTGCTGAAGCTCCTAGAAAGTTTAAGCACTAACGTAAACCAATTTTTTTTTTAAACCAACAATTTCGAAAACTACCCAATCGATTTTTTCGAAACTTTATAATTGGTAGTTTTTTGACATTATCTTGATCACTTAAGAAAACTATTTACTAAAATAAAAAACAACGGCACCTCACATACTAATGTTAAACAAAACCGTTAAAAATGTATTTCTCAAAAACTACTCCAAAAATTTTGATAAGAATAAGTGCGCGTTCTTAAAATAATGCTGTCCCCTTGTAAAAAATATATTTTATTTTGCGTACTTATTATCGGTACTTCTCAATTCTCATAGAACCACTTTTCATAGTTTCGACTTTCTCAATATTGGATGAACAGATTCAAATTATTTTTTTCCTGCAAATGTTCCCTATACAAGTGTTAGCAAAACTGCATACAATTTTCGAAAAAAAAATAGTCTTTCGATATAAAAAAAAAATAATGATTTTTTTTTTTTGAAAAACCGATTTTTCAAAAACCAGTCACCGAATTTTTTTTTGAAATTTAAAGTTTATATGTATATTAATACAGTGCAGCCTCGGAAGGGAACAAGTAAATATTCGTTATATTAAGTAATTCGTTAAACTGAGATTTGTTAGATTGAGGTTATGTTGGTTTTAAATTTGTAAAAAATATAATATTCAGAAATAATGACGAGGAGCAGTGTTTACATTATTTTCTTTCAAAGAACAATGATTGTTTTACGAAAAAAAAAAACGAGTCGAAACATTCTTTGGGATTAATAACCATATTTATTGGTGGGAACGTTATATAAAAGTCTTGGGTTGACAAAATTCATTAATTTATTAGAGATATTTACACTTCTATTTGATAGTTGAACATTCGTTATATAGAGGTTGTTCGCAATGTAAAGGTTTATTTTACATTGACTCTTATGGACAATTCAATGGGATTACCAAAAATTTGTTAAATCGAGGAATTCGTTGTATTGAGGAACGTTATATCAAGGTTGCACTGTAATTACTTCAAAATGTTGCTTACATTTTTTTTCTAAAAATGTTTATAAATAAACAAATATTTTTTTAAAAAACCGCTGCAACGATTTTTTTATGTGTATATTCATATTTATTCAACAATTCAAATGGCATCTCTATTCCTCAAACTTTAACAACAATAACCATCATCCATTTAATTTTACCTTACGGAAGTATTTATGGTCTGCTAGTCTAATGTCAGCTTCGTACAACAATAGTGAAAAAATGTCGCCAAAATTGAGATTGCGATGCTAGCTTTCGTGACGCAACTTAAGTAAAAAAAAAGTGAACTACTTAAAATTTTGACATAGAAGCTAGTGCCATCTGTTTAAATAAAATTCTCTTTCTTTCGCGTTTCTCTTTCTACTCTTTCTTTCTTTTTTGAACTTGCTTTATTTAATTTTGGATATTGATGAATAAACACCAATCCAAAAGGTTGACGAATTCAAATGTGAGCAAGGAATTTACTTCTGAGCTCATTTTTAATTACGAAGTGCACCAGATTCTGTATAATCCTTGTCATTCGGAATATAAAATAAACACGCGCATTACTGAATAGAAGTTCAAAGAAAATATCAAATAATTACGCGTATATTCACACGCTTGACTTAGTTTTTCCCCACTAGTTGCAGTTAATAAATGAAATATTGATTTTGAAAAGAACAATTGTTTTCTGCACAAACAATTAAAAACGACATTTTTGTGGTTAATTGAACTTTATTTTCTTTGTAAGTTGATTGTTTCAATATATTCTTCATTTTTAACAATAGCTTAACATTAAATTGAAAATATGGGTACACATAATTCATGTACCTACTCCAGAACTCCGAAAGCTTGTACAGTGATATGAGAACGAAAAGTTGTCAGTGGATTACATAACGAAAAGATTTTGCTGTTCAAAAGAGGTGTTGGGTTTTGGTTATTATTATTATTATTATCATTATTATTATTATTATTATTATTATTATTATTATTATTATTATTATGAGTATTATTATTATTATTATTATTATTATTATTATTATTATTATTATTATTATTATTATTATTATTATTATTATTATTATTATCATTATTATTATTATTATTATTATTATTATTATTATTATTATTATTATTATTATTATTATTATTATTATTATTATTATTATTATTATCATCATCATCATCGTCATCATCATTATTATTATTATTATTATTATAAGCTTTATTCATCCTTTTTATATGTACATATTTCATTTTTGCAAGGAAATGTTTACTATGTTATTAATTAATGTTAAATTCAATTAAAGTTCAAAAGTTAATATTATAATCAATTTAAATTAAATTCAATAATTCGCAATTGGGTTACATGTGGATATAAGTCTCCCCAAATTTTTTCCACGCTGTCTTGTCTCTGGCCATTCTCTCCCATCTGCAATTTTGTCGGGCGATGTCGTCTCTCCAACGTTTTATACATAAACTAATAACTTAAAGACCAGAAACCTCTGCTTTCATTTGACATTTGCCTACAAGCTGAAACACGCACACAAGTAACATTTCTGTTCCTCTTCCAATAGACTCATTGATAAAAACACAAGAATCTTTTCTGTTCCTCTTCCTATAGACACATAGACAACACAGCCCTAGTAATTTGTTTTTGTTTTGCTTTTCGATTTCCCATCTATTCATGGATAAAGTTTCAAAGCTACAAATACAACAATGTAAACTAATGGGTTTTGGGGGGTGAAACGTACGAAGGTTTCCAATCTTTATTTTGGCTTATTTGTGGTTTTATATGCCTACCTATTTTCCGTGAGCCATCCCTAGGTATCCAGTTCGTACTTCTTACAGTCCATCGGTTGTCACTCGTCCTAGCTACACTACCTGTCCAGTTCCATTTTTGTTGTTTTGGTTTCGTGATGACGTACATATATCTATTTTTCTTCTCTGTTTTTCATTGAAATCATTTGCCCAATGTTCTTAGATATAGTTCTCGACGCAGTTCTAATACCATTTTTTTAATTCTTCACATGATGGTGCTAATAATAATTATTGAGGAACTCTCCCTCTATTTTCATACCTAAGGATTTCCAATTTAATTTTCAGAATACAGGTAGGCCTCATTGAACGCGGGAGTTACGTTCCTGAAAAATGCCGTGTTAATCGAAATCGTGTTAAAGGAAACAAGAAACCTGTGCAAAAAGGGGGGTAACGTTCCATGATTTCCAAAAACACACACGAGTAGTATTTTATTTATCGAAATGGAAACTATACATAAAATTAACAAACAAAAACACAATACATAAACCATATTTGCATTTTCCTTCAATATAAACTTCATAAAACTTAAAAAAAAGAAAGACTTTTAATCATCGTAGATCATTTTTCATCACTGCTTAAATAATCCATATGTGTCCGTTTTGGCAATGCATCAATGTTGTTGTTGAAAAAATCTCTAATTCCGTACAATTATGGGGCTTTCGTTTGTTTACAAAAATAATTTTTTTTTTATTAAGATCTATCAAAAAACTGATTTTGAAAATGTTTACCTTTGATTGCCAAAAAAAATGATTTATTTTTTGATTTTAAATAAATTTGACAGATCTGGATTTTTCGGCAGATCTATCCCTCTTTTGTTTACACCAATATGCATCACAACTGACAGCTATCAGTTTGACAACGTCTTGTTTCATAATAATTTGTTTCGGTTGCAAGAAAGAATAAAAATAGTTTTTGTTCAAATGGAAGCATGCAACTTCCAGTTTTGCAACAGTTTGGTTGATAAAGTGAAAACCATGGACTTAAATGAGAGTGAACGCACATGCAAAAACTATTCAGTACGCGATTCGAGCAACTTAAAATTTTTTGTTTTAGCACAAATCGAACGATCGCCCCAAATAAGTTCTTCAGTTTGTATCACACCGAACTATATGTAACCGCGCACTTTAAATCAAAATATTGTCTGTGTTGGTTTATCTCGTTGATTGATTTTTAAGTTGCTCATGTGCAAGATCATCGTTCAACTAGTGATTAAACTATATCGTTTCGGAAACATTGCATATGCGCGCCTAGCCTTAAGTGAATTATTTTTTCGTCCAGCTCATTTTCGGGCTTAAAAAGTTGGAATTAAGAACAACGTTCGAGTCAATATGCTATGCTGCTACTGTTAGCTGGTTCACAGGCAGAAATATGCACCAATACTGTAGCAAATAAAAATCAATCTGAAAACGCATTCCATTCCTTACGAAAAAAATTAATTTATAGATCAAAATATAAATTTACCAATCGAAAACCCATATTTCAGTTCATTCATATTTAAAAAAAAAAAACAGTAGTCATGAATAAGTTTTGCATGAATTTGAAAAAAAAAATGCAATATCTCTACAAACAAAATATGTACATAATATGTAACGTAAGGAGAACAATTTTTTTTTTGTTTCGGGTAACGCGTTAGAACGGGCTTTTAAACGTGTTAAACGAAAATTGTTCGCAAAAAGTGAAACGTGTTAGAGCGAGGCCGTGTTAAAAGAGGTTCGCGTTAAGTGAGGCCTACCTGTATATCCTCTAGTACCGCGCAAAAAAATTGTATTCAAGAATATCTTTTTTTATTGCATTTTTACAATCTTTTTTAAATTTCTTAAACTCATTCTTTTGAATATCGGTGAGGTGTGCTTTTCGCCTTAGCGAATTTCTTTCCGCTAAGAGATTCTTGTTGTTGTTTTTAGTTTATCACTTTTTACTTGCGATTATAGGTACAATAAAGCAAGTTATGCATTCATAAAACAAAAATTCTAACGATCAAACATAGCATTACGATTATGGAGAAGCCTAAAAAAGTGATAGAAAAAAATGTCGTCTGTCTGTCTGTCCGTCTGTATGTATAACGAGCTGCAGCCTAAGCGGCGTAAGCGATTACCTTCAAATTTGGTGTGTGTAATTATTTTGGCATTCCTCAGAGGGGAAATTGAAATTTTGTTTTTAGGCCTAAAAATAACGGTACCTGCCATATAATCTTGAAGAAAAATCTTATTTTTCTGGAAAACGGCTCCAACAATTTTGATAAAATTTTTTGAGATTTTTTTTATTGGTAACATCTATCATTTGATATGAATCAAGTTTACAGGAATAGTCTATTAACGGTACTTTTCATGTAACGGTTTTTTTTAAATTTTTGGCTTTCTTGGTAACTGTACATTGGATTTCTGTCAAATATTATACTCGAGAAGATCTAGGTAGCCAAACTAATTCTTCATATTAAAATTTTAAATAACTTTTTTTTTATAATTAAAATTAATTTATGATTGTTTTTTTGAAAAATCAATATTTTTAAAACTAATCGAAAAAAATAATTTTTAATTTTACAGTCACATTTATATTAATAAACTCTAAAAAAAAAACTGCATACTAAAATTTCAAAAGAAAATTGTTTTCAAAAAACTAAAAATAAAAAACCGGATTTTTTCAAAATCCGTCCTACAATTTTCGAGATACTTTTTTATAAGATTTTCATTGATCCGTGGCAACTAATGGTGTTTTTTTGTTTCTTCGATAAACCGATTAAAGTGATGGTTTTGGCAGTTTTTATATGTTTAAAAAACGATTTTTACCCACCTATACAGCATTCGCTTTCATTTATACATATGTATGTATATACATATGTACATAACAAGGTTCTACATATATAGATATGTACATATTACCCTTCTAATTTTTTTTAATTCAAATCAATTTAAATATACATTTGTATGTAGGTACCTATGTAACCATTGCTTGAATCAGATGTATTCTAAAATTCATTATATAGGGAATCAATGTAATCTAACCTACATCGGCTTTAATCCTGCAAAGGATAACTAGACAACATATACCTACTAACAGCGTCAGTGGTTAGCTACACTAAGGTTGTTAGTAACAAGAGCAAGTTCGTACGATCCAGTCGTGCATTTTATTTGTTTTGATCTTTTCAGAATGTTGTTTTTTGCTGCCTCTAAAATTCCATCTTGAAGTTGGTTGTATGCATCCTGTATCTACTATCTAGTTCTTCGAGGTATTTACGGGTACTTTCTTCATTTAATATTTTTGGTATTTCTGTTTTTGGTGATTTCTTTTGATATCTTTTCGTTTTATGGATGTCCCATTATCGAATCTTCATTGTCTCTTTTAAAATCAACTTTAGCATTGAAGTCTCCCATTATAGACATAAATTCTGATTTGAAATCATGATAAGCTTGGTCCATATCTTTATAGAATTTTTCCATGGCTTCCATTAAGGCTTTTTCTGTTGGTGCGTAGATTTGGATAATTAATAATTTTGAATTCGAGATCCTCATTTGAAGCGCTGTCAGCCTTTCGTTGTAGAAACTAAATTGTTCAATGCTGTTTCTCAATTTTTTGTTTATTAAGAATCCAACTCCAAAAATGCCTCTCGTTCCTCCTTTGAATCCAAATAAATCACAGCTTTCTTTTTCTATCAGCTTTTCGCCAAACATTCTGGTTTCAAAGAGACCAACAATATCCTATTTGATTCTATTTAATGCATTTTCTAACTCTGTCGATCTTCATCTTTTAAAGTGCGAACGTTAAATGTGCATATGTGGAAATCTTTTGTTTCATCTTCAGTTTTATATTCAGGTTTTAGTATAGTTTGGTTTGGGGGGGTTTGATCTACTCCCCCCACGGTGATCAGCCGGGTTGGGAAGGATTGGTGTTTAAAAGTGCTTGTATGTTTTACAGTGTTTTCTATGTTTGTGAGTGCATGTTTTTTCGATACTCTGCTTGATGTATAGTTGCTAATTTGCTATTGCAGGTTACTTGATTTACTACAACCAGGACTACTAAAATCGTTGTTTTTCGAGATAGGTTTTTTGTTTAAAAGTTCATTCATATCTTGTTGCATTAGCAACTTTCTAATTGGATTTGAAGGTTGCCTACTTTGGTTCATCTTTGTTGAGCCGATTATTGTTGTTTTTGTTTCACTATCCTTGTTTTTTGGTTGTTATGGTGATGAATCTTCTGTCGATCGATTTCTTTTTCTTATTTTTCCTATTACGGTTTTTGGCTTCCGAACTTTATCTTCAACTATAAGTTCATCAAGTTTAAACTATGCTCTTCTCCCTTTTTTCTTGAACTCTAGTAGCTTAGGGATAATATGGTTTTCGTGCTTCGACAATTGATTTCGGTAGATCTTCTGAAATGCTAAAACCAGTCTCAGATTTGTTTTCCAAAAAAAAAAAACACTTTGTTTTTTCTCATAGCTTCTAAAACTAACCCGTATTGGTCTAATTTTGCCTTCTGACTTCTTTCCTAAATGGTAGCAGCATTCAAAATCGTTTGGAACTAGTCGAAAATGCTTGGTAATATTATTTAAACTACTTATGAGCATTTTTAAAAGAGCATCTGCATTACTTTCAATCTCCTGTATTTTGAAAATTATTAGGTTATTTCGCCGTAAATTGGTTCAATACAAATGTTCAAAAGAACGAGAAGCTTTGAAAAACCCATAAGAAAGACTGTGGGTCCTATTGCGGTTGTCGATCAGCGATCGCACTTTCAACGATCATCACTGTCGACAGATATCTCAATCGGTATTGCGTAACTTTATCGACTATGATATGAGTTATTGTGAATGAAAAAGTTTAAAAAAATTATATTGAATTGTTTCTGATTGGCAGATTGACTTTTTTTCGGACTGAATTGTTTATTTATTTATTTCGTTTCGTGAAGTTTATTTAAAATTATTTATTTTCATAAAAATATAACTTAAAATAAAAAAAATAATGCATACAATCTAAGCGTGGTTTAGTGACACAGATACGGAAGAAGAAACAAGAGATGAGATTTTTAATTCTTTGGAGTTAGAGGATAAATTGTACGGATTTACTTGATTCTGTAGTTTTTTGTTCTTTTCATTTATTTGTTTTTTCTTGTACTTATCTTTGTTAACTATTTACGATTATCGAAGCCAGCTCTTATGGATTTAATTTCCAAATCAATGAAAAACTAAAGCTGGGAATAATAAAATCATCCTAAAATTGTGCGCCACGTTACGATCCTGTTTCCAAGAATCATATCAACTAAATGTTGGAAACGATTTTTCCGTTGGAATGGGTCAATCGACTGTATCCTTAGTCTTAAAGGAAGTGCTTAGTGTAATAGAAATACATATATGTATGTGCAAAATGGATACTATTTTCTTCCGACGAAAGTAAAATACATACGTATTGCACGAAATGTTTCTCTTTGAAAAAATTGTATTTCTGGAAGTTATTGCATTGATGGCACCTACATAGAAATCTTAACTCCAAAAAAGAATTACAAAATGCTTATTAAACCGGCGATATCTCCCTATTTTTATCCACGAAGTTCACGAGAACTTATATTTGTTTTTTTTTTTTTTGTTGAAACTTGTTTCGCCCTGCATGAAAAATACATAATTAAAATAATTTTTATTTATAAACAAATATTTTTTAAATTAAAAACGCTCGCATTTTGTTCCCGATACAATTTTTAACTTGTTCAATAGACCGGGTCGATCACAAAAATACATTCGGCAACGAGCGATCGGATTATCGATAGTTGCCCAACGCAATCAAAAGCCACAATACCGATTTCTCATTTTGTCGATCGTTGATCGGTCGTTATCGAATATCGAACGACAACCGCAATAGCGCCCAATAGCTCGAAAAATGACAGCAGAAGAAAACAGATGTCGTATCAGTAAGGCCGATACTTTTTACAGATTGTTACGTCTAAAATTCGTCAAGATATATCAGCTAGAACCGTATGGCCTCAGCTTTTAGAATATGAGCTTCGTGGATGCATTATATGACGAAAACGACATGATTTAATTTTTTCTAAACTGCGCCTGAACAGACTTATGGGATTTTGGAAAATATACTCTGGTGCGATGAATCTAAATTCAACGTGTTTGGTTTGGACTGGCTCGGCTCTATTTTCCCCCCATTTTCATATTCAGAAACTGCAAAACCAATGCACATCGGTATCTCCACTTCCCTTTCCTACTTGCCTTCCTGAGAGAGACATAGAAAGAAAGAACAAAATAACAGAAGGAACGCCATGTCAACAACACATGGTTGGCTTCGGAATCAACCACAGCAGCAGAAACAACCGCAGCAGAGTCAACACAACAGCAGGAGTAAGAGCCGCCGCCAAAAATCGAAATTAGTGCAACAGGTGGCGAACACAAATGTAACAGAAAAAAAACCGATTCAATGTTCCGAATAGTAAAGAACTGGCAACAAGCCAGATAAAAATTAGAACTTCAGTAGTGCGGTGGCCATTGATTTTTAATAAAAAGAATTATAAATCATAATTTAAGATTTATTAAAGACAATAAAAGTAGTGATTAAGATTATAAAGAAATCTTTCATTTTTTAAAGTCCGAACTTCCACAGGTATGAACGATGGATGTTATAACAAAAAAATCGATACTTCAACAAAGATTTTGAAGGAAGGAAATTCGTTAAAAAATTGAATACTTATCAACACCCGATGGGTATCGCTCATCCCTACTTCAGATCTCATTTAAGTAGGGATTTACCTAAGCTCACCCAAGCTATAAACATAGATCTATTTCAGGGCGAACCCGAGTCTCAAAAAAACACAGAATTTGTTCACAAATTTAATATTCAAAAAATTGTTTGCATTGTTGGGTTTTGGGTATATAGTCTTTTTTTATACACAAATTGTGTTTAAATTGTTTCTAAAAACTTGTAATAATTTAACAATAAAAAAATATAATGAAAATATTTTTCGAACAATTTTGGAGACAGGCAGACAGACAGGCATACTGATCAAAATATCTAGTTTTGATTTTTTCCCAAATGCAAAACTTGCAATATAGTACCTATCTATCACAAGTTAAAATATTTAAATGGTTAATCAAGAACCAACTAAATACTTTTTTTCTTTTTTTTTTCTCTTATTAAAAAACAACAAGGTCATTGTTCCATATTGTGACAGCTGTCAGCCGTCGGAAACTACATGGCATCAGGTATAGTTTATATTGGAATCAAAAAATAAACGAATCATTTTATATATAATATACAATTTCTAAAAAAAAAACACAGATAACATTGCAGTGCAACAAAAACGTAGCTGATACTCCGTTACAGTTAACTAAACATGTTCAGATAATTCACAATTGCTCGTGTATTTCATGCGAGAAAGATAGTTTGGGATTCTCCAAGTTTCCCGAAAACAATGAAGATTTCTACTTGCAACAAAGTGCCGATGCTGAATTACTCGATGCGTTGCAATCACGTCGCAACGAATCGAACTCGAACCATTTAGAAAACGATCGATCAAAAAAGATGCATTCCTTGTTGAATCATAAGCTGATTACTTTGTTGCGGAACATTCAGGCAAATAATTCGGAGCACGATAAAGAACAATTGTTTGATTTGTTAAATATCATGCAGGAACCGATGAAGCACAAGGCAAAAGCTAAGAATATCATTTATTTTATTGAGACCCTGCAAAGCAATAAAAGCGATTTGGATACAACTAGGCTTACTGACATTCTTCTCAAATTCGAATATCCTAAGCATTATAAAATGGAAATTCCTTCTACTGCTGATGTGGGCGATAGCGCTGAAGCTAACAGAGAAGCTACTGTTCCAGAATTTTCGAGCTCGTCAGTACTTGTAGATTCTGGATCTGCATTGAATAAGGAAGATTCAAAAAAACTACGCATTCCCCTCGCTTTTTGGATACAAAATCCTGCATCTAGTGAGGTTACTATAACAGACCAAGAACATCAGGAAAACTTAAATAGTGCCAATGATGAGCATTCCGTTTCCAAAGAAGAAGTTGCAAAATCTGTAGCCCTCGATGACCAACACGAAGATATACTTATTCCAGAAATATCCTCTACCGAAAAGGATACAGCTTCTGCTTATTCAATAAGAAACGATGAGCATTATAAACTGGACAAACGTCCTACTTCTCCACAGGATCAAGAAGAGAAACAATCATCAGAACCAGAGGGTCATCATCACTTGCATCATCCATCAAATTCGCATTTCCATCAACATCATGTGAACGATAATATTGTAGCTTCGCATGGACATTTGGCTCGTGGGCCACATGGAGCTCTAGTCATTGAACCTGATAGAATTCACGAAGAGAAATTAGATGTTAATGCCCACGAATTAAAGCCCAATCATGCTGGCACTTTGCTTAGCTATCACAGTCATTCGGGTGAAGGAAATGCACATTAATTATATATACAATTTTGGGTGTGTCTTGTATTTTAAGTTGTGTTTTTTTTTATTTTATATTTAAATTTTGTTAAAAATAATTAGAGCAAATGATTTTTTTTAAAGTGAATTTGCAATTTTTTTCAAATTATTAAAAATTTAGTAACGATAACAATTTTTGATATAAAAATAAATTACATTATAATCTCATTCCAATAGAAAAAAATACTTATTATATTTTATGAATGTGGAGAAAAATAACTCATCGAATTTTAGTTGCAATTTTTATTAGTCCTATAAGCCTTATACATAGGACATGGTAAATTTTTCTATGGATCCTGGGCCCAGTGCGCTTTCTTATGAAAGTGGTGTCAAATGAAAGGTGAGATTTAGCACTTTATGTGGTAAAGTATTTCCAAAAACGTCAATAGGGGTTTCGAGATGCTTGAGTTTGAAGATGGTTAACTCAAAAAAGGATTTTCGGCATATATCGTGAGATATAAGGCACTTACCGCCAGTTTCAAAGTACAGTGCAAGTTTAAGCTCCCCTTTTGGTTTAAACTTCAGATCAAGAATTTATTCGGTTTTTCAATATGTCGTTTAAACATTAAACTGAGTTCAATTTGTAGTTTAATGTTGTTTTCGATGATTGGTAAATTCAGATCTCAATCTAAAAATTCATTTTTTTCGTGGGGAATGGAATAGAATAGCAATTGATTTTTTTGACTTTGTATTAGTGTAATTTCGTGTCTGTGAAAATGGTAACAGTTAAATATTTTTTTCACTTTCCACAATCGAAACAAATTACAAATTCAAAACCACATTTTTCAAGCTGAAAATTGTATTTATATGATGCAAGGAGGGGTAAATCTGTTGAAAAATCGAGAATTGCAAAAATGATCTAGATCCAAAAATAAATCAATTTATTATGCCCAATGGTACACAAAAAAGGGGAAAATCGATGTTTTGACAGATCTAGATGTAAAATAAATTAATTTATTTTAGCAATGGAAAACCACATAAGACAACCGAGATTATTCTGCCGCTAACACTTCAGTTCAGCGTTTGTAACCACTTTTCACTACGGTGCGGTGACATTTCAATTTGACAGCTGGCTTTCATAGAATTATGTTTGTGAAAACGAAGTAGTATTTACAATGTAGCAAAAAAAAATTTCAGAATATATTAACAAAAAAAAAAATGTGTATTAAATTGATATTGAGTTTTTATTTTTAATAATTTATATGTTTCTTGTCACTAATTACATTAGCAAATCTAAGCCTACGAAAAATTGTTAGATCTTTTTGTATTAACGGGAACTTAAATTTATATCCATTTTTATATTATTTTATTTACCATTTTCGTTTCGCTATCGCTGACCAAAATCAAAATAATGACGGTACTTTGAAACAAAATAAATCTTTCCTCGCACAAAACATTTGGTGTTGGTTCACGTTTTATTTGTGTCAGAGAGACAAAGGGAAGACAAGCAAAGAAAGTTGGAAAATCTGTTAAAGTTACGCACAAACACATTACGAAAAATGCTGCCAACTCTTTTTCGTAAAATCGAGTTAAGCGAAGTTAAACTGATCTAATCGGTTTCTCCTATTAAATCCTCTCCCATTTTCCTAATCGCTCGCGCTGTGCTTAAACATGTTAAGGGTATTCAAAACCCCTTGAGTTAGTGCTTAGTATAACGAGTTAAAGCAAAAATTTAAACTCAGTTTAAGGTTCAGCTGATCATAAGCAGACTCCCACTGTGAAACTGTGGGTTAAGAAAATTAAAATTTGGTATCATGAATGAATGAAAGGCATTTTTCTTATCTTTTAAATAAATTGAAGATTATTTTCCTACCAAAAATATTTCGTTTAAATATTTAATATAAACTTCTTGGAAATTATGTTTGTTTTACTGAACTTTTTAACACAGATATCTTAAAAAAATTAACATTATAAGAAACAATCATCAGAACCAGAACTTTGTTTCTCAGCTTTAATTTAATATATAATTAAATTTAAAATACTTACTTTTTAACAAACTTACTCTGCATCACTGCTTCTAAGAAATAGTTCATATAATAAACTTACCATACGTAACAAGTTTACCAAAGGCACATAAATATGTAAATCATTTTTTATCTCTATTAACTATATTTTTATTTAATATTATTTTTAAATACAAACAAAAAATTTTAAACATAAAGATGTTTCCAATTATGATTTCTAATTGTTTTTAGTTCAAAAATTTTGTATTAAAAATTTGAAAAAATATATTAGCCCAAAATATACCATCTCCTTTTCTTACGTTTCACTTAAATAAATAAAACCAGCTGCAATAGGCGTTTTTCTTTTTTAGTTCAGCGTATATCTTTTTTCGTTCTGAAATAATCGTCTGATCATTTTGTGAAAATGTGAATAAAAAAATTTACAGATACAATTAAAATGTCGGAAGTAGTTGGTCGCTTGTTGATTTTCTGTATCTGTCTACAAAATAAGGGTTTTCTTGCCTTGTATTGCTTTTTTGTGGTTAAAATGAAAATTTATTCTGGATTGTGTGGTTCAAACGTGTTTAGAGCTCAGCTCTGAGCGAAAAAATAAAAACGCCTAATGAGTTTTCTTCTTTTATTATTATGTGTAGATTACACACGCTCAAGGGATTAAAATTACCCTTTTATTTGTTTGAACACAGTCTGCCGCGGAGTGAGGTGAAGGAAGAGAAAGAAGGATAGGAAAGATGTATGTGTTGAGTGTTGATTATTTTTTAAATCATTTTTATTATAAAAATTTTGTTTGGATTTGATTTTATGTTTGATGTGTGTTTTGATTTTAACATCGTTGGGCCTAAATACCTACATTTTGTGATCAAACTTTATAAGTTTAATTGGGTATTAAATTCTTTCAATGCTTCACTTTCCACTTACCTCCCGATGTAAGCTTAGTTCTTTTAACCTGTGACGTTTTGAGCTAGTATCGTAATGCTCTAATTAAAGGGCTAGCTATAATTAATAATGACGTATAATAAGAAACGTATCAGTACGATTATAAAGCAGATTAATATGATACTAACAAAAAAAAATGTTTGCTAATTTTAAACAAATCACTAGAGGGCTCTTTCATCTTTTTGGCATCATACTAAATCCAAATGACACTTTTTAACATTTACAAGCTCCAAAAAGTTATGTTCGCTTACTTTGCAGTATTTTAGGACTACTCAGTTGTAGTTTATCAAGAAAATAGTTTTAAATTAGGAAAAAAATTAGTAATGTGCTTTAGTATTAGCAAACTGTTTTAAGAAGTATCATGCATAACCCTTAACATCAGCCTGTTTAAGAATTTGAGCCATGTTTTTATTTCTCTTTTCAACGATGCTTCTGGTAACTTTTGATTAGCTCCAGACATAAGATAGGCTCACGTAAACTGATCATAGAGGCCCTTTACAGCCATACAGTTATTGATGAATAAGCACATATGCTGTTAACTCTGTAATATGAATCATTTCTTAATGTGCGTGGAGATTTAATGAATCGCACAAATAACCTGGTTAATACATACTTATAGGAGTATGTATGTAGAGTTTACAAAATAAAAACCTTACCAGTAGCAGCACTGTAGTTAATATGGCATATCTTTCATGAATATAAATATAACTAACAAGATTAAAAAAAGGATATAGTATAAGATTACATGAATATAATTTTAAAGTTCTAAATAGTATCTATACATAAGAATTCCCAGATGAGCAGAATTTGGAAGAATGTGCACTGAAAGAATAATATAATAATATTGAAACAAAAACTATATATATATTTAATTAATGTTTTAATTTTCTTAACAATTGATTTATTATATTTTTTTAAATAAAATTAATATATATATATAAATATGTATTATTTATAATATTAAAATGTTAAAATATATTTAAAGTGTATGTTTTTTTGTTTATATACATATACCTAATATTAAAAAAAAAGTAGTGAGTATATTCCTAAATAACCTGAATATTTGCATATTTATTCGTATATAACAATAAAAAAGTTTTTATTTTTTTAGCTAAAAAATTTATTAGCTTTGGGATAATCAAGTTCTAAAAAAATATAAATAATATTGCATGCGTACGTATAATACGTAGGTAATACAATATGATATGGACTCCGAAAACTCAGAACCGACTGAGCTCAAAATTTTATCAGAATCAAAAATTGGATATTGGATGTTCGTATTTATGTTGAAATATATTACTAAGAAATAGAATTAAATAGTTTTAGCAAAGTAAAGCTTCATATGGTCAAATGAGGAAAAATGACAGAGTTAAGGGAATATAATTCCGCACAAAGAAGATTATTTTTTAGTTTACGCAAAATAAAAAAAAGAATTTTACAGTATAAAAACAGGGGAACTTGAAGTAATAAGGAAATAAAAGCAATATCTAATGAGCTTTCTACTTATAATAATAATATTTACTACGCAAAAATTTAAACAGCTAGATAAATTATATATTTTTTAAAAAAGTTCATATTCTTAAGAGACCTACACAGGATGAATTTTTATTGTCAATTTTCATTGAACAAGTCATTGTTCCTTTATATGCTCTTCAATGTCATTGTCAATGAATATTGAAGGGAATCAAAATCGATTTGGCTTTCTTCAATGTGATCAATGTTGATTTTTTCCTCAATTTTTATGTCAACGTTGAAGTTTCGTTTGTATAAAAATATAACAAAACAATTAAAAATGACTGACTTGCTCATGAAATCAAATTGCAACTTCAAATCATAGTTGGTTGCAGCTAATTCAATTAAAAAATGTTCGTCCATATTTTGGAAAATGTAACTATCGATGTTGAGGCTTGTGAAATGTCAATATTTATTGATACGTGTGTTGGCGATTTCTCTTCAATGTTTATTGACAGAAACTTCTTTCAGTGAAAATTGAGAATAAACATTGATCGTGTGTAGGGCACTCTATGCACTTTGACGCACACTTTAAAAATCCTAGTGTTAGAGCATAAGCGTGCTCAAAAATTTGCTAATAATAAAGCACTTTACTTAAATTTTCCTAATTTTAACTACGTTTTAACTAGCACCATACTTAACCTAATTTCTCGACAAACACCAGCTGAACGCTGCAATTCTAAATTGAAATGAGGTGGCCGTGGCGCGATGTTTGTGTGTTCGCCTGTCAAGCTCATGGTCACAGGTTCGATCCATACGGTAGTCTTTGTCCTCTTATTTTTCCATTAAAACCAATTCTAAAATAAAATGTCATACAATGAGTTGCTAGTTTACTCATTACAGGCTGTTTATGCAAAGCACTAACAACATGTGATTGAGGAAGACTAGACTCAATATTTCGAAAACGGGTGGTTGATTTTTTTAATAATAATTAAGAATAAATTTAAGTATATGCCAGTAAGACGTAAGGTCTCTTAAATGCAACCTGAATTGCACGGCAATATTTAGAAGGAATAGAGATTTTAAAGATTTTTTTTGTTAGCACAGAGGATTTGAGAACTAGATAAATAAGACACGAACATTTCTCCGCATTAGTTCAGCTGTTATCCCTGGAGATAAAATCTGAGACAGCAACCACCACCAGTCTCGGTACATCACGTCACCCATCTTTCCTATCCTTCTCTTCCTTAACCTCACGCCCGCGCTATGTTGTTACATTTAAAGGGTAGTATAATCCCTTGAGCGGTGTAGATTATAAAAAAATATATATATACAGTTAAGGTGATGTTAGTGCTAGTATTTCACTCTGTGTTCATAGTTTTTGAACATACCCACCGAAAAATAAAGCCTAGTAAGCTGCTGATGCGAAACGAACTTTTTGGGTGGTCTCCACTAGGAAAGCGAAATGCTAACGAAAACCACAGCGGAAAAATATTTGCGGAGAGTTCTGTAAGCTGTCAAAAACAATTGACAAGTTGTAAAAAAGAGTAATTTTGCCATTAAATTATTTTTAGATGGAAAATTTTTTGTCGCCAAATTACTTTTAGATGTAATTTTTTTAAATAATTCTTGGATTTAAAAATTGTTCTGGTTACACATAGAGGATTCAAAATAAAACTCAGAACCGTTTAAATGATGGAAATTAAGAAATTACTTTGGGCTATTAAACTGGTTTATCTACCGATTTGATGAAATTTCTATCAATTTTAAGAAAATCAATGAAATAGGAAGGTAAACCACTCTATAATTCGAAAACTACGTGTTTCATTGGGATGGTGTAAACGGCTCTGAGTTCTAATTAATGGTTTCTTACTATTTCCGGATACCATTTTCAAGTCATTTTTTAAAAAAAATTACATCCAAAAGTAGTTTTGACACCAAATTATTTTTAGATGGAATTTTTTTGTCACCAAATTACTTTTAGATGCAATTTTTTGAAATAATTCTTGGATTTAAAAATGGTTCTGGTTTCACATAGAGGTTTTCAAACAAAAATCAGAATCGTATAAATGATGGATATTAAGAAATTACTAATTAATTAAACTAGTTTATCTACCGATTTGATGAAATTTCTATCAATTTTAAGAAAATCAATGAAATAGGAAGGTAAACCACTCTATAATTCGAAAACTACGTGCTTCAATAGTGTAAACGGTACCATTTTCAAGTCCGAGAATTATTTAAAGAAAATACATCTAAAAGTAATTTGGTGACAAAAAAAATTCCATCTAATAATAATTTGGTGTCAAAACTACTTTTAGATGTAATTTTTTTAAAATTATTCTCGGACTTGAAAATGGTATCCGGAATTAGTTTCTTACTATAATAAATTAGAACTCAGAACCCTTTACACCATCCCAATGAAGCACGTAGTTTCCGAATTATAGAGGGGCTTACCTCCCTATTTCATTGATTTTCTTAAAATTGATAGAAATTGCATCTAATCGGCAGATAAACCAGTTTATAAATCCCAAAGTAATTGCTTAGTTTCGATCATTTAAACGGTTCTGAGCTTCATTTTAAATCCCCTATGTGTAACCAGAATCATTTTTAAATCCAAGAATTATTCAAAAAATCAAAAAAATCATCTAAAACGCACGAGGAAACTGCCCAAATTGCTGAATAACTATCACTTACAGTGTAATTGGCATTCACTTTAGATATTATCTCCAAAGCTCGTTGGGTACTCTCAATCTATATCATAATACATCCAAACCGTTCATGGCATACTTCTCAGTGTAATTAAATGCAAAAATCATTCCACTAAACGAAATGGAAACACATAAGACGTGATATTTTTTAAAAACCGATCGGTGAGAAAGATTAGACCCTCCAATGTTTTCAACTCGACAAATTGTCCCTAATAGACTATAAATCTTGTTCGCCGATAAGATAATTACATATAAGAAAAACACTGCCATACGGTATAAAACCTGTAAGTTATTAAAGAAAACTGGATAGCTTCGAGAAAATAAAATAAACGATTGTACCTTCTAAAGGAAAATGCCAATAACCCATTTACTCTTTGAGAAACTTAAATAAATACATTTATGTAATGACCTTGAAATAACAACAATGTATTCAAATTCTTCTTAAGGACTGTGCAATAATTTGCCATGGCTCTCATGGCCATGTCCATGAACATGTCGTGAAATTCCTTAATGGACGTCTCCTGCTTCATCATGTTAGCGTGTCGAGCTTCGATATCGACTAGTGTCTGTTTAGCCTGCTGCGTCTCCATGATAATACCTTGAGTGACGGCCAGATTGCCTTGCTCCAGCATGGCCTTGAGCTCGTCGTTGGTAGTTGTCCGACCGGTGATCTCCAGCTGACGCTGTATTCTGAATTTGCAGCGTTCTATATAGTCGGTATGAGTGCGATTTTACTCGGTCATGACCTCGACGAACTTCCTGGACAAGGTGGAGTGTTGGGTTTTGTAAATGCGCAGATCAGCACTGGATTTATTGGCCTACTCTTCCTGTTCGATGTTTTGTTCGATGCCCTTGAGCTTGCCACGAACTCTGTTGGTGTTCTTCTTGATATCGGTCATCAGATCTTCGAGTTCTTGTTTGGTTTTTCGTCCCATTGTGGCGCTGACAGAATGGCGCTGACAGAATGGCGCTGTTTTTTTTTAACTTCTTCGACATTTTCTTGGACTTTATCCATCATTTCACGGATTTGTTCGACCTGATTAAAGAAATCATCCATGTAGCCACCCGACTTTCGACATCGACGGCCACATCATCGTGAGCGACATCTTCGTCGTCGGATTGGGCAGCGTGCAACGCTGCTAATCTGTCTTTCGTCAGTTTTCTTTAGATCGAAGTAAAGGTTAAGTAGTTTAAACCAAAATATAATCTTCTCAGAACAACACAAGATCTTACTTAGTTAAACGTATTTATTTAAAAACTGAAAATACCTTGCTCAGAGTAAGCACAATGAAATTACTTTATTAATATGTTATTTTATATTAAGTCGATACCAATGTTAAAGCACGTCTTAACTATTCAACGATCTTACTAAGAACGATCGTATGTACCAACTGGCTTAGGGGAATATTATTCGCGTTCTTACTTTATTAGTCTTCGCTACAGATTCGACCATCCTGACGTGGTTCATCGTTCTCGTCGAAATCCAGATCCAGGTCAATCCAGCGCTTCATTCTGTCCGTCGACCAAGTAGCAGAGTATGGTTTCTGTGATCGGGGAGCGAACGGCATATCGGCAACCAGGTACCTATCGTGTGGGACAATGACCGTGACACAATAAGGTCCTCGATATCTGGTCTCAAGTTTGCGAGAAGTTCCGGTGGCTGCGGTTCCTTCATTTATCGGCATCACTAGGTCTCCTACCTTATAAGTTCTTGCTTTCTTATGATTCATATCGTGTTGACGTTTTTGGGCGGCTTGCCTCCTTTCGGTGGATTCGGAAGCCTCCTTTCGCAGAGTTTCTATGCTAGGAATCGTCTGATTCAGATTTACACATTGGGCGAGAGAGTCCTTGAATGGATCGTGCGGCACATTTCCCATCAGCAACCGATGTGTGGTTTTGCGTATTATTTATTGCCCACTGGACTTATCGCACGGTTGCCAATAAGACATGGAGGATAGTGCGATTAAAGCGCTCGATCTGACCGTTTGCTCGTGGTCTTTTTTTGGCGTTCTATATGTGCTGGATCGAATACCCTTTTATGAACTCTTTGAAAGCGTGGGAGGTAAATGCAGTTCCCTTGTCTGATATTATACGACGGGGTACACCGAACGTTAAGAATAAGTCTGTAAGGAAGTTTATCACTGGTTTGGTTTGGGTATTAGGTAGAGCTTTTATGATGACGTATTTCATGAAGGCGTCCACTAATACGATGATGTAGGTGTTCCCTTTTGTGGACCTTGGAAAGGGTCCAAGATGGTCAATGTAGACGGTGTCAAATGGGGCATTTCCCTTTGGTATCGGAAAGAGTTCTCCCCGGGCCTGAATTTCCTTTTTGTGTATGCATACTCAACGCATGCTTTTAAGTATTTTTTACGAATTGGGTCATTCTAGAGAACCAGTATCGTAATCGTAGATGCGTCAGAGTTTTCTTCTCTGAGAACTGTCCCATCACATCATGGCTGTTTCGTAGAAATCTATTCCTTGATCCTTTAGGCATGAAAAGCCTAAATTCACCGCCGACCTTCCGATAGAGTCGTCCATTTTGAAGGGAGTAGTCATGATGTAATTGATTGTCGGCTTCACAGATTAGTGGATTCCGTAGGATCTTGGCAATGCCAGCTACTTCCTTGTCTGTAGTTGTATAGAATATAACCAATCCATTTCTTCGATGCTAATTTTGGGGATGTTCATGTCTACCACTTCAGCTGCCTGTGCCGGTTCAAATAGATTCCTTGACAATGTATCAGCGTGTGCCATCTTCTTGCAAGCTCGATGAGAAAATCATACTCCTGCATCCGTAACCACCATCGTGCGATTCGGGAAATGATTTCCTTTTTTTTTCATGGTAGTTTTTAGGGCCTCACAATCAGTTACTATGAGGAAGCGCTTGCCAAGTACTGCCGGAATCGGTCTGTTGCCTCGACCACCGCCAAGTTCATAGCTGTACCTTGATTCTTCTTTAGTTGTTTTGCAGCTGTAGTAGGCAACAGGATGAAGACTTCCGTTTTCTTTCTGTAGAAGGACTCCAGCGAGGCCCTTGGTACTAGCGTCTGTGTGAAGTTCGTGCTCGGCATTCTGATTATACAAAACCAGTACTGGCTCACTTGCTTATGAGTTCTTTAGCTGGTCAAACGCAGTTTATTCTTTAGCTCCCCATATAAAGGTTTGATTTTTCCTGGTCAGTTCCCCCAGTGGCGATGCGGTCAGGGCGTAGTTTTTGATAAATTTTCAGAAGAAGCTTGTGAGTCCTATAAACTGCCTCATTTGGTGTTCGTTGGTGGGTGTTTCGAACTCTTGCACGGCGAGGCTCTTGGGTTTTCCAGGCTGCATTTTCCCATCCTTGATAACATGGCCCAGGAACTCAATTTGGCTTTTGAAGAACTCGCACTCCTTTAGGTTCAAAGTTAAATTGGCTTCACTCAATATTGTAAGGAACTTCTCCAGCTTTCGCATTCCATCCTCGAGGGATTTTGCAGGAATTACAAAGTCATCCATATAGCTGACGATTTTTTCGGGCAGCATTTTTTGTTTGATGATTCTCATCAGCTTTTTGAAGTATTTGGGGGCGTTGACCAGTCCAAATGGCATAACTTTGAATTCAAACAATCCGTCCGGGCTGTATATTGTATATGTTCGTTTCAGATCAAGTATAATAAAGTAACGGTAGCCTACAAGATTATTAAGTTCTTTTTTGATATGCGGGGACGGAGAGTTGACTTTTGTTGTAACAGTATTGAGTCGCCTGTAGTCTATGCGCATCTGGTCGTCTCCATTTTTCTTTTTAACTAGTACGACTGGTGCTGCGAAGTCGGAATTAGAATCCTGTATAATGTCGCGCTCCAGTAGTGTTTTCAACATTGAACTCAGGGTTTCTTGTTTCGCGTATGGAACCTTGTAAGGGTGTTGTGATATAGGCTCCGGCTTTATTAGTTCCATTTCGTCCAAGTTCTCATTGGCTCATAGCGATACACTGACGGAATCTGTTGAGTACTGCAACTAAGTTTGCTGAGTCGAAGTCCTCGTCAATCTGGAGATCGTCCACGGCTATCTTCTTTTGGTTTATCGTATCATGCTTCTAGATAACAAGCACTTCGCATTCTTTGGTAACGCCGCAGGCAGGGTCACTTAATTGGTTCGGATAGTCTATCGTCTGGGACAACTACTGCATCGACACAAAAGTTTGCGTCGTCAATCCCCATGGTACATGGTATTTGTCCTAAGACTGTACAATTTCCGCCGCCGAAACCATGAAGGGTTATACTACAGGGTTTTATGGGAATTCCTGTTTCCTTGAAGACTGACTGTTTTACAACCGTTTTCTCACTTCCGGAGTCTAATACTCCAGAATATTCTTTCCCTCTGACAGTTACTTTTTTCTTAAAGCAGTCGGGTTTTTCTTGTCGTTGGATTATGTTTATTCGCACATTTTTATCACCTTTGGTCTCGCGCTTTGTTGAATATTTAGTACTGTTCTCTTTGTTGGTAGACCTCTGTCTCTACCGACTTTGTGAGGATTGACGGGCAAGGTGTCCAGGTTGGCTACAGTTGTAACACATTAGTGTAGGCCGTTGTGGGTTGTCGATAAGGTACCGTTACCTTTTCATTTGTCATTAGCTGTCGACGCCAATTTGGCTGCTCAGTGGCTGCCTGTCGATTCGTACTGGTTACTCGGATTCCAGTACTGAACGATGGCTTATAGCGAGCGTTTTCTCAGATGCTCTCACACCATTTTACCTTTCCGACGAGTTCGGCAACTGTGTTGAAATTTTTTGCCGCTAGACTTGAGCTTAGTTTTATTTAAGCATGTGAGGATGTATTGCAGCACGGTCCTATATGTGAGATGGATCTTTTTCCCCATCATATTCATTTCCAAACAGAAATTTTCTATTGACTCATTCTGCCGTCTAGTTCTGCGTGTCCAGGATCGGGATACCTCTTGTGTAGTGTCCCACCAGAACCTTGCGGGACCTTTCATTTTTGACGCTGCTGCCATGAGAAGCGCCCGTTCATCCCATTCGTATATTTTTGTTAGAGCCTCAACTCGGTCTACCCAAGTATCAGCCGACATCGATGTCGAATCGCCTGGAGTAAACGTTGGCAGTGTGTCAGCTATGTCCTTTATGCTGCAATGAATCCTTGACCTTCGTGTCTCAGCATTTACAGGGTCAGAGCGTTCGAGACGTTAAAGCTTATCGGCAAGTTCGCGTTCTTTCCTTAAAATGATTCTTTCATTCTCCAATAGGTTACTTTCTCTCCTTAGAACGTTCCACTCTCTTTCCCCCAATGCTCGGTCATCAAATGTTCCTGCTTCAGATATAATTGGTATTTCATCAGTAGATGGAACTCCGGAGTCAACGGCTGACGAGTTCTCGTTCGATTGAGGCACTGACTGGTCTTGTTTCTCTTTATCGTAGGTGAGGATTCGCTTTATCAACGTCCTTTTAGTTCCCGATGTCGCCAGCCCTCTATTTTATAGCTCACTTTGTAACTGTTTGGTGCTAAGTTTTTCCATTTTATTTGATCTACAAGGAAAAATATTTATATATCGTATTTTTCGTTTCCTTCTACTTCGCAATTTATTTCAATCTAATGTTCATATATATAAGTCTAGCATTCGAGAACTCTCAATTTCTACAATAGTTCTTCCTATATAAAAATGGTACTACCAAATATCAAAATATTACTTTAACCCAATGCTCATAACGGTTAGTACTGTATTTTAGTATTTTATAACATGGAACTGATAGTGCAGAATTAACCCAGTGCTTGTATGGTTGCTTATGTGAATTTCAGGCAATATTTTCCTGAGTCCGGATATTCGACATAAGAAAATTCTTCAACATGGTTTCCCGTGTAACTCATATCTTGCTAAGTATACAAATATGGCCGTAGTTTTTTCTGCCTCTGTATGTGTCAGCGTAGGATTAATCTCTCATGTTAATCCATGTGCCTAGGAATCAGCCTGTAGTTGTTTGTAATTTTTTTTTAAATGCAATCATTTTCATTCATTCATCCTTTTTACGTTTTACCCAAGCTCTTTCGTATACCGAAAGTATACATGAATTTGTTTTCATCTTATTTCTTCCCAATACATCGTGATATTCTTTCGTACACTGAAAGCCTACATAGATGTATTTATTCGTCTCCTGCATACATATTTCTTCCCAACACATCCTAACACTCTTTCATATTTCTCCCCAGTCCAACATGGTGTTCGTGCACGATGAACTCAGGCTTTCCGTATACCGAAAATATCGTCCGTCACATGTGCATTGTATTCCACCAGTTAGACTGTTCTACTCTATTCGCACTCACACTTATATACGCACTCAAACAACACAACTGATTCTTCTTGTACACGTACTAGCAGAATTAGCATCGTTGAGACTTACCGTTACAATTCGAAAGGGTTTATCTCATTGTAAAATAAAATTCCATCGCAA
Source organism: Philhelius pedissequus (assembly GCA_910595825.1). NCBI lineage: Eukaryota > Metazoa > Arthropoda > Insecta > Diptera > Syrphidae > Philhelius > Philhelius pedissequus. The sequence continues at coordinate 15,730,740 of OU343164.1, read as the reverse complement.
TTCCTATTATCTCTAATAATGAATTATTAAACTAAATAAGCTATTCTTGTAGTTCTCGAATTAAATAATTATAATAGTTTTTACCATTCACTTGACTTGGGACTTTATAGGTGTAGGTTCATCGCACTTCTGATTCTTTAAACCAAAAAATTATCTTCTCAGAACAACACAAGATTTTACTTAGTTAAACGTATTTATTTAAAAACTGAAAATACCTTGCTCAGAGTAAGAACAATGAAATTACTTTATTAATAGGTTATTCTATATTAAGTCGATACCAATGTTAAAGCACGTCTTAACTATTCAACGATCTTACTAAGAATTATCTTATGTACCAACTGGTTTAGGGAAATATTTTTCGCGTTCTTACTTTAAATGGTCGCCCCTTTCTTCATTAGTCTTCGGTGCAGTAGTTTTTGGGTCTACACTGATGATGATCATCTCTCTCCACACAGAAGAGAAGAAAAATGTGGAAATGGGCGGTGAGAGCGTAGCTACAGCCGGCGGTACGCTTTTTTCTTCGTTCCCGTGTCTCGTTTGTTGCTTTTTAACGAGACCCACGCACTTATTCCGATTTCGATTCAACAGTCTATGCTTCCAGAGTCAACATTTACTTTCTTTTCGTCGCTTGCTTTCGAGCTACGGAAGAAGAAAACGAAAAAAAAACTTTATGACACACTTTCCATTTTGTTTCAATAAAAAACATGAAATGTCAAAATTTCGCAAGCAAATGTGCCGGTCAATTGAATTGAGAATGAAAAGAGTGGAGAATTGTACTAAGAAGTCTAGTACAGCTATCCACTAAAATTACACATTTCGTCCTTCAGGAGCGTACTGACAAACGAAAAGTAGAGTGAAATTTTTCGTTTATGATTTCGCCGTGTCATTTTTGTATTGGATTTTTCGTTTCGCATCAGCAGCGTACTAGGCCTCAGCTGGAGATCACCGGTCGGGCAACTATCAACGACAAGCTCAAAGCCATGCTGGAGCAAGGTAATCTGGCCGCCACTCAAGCCATTATCATGGATACGCAGCAGGCTAAACAGACACTAGTCGATATCGAAGCTCGACACGCTGACATCATGAAGCTGGAGACGTCCATTAAGGAATTGCACGACATGTTCATGCAAATGGCCATAGAGAAAATAACTACATAGAGGCGCGACTCGTACCCCCCTTGCCTTAATCACCCGCAAATTTTTTTGAGGTGAGTAAGAGGAAACTCTCTTAAATTACTCATATTTTCCTATCCGTGAATACATGTGAGTGGTGGATTAAAAAACCCTTTTGCTCAAACTGACAGATAATTTTTTTTGTTGATGGTTTGTCAAAAGTCTGTCTGACATTTCGAATTACAAAACAGAATTAATAGTTTTTTTCACATTTGGTAAGTTTTATTTCATATTTATTTAATTATTCTTTATTTCAATATAAGAAATACATATAGTTATAAAAAAATGTTTTTATGTATGTTTGATAAAGATTTGGCCACAATGACGGAGATCTGATGGAAAGCGTACATCCAAAGGTGTATCTTGGATTGGAAACTAAGAAACCAAACTCAATTGCTTCTTGTTTTCTATAAATGTTTTGTTGTTTTTTTTAGGTTGGGAGTGAAGACGTACTTAGTCCATCTGGGAGTGATACCACTAACACTCCACTTTACACAAAAACCAATTCATCAACAAAAAGTGCAGATCGAATTGCTTATTTAGAAAAGGAGGCTTTACATTGGCGGACACAATGTGAAATCTCTCGAAGAAGCGATTCGCTGCCACATGAAGTGTCTCGTCTATGTAAAGAGAAAGAATACAATGAGCCATTACTAGTGGCGGGTTGTAGTACAGCAGCGACTGGATTGTCTGTGGTCTTATATATATTTTCTTAGATCCGTCGCATTAGAACGCTTTTCTTGGAATTTATTCTTCGACAGGACATGTCTTGGTATAACACAAGCTCCGGAAACAATTTGCCCAGCAAAATGACAGAGTAAGTAAACCTTTATTTTCCAAGTGCAAATTCATATCTAATCGATGTTTTTCTTATAAACTTTCAGAGATCTCGATAAACTGAAAGAAGGAATCGCTGAGAAAGTAGCAATATTATCTTTTTGGAAGAAATATATCGTGAGTGGCAATCTCATGAATGAGATCGATATGCACATGTTGACCGAAACACCTCGGTCTGTATCTGTAGCCTCTAAACAGATTTTTGGTCTGTCTGTGATTCAGTCAAGCAGAAATTGGGTACGTTAAATACAAAAAAACCTAATTTGATGTATTTTTGAGTATTTGTTTTTCTTTTAATTTTGTATGATAAACAGCGCCTGCCATTCATCTCAAAATCATAACGAACAACAAGGTCAGACCACACAAACAATGAAGCCCAGCAGGAAGTCATTATTGACAGATATTATAATTAAATACATTGGCCTCAATATTTTAAAGTGTTCTCCTTATATATATATATGTATATAGCTTAAGAATTGTGATTCACTTAATTTTTTTCGATTACATTTTCTTTATGGGCTTTCAAAAAAATTCTTTTCTTTTCAAGGGAAATATAATGTTGTGTGTCACAATGGCACATAGGTAAGTATTATAGCCCTATGCTGAGGTAAATTAACACTCAGAGCAGTTACAATCATCGAGATCAAGCAAGTACTTTGGATATGACAGCTTGTCCAAAGTAGCAAATCCAAGAAATTTCTACTTATATCAAGAAAAATCTTGAAATCAGTACTTCCGCAAAGCTCTCATTTCCAAACTACTTGCTTGATTTCGATGATTGCAATTGTTCTGAGTGTAAATTAACCTCAGCTTCTAAATGCTTGTAATTATTTTATAATCAAACAATTATTTCGAAAAATTGCTATCTAAAGTAGTTCTTTCGTGTTTTTAAAGTTATACCGTTTTTTTTTTAAAGGTGAAGTTGAACAAACATTTCCGAAAATAAACAAAGAATCATATACATGTATATATATATAAATATTGTATTAAAGACAACACAAAATAATTAAAATTATTATTATTATTCATTACAAATAAGTTTGCTGCTCACAGAGATATATAGAACATTATGAAGAATAGAATAATATCACATTTTTGCCAAGAACACAATCAATGTTAATTATTATGATCCTTTTTTATTTTAATATTGGATGATGTGGTGGCTTCTGTTGAAGATTATGTAGCAGTTCGTGAGGCAGAATCATCTGCAACAGTTGTCGCCTGTGCTTCGCGTCGTCGGTGTTGGTTTGTGTATCGTCATCGGTCTCATTGCCTGCAGAAGATATTTCTCCATTGAACTGAATCAAAGAACACAAGGCACCATGGCATAGGCAAGCAGTTTCATAGAAATTGGATTCACACGCAGCAAATTTCCAACAAAAACTATCTGTAAAATAAAAATTTTAAAATCTGTAAATATTTAGAGAATTTAAAATCCGATTTTATGATTTTCGACTACTAATGGATGCTATGATAGATTTTTCAAGATTCGAAGTAGATTTTCGATTGCGATGGATTCTGTGATATGGCCGATTTATTAGTTTTAAATTTCGAGTTTTCTTTAATGTAACTAAACTTTGACGCTGTTAGTATGTAGGTCCAATTATTATTAGGGAAGTTTAAAGCCGAAGTAGGTAAGTTCTTAGTATAATGAATTGAAAATTGTATGTTTCAGCAAATAGGTACCTACCTAAAAATGTATATTTAAATCTATGTTATGGATTTTAATTCTGTAAATTGGGATGGTAAAATGTACCTAAATTACATACATATGTATGTATATGGACCCTAGGTATGTAAATATGTAGGTACATAATAATGTATAATGAAAGTGTTGGATGGTTATGGTTAGGTATATCCATATATGCATATAAAACTTTATATGATAGTTTTAATATACATAATATTCATTTGATTTTTAAAGATATATATTTATATAAATGTCAGAGAGTCCACCTAGTACATAATGTATGTAGGATGGTACCTATTCAGTGACCTAGATATCAGAAACTACTAACTCGATTTGCGTCTTGTACGTAATTTATTATTTTGGAAATGGAAATTAAAAGAATACTCAAATTTAATAAATAGTATTAGAAAATGAAAAAGCAGGTAATGTTTTTTATGTGAATTATATGCCCTTTGTATACATAAATATTTTGCTTATGAAAAGATTATGCTGTTGAAAAGCAAGTTATGTTCCCTAGTCATAAAACTTAAAATATGTTTATAAATTTAATTTGCTCTGGCCCGATCCAAATTCATAACTTCAAGTTTCTATTTTTCATTTTTATTTATTAGTTTTAAACTAAGTTTGAATATTTTTTAATGTAGCTAAACATTGACGCTATTAGTAGGTAGGTCCAAATATGTAGGTAAGTTTTTAATATAATGGATTGAATGTATGATTCAAGGAATAGTTACTTAGGTACCTACATACCTACAAATTTATGTTTAAATCTAGATTATAGATTTTAATTACGGAAATTAGGATGATAATTGTGTACCTACACTACATATATATATGTATATAGGTATGTAAATATGTACATACAATGTACATTGAAAGTGTAGGGGATGGCCGTGGCGCGATAGTTGTGTGTTCGCCTGTCAACCTCATGGTCACAGGTTCGATCCCTGCCGTAGTCTATGTCTTCTTATTTTTCTATTAAAAACCAATTCTAAAAATAAATGTCATACAATGAGTTGCTGGTTTACTCATTAGATGCTGCTTAGGCATAGAACTAACAACATGTGATTGAGTAAAACAAGTATACCGATAAGATATGACAAAGAATAAAAAAAATAAAATTATAAGGGACATATATAAATAAGACACGGAAATTTCTCCGCATTAGTTCAGCCGCCATCCCTGGAGATAAAATCTGAGACAACAACCACCTACAGTCTCCGAATATCGCGCCACACATATTTCCTATAATTCTTCCTCTTCCTTAACCTCACGCCCGCGCTATGTTGAAACATCTAAAGTGTATTCATAATCCCTTTATAAAAAAAAAACTTTTTATGATAGGTGCAATATACATAATATTCATTTGATTTTGAAAGATATATAGGTATATAAATGTATGAGAGTCCAAATGGTATATAATGTCTATCTATGTAGGTATTCAGTGACGTAGATAGCAAAAGATTATGTAGGTATGTAGCTTATAGGCTTTTCACACCAAACCCAAAACCGTTTTTTTTTACATGCAACCTGAATTGCACGTCACTAGTTTGGTACAGTGGATTTGAGAACCAGGTATTGACTGTCTCATTTTAACCCATGGGCGGCATCCAATTAAAATTGACTGTATAGAAAAGAATGCACCTAGCGTGGCGATCGAACCAACACGTCTAAAGTTAGCAATTTTTTTTTTTTTTAGTATAATCTTACATGCGCTCAAGGGATTATGATTACCCTTTATATGTTTTTAACACAGCGCTGTCGTCATGTGAAAGAAGAGCAAGAAGGATAGGAAAGATTTGTCAATTAACCACTTTATCCACTGCGCCATTACCACCCAGCTAAAAGTTTACGAAAACTCGAAAACCGTTCACACTGAACATTTCGTTTGACATTTCAATTATTTTGTCACCACAGGCAACAACAAATACGTTGTGAATTGAAATTGAAATTACCCCAGACAGCTTTTTACTTGCGATTATATCCAAGTTATGCATTCGTAAAAAAAAATTCTAACAATCAAACATGACATTTCGATCATAGAGAACTTAAAAAAGTGATCGCCAAAAAATGTCTGTCTGTCCGTCTGTATGTATAACTAGCTACAGCGTAAACGGCTTAAGCGATTACCTTCAAATTTGGTATGTGTGATTATTTTGGCATTCCCTTGAGGGGAAATTGAAAATTTTAATTTTTAGGCCTAAAAATATCGATACCTGCCATATGACCTTGAAGGAAAATCTTATTTTTCTCTAAAACGGCTCCAACGGTTTTGATACAAAAATTTGAGAATTTTTATGTTGGTATTAGCTATCATTTGATATGAACCAAGTTTATGGAAAAAGTCTATTACGGTACCTTTCATGTAACGGTTATTTTAATTTTTGGCTTTCTTGGGAACGGTATATTGGATTTCTGTCAAATTTTATATCTTAGATGATCTGAGTAGCTATATTAATTTTGCATATCAACATTTTGAACAACTTTTTTTTTAAATAAAATTATTTATTGAACATTTTTTTTTTTTGAAAAATCAATATTTTTAAAACTAATCAAAAAAAATTTTATATTCACATGTACATTAATAGTCTCTAACAAATCGCATACCAGAATTTCAAAAAAAAAATAGTTTTCAAAAAAAATAAAAATAAAAAACAGGATTTCATAAAATCCCGTCCTTCACTTTTCGAGATACTTTTTTATAAAATTTTCATTGATCCGGGCATCTAATGGCGTTCTTCGTTTTTTTCTACAAACCGACATGGTTGGTCGGTTTTGGCAGTTTAAATAAGTTTAAAAAACTATATATTCCCACCTATACACCATTCATTTTCATTATATACATATGTTCTTGTACATATTTACATTATTACCCTGCTAATTTACATAATTAAAATCCATTTAAATATACATTTGTAGGTAGGTACCTATGTAACTATTCCTTGAATCATGCGTTTGACAATTCATTATACAAAGAATCAAGGTAATATTACCTACATGGGCTTTAAATCTGCATTTAAATCTAGCTATATAGGCTAGCTACAGCGTCAGTGTGTCACACTAAAGTTGTTAGCTACAAGAGCAAGTTTGTACGATCCAGTCGTGCATTTTATTTTTTGTTTCGTTTTTCCTGGCAGCAACCCGTTAGCTATTTATGTGACGATTAATTGAGCACTGAATGTTTCACAAGGTGTGTTTGTTTAGTTCATCTTGAAAATCCAACATGTTTTCGGCAGGTTTTATATAAAACTTGTAGTTTATCAAATCGAGTGGTTTATCAAAAATGTATGGGAAAACTTGTGTTTTCGCTCTGGGTTTTCAGCCAAAACCAATAATTTCGCGAAAACCTTGTTTTGGGTTTGGTGTGAAAAGGCTATTAGTCAGAACAAAAATGCGCAATTAGGTAAAAAAAATTGATATACATATTTGTTTTGTAACGAATGAAAAAATACAATCAAACTGACCACCAGGTAATAGCAACAATAAAAAAGCGAATGTTACCACGTTATAATGTTTTTATTTAATACACGATGTTACCCGTATGGTGTCCTCGATCCAAGTGAACGAGTATAAAAATAATTTTACATGATTAGCTTAAGAAGAAGAATTTAAGCGAGCATAGATTAACAGCTAAGTAAAACATACGATACAACAGCTATGCCCTTGAACTTGAATTCAATATACATAACAAATATAAGAAAATTTAACTGTTGATCAATATAGAAATTATGAGCATAGAGAAATGTATAGGGTAAATAAACAAAGTTTTGCAAATTCAAGCAAATCTGATAAAGAATATAAACATTCGTAATATAAATATTTATCGAATAATAACATATAATTCAATCTCAAACAATATTTATATCGACCTACAGAGAGACAGACGGAATAGCGGAATATCAAGTATGATTAAAATTTCGAGTTCGATAGAAAAAAAACGTTTTTATAGATTTTTAGTAAATTTGTAATAGTAATTAATTTTCTTGTAATAACTTATTATAAAATATACTGGCAATCCATTAACCAAATAAAACGTAACTTATTATACTTACTATGAATTCTTTTAATTTTTCGTCGTTGAGTAGTTCTACCTCTTTGTTGGTTGATAAATATTTGCTTTGTTCCTGATATGGAAATTCATCGGAAAGTAAAAGCTTGCGGCAAATTGTTTCCATATTTTTTATAAATAAATTAAATGCACGGTTGGATCGTATGTACTTGCTCTTGTGTTCGATCACATTGTTAGTAGAAAAGGTTTAATATTACGAAATATTATATTAACAAAAGATTATGTCTCACACTATTCTTAAATCCGGTGGGAGTTGCTTTGAAGCACGAAAAATGCTAGACAATCCATGCATATATTTCTTTTACTGGCAATGCTTTCTCTTTGGAGAATTCGATTGCCATGAAGATGAAGGAACTGGTGGGAGTTAGAAGTGAAATATAACATTTTATTTTTGTGTAAAGTTTCAACTAACTTACCTACAGCTATATGGCGGTTTATTATGTGTATGCACCAATGGATTATATGGTACATTGGAAAATTTTGCTTTGGTGGAGTGGGAGTTTTTTCCAGTTCCTGCAGCGCATGGACAAATGTCTCCATTGCAGTGGCCATAGACTTTTGACGCCACAACTTCCAGAGCGTTCATAACAGCTTCGGTGACTTTCCATTTTCCCAAGTAAAGCAAGCCCAGTATCGATGTCAGTGGAACGATTGGACCAAGCGTAAAGAAGTTCTTAGTCACATAATTGTCCCAAAACGCATGGATCAATTGTTGGTCAATGTAATCAGAAAGCAATGAATGAGCTGGATCCACTTGGTTCCGAATACCACAATTGGCGATGCTACAAGCTAACAAAGCGCCCGTATTGTAGTAATCAGAAGCATATAAATATTTGTCAATCAGGGCCAAGCCGCCATGGACAGAAGGAGCCTTAATGAAGGTGTATCGCTAAACATTGTGCTCATTGTTTCTGTACAGTCATTTGTTGCCATTCTCGCTCAAAAGCTTGTCCACTGCAAATCCGGCGTTGGCGAAGCCATTTACAAAACTTGCAGCCAGATTCTGCATTCCTGAGTCCACTTGAATCGATGGGAAATTATTTCTTAATTAAACTTTTTTATGTGTTCAACAATTCCCAGAAGATATTTCAATCGAAACGAAGAATTAAAACTTGAAAAGAAAAACAGAACACATTCATCCAATTGTGTAAGACATTCTAATAAGAACAGAATTATAAAAAAAATATTTACGTACTGAATGCTAGAATAATTTAATATATATTATGTATGGTCGTTAATGTTAATGTTTCGTAAGTTAAATAAATATGTATATATATACCGAGGAGAATGTTTTGAATAAAAAAAAAGTAACAGAAACGCTCACTGTATTATTTATAATTTAAGTGCATTATGCATAGGTACATAAGATGTGATTTTTAGAGATACATAATTATGTATATATAAATGTATGACGGCCTACATCGTATGAAGTATTCAGCTCAGTTATTTTGGAAATAAATATTATTTTTTTTAACTCAAAATTTCAAAAACGAATCAATAGATTTTTTCGAAACTTCGTATTTGGTATTTTTTTGACTTTATCTTAATAGTTAAAAAAATTTTCCTAAAATAAGAAACAACGGTTCCTCCCATACAAATATTAAAAAACCGTTAGGAAAAAAATGTATTTCTCAAAAACGGTTACAAGAATTTTTATAAAAAAAAATGTGTGTGTTCTTAAATTAGTACAGTACACTTTTAACTATAAAAATATTTAATTTTGCGTACTTATCAGCGGCATTTCCCATAGAACCCGATTAAAATAATTAATTTTATAAAAACGCTTCATAAAAGTGTTAATAAAACTGCATACTACAATTTTCGAAGAAAATGTTCTTCGATTCGAATAAAAAAATATTTTCTTTTTGAAAAATCGATTTTTCAAAAACCATTTAGTAAATATTTTTGAAATTTGAATTTTATATGTATATTAATAATATTTTCAAAATGGCGTTTCATTTTTTCTCTAAAAATATTTTTAAAATTTTATACATAAACAAATAATTAATTTTTTTTTTAATATAAATCTTATTTTTATTTTTATTTTATTCAAAACTATACAACTAAGCAATATGAAAACATTTAATTATGTGTATATTATTCATTTATTTCTGCCATAGTATATTTCATATACAATGTAGGTCCTCATATATTTATATATATGTACATACATAAAAGATTACATGAATCTTATGTATACATAATGCACATAAATGGCCCTCATTATGAATAGTTAATCGAACATTCGATAAGTTGGGAATAATTTAGCGAACTTCGATTTTCACGGTATTATTAATAGTGAACATTCGCTTAAAAATAAATAGTGCCTAAAATAAGTTCCAATAAGAAACATATTGTTAAACGTCAAATGAAATGCTGTCTGTGTTGCGTTAACTTTTAGTTAATTTTTGTTTTGTATGCTTAATTTTGTATTTTTCGACGATTTAATAAAAAAAAACGATTTATTTTTAGAAACATTTTAGTTCTTGAGGTGATTGAGTTTGAAACAAAAAGCCAAAGAACAATTTATAAGCCTTCAAAATTTAATTAATTATTCAAAAAAAATCAATGTTTTGTTTCCCATTAGATTTATTTTGTTATTCCCATTGAACAAGTATGGTGGTGTGTAATTCCCTAACCAAATAAAGCATGTATTAAAGCTAAGAACTTCTATGCAGATCCATCTCTTTTAAAACTGGCTTGGAAGTAATTGCTAACAAAAATGTGTCAGTAATGATTTCTGTTTGGGACTTTCACGTCAAATGTGTCAGGCGACAAGAAAATTTGGCAGTATGGCCCGCAACCAGTCACATTTTTTTGTTAAGACCAATTTGTTTAACTTATATCCCGATCAAATCTTTGTACAGAAACAATCAAAGCAAATAATAAAATATTTCCTTATTAACGATATGCAACTCTTTTCCTCACGAATAGGATGCTTAAGAGAATTTAATTCGACAGGGAATTGTTCGCAATAATCTTTTTGGTTTTCTTCGAAGAACCAAACATACATGTCAGGCAGACGGCAATGCCATTACCCATTTATTTTATTTTACTCTTATAATAATACGAGTATCATGTAAGAATTGTTTAATAACATAAATAAAATTACCTATACCTATCTATCTACAAACGTCCATATTAGATTTCATCAAAATAACTAGTTTTGCAAATTGATTTGCATTGGTCCCTAAGATAAGTTATTATTTTTATTTATTTAATATTCACAATTTGCACATCAATACCTTTTCCTTTTGTCGGTCATTACGAAAAATAACTAGCGGCTGGTTAATGCAAGTAAATTCGAATCTTTTATCAACAATTAATAGAAAATATTTCCCGGCACAACAATTCGCTAACGTTATCACCAAATATTTTAATTCGATAGTATATCACACATACATACATGGCTTAGATAAGTTTGAGCGAATCGCTATTAGTAATACGTAATTAGAGAATTCGCAAGATTTTAAGTTCGATTAGCTATTCATAATGAGGGCTTTTAGTTATATGCATATAGCTACCTACCCACCTACATCCTTCGTGCTCATTATTATATTTACATATCTAGGTTCCATCTATTTATGTACCTACATATTACTCTCCTATCTTACATACTCGTAATTAAAATCCATACTCTAAATTTAAATATGCTTTTGTAGGTAGGTACATGTGTAACTATTCCTTGAATCATCCATTCGACAAGTCATTGTACTAAGAATCAAGGTAATCATACTTACATCGGCTTCAAACCTGCATAGGATAACTAGATTACCTACAAACTAAGCAGCGTCAATGTTCATACGTTCCAGTAGTGCATTTTATTTTATAAAAATTCTTGGAGCCCTATTCGAGAAATACATTTTTGTCTTAATGGTTTTTTAACATTTGCATGGGAGGTGCCGTTTTTTTTATGAACATGTCAAGATAATGATAATGTCAAAAAACTACCAAACGATGTATGGCAGCTACTACTAAAAAAACAATATGTAGGTATCTAGTGTGAATCAAATACATCCAACCGTTTAGGCTGCAGACTCGAGGACAGACATGCAAACGGAATTGAGGGAAACACTTTTTTGTTGTTTTCTATGATCGTAAACGTAATGTCATGTTTGATTGTTAGATTTTTTTTTACGAATGTATAACTTGCCTTATAGTACCTATAATACATACATTTTTAAGTTTTAAATATGTTTCGTTTAATTTAAAATATACACACTCACTTTGTTCCTTGTATTGAAAGCTTATAGATGTTGTACTCCGACATAGAAAGTGTTGCAAGATTCTTTAAGCATGTATACATTTGAATCAGGATACTAGTTATTACCAATGTAAGTGACCAAAGGAAGACTGACTTTAGAAAGATGCAGCAAAGTGTTTCAAATTACGTATTAATTTGGAGCAGAACGATCGTTCCTTGCTCTTCAAAGAAGCCAGGAACATTTCACGTTCATCTTCAAACACTATCTTTACTTGCAGACTATTTGCCTTTCAGATAAAATATTCAACTTTTTCAATTTGTTTACGCAAAGTTGCATATAAATAGTTGATGCAGGATTCTGCGCTGGTCAAGGTGATGGATTTTAATTCAAAATTCAGACTCAGATCAGCCTAGAGATTCAAATATTTTATAATAAAATCTAATTATAATCGAAACTACTCACCTGATCCGTAATTTGTCCACTGAACTTCTCAAGATGCATATCAATTGTATTTTGCATTTGGATGAACAGGAATTTATGAATAATTCCCATTTCTTAGTAAAAACTGCGTTGTTTTTACAAGATTCTAGAATTTTTTTTCTAGTTGGGCAGACAATTATTTAGACTTTGTTGATGAAGTGTTTTGTGGCATAATGTGAAATTTAAGATATAATTGTCACTGCTGCTGGAACTATGTAGATGATGAAGTGTGTTTTTTTATCCAAATAATTAACTACCAGTGGCACAGTCTTAATATTCGGATTAATTCTTGGCAATAGAATATCTACGTCAAGATATTTGATCAACAACGATGTAAGCATATGAGTTTCTTTTGTAGCATGCATCGGTGAATCCTTTTATTGTAATGCTTCACTCAGAATGGTTTTGCCTTGCTTTTCCAATTCTATGTGTGCTCCAGGCACGAACTTCTGACTACGTGTAGTATAATCTGAGCTGGCAGGATTCACGTGACGGGGTTAAAATATTTATTGACTTGCGGGCGGCTCCTTTCACAGAATTCCTATGTTGTATCTGCCCTTTTTACCGCCTGCAGCAAAGTTGGCTGAAATATAATAGAAAAAAATAATTTAATGGTAAAAAAGTTATGTAAACAACTAAAATAAATTATAAAAAAATTATAATTAAGTTACAGAAATAGTAAAATACGTAATAAACGTATTTGTGATCTGTCAAAATACTCACCTCGAATTGAGTAAACTGGTCTTTTCTTGTGGTGGAATTTAGACACGTACGCATTAATATGCTATGGTTTGCTTGTACTTTTTGATTGGATTTCCTTCATTTTGAACATGAAATTAATAAATATTGCTTAATTTGTAAACCAGAATCAACAAAAAGCTTTTATTAGTATGTTTTATGTTTGATTACGGCCTTTAAAAATACAATTTAACTACAAAGCAATTAATTTTTCAATTTTTGAATTTAACGGATTTCCATTTTAAATATATAAGGTCACCATATCTACCAAAAGTGTAAATGCGCACTCCTCCGTTTCGATAAGCCTGTGTTGGTGTCTGCTCCATTTAAAATGCATGGGCAACTAACACATGCTTGTCGAAACGTAGGAAATCCTCTCAATTTAGATTGTAGGGTGAAAGAGAATAAACCCCCGAAGTCATGCCTCTATGTTAGTTCTCTATGGTGTAGGCGCATTCCTTTTTCTGGGGAATGATGAGGGGAACGAATTACCACTATCCTTTTTCTCACAAAAGTTAAATAAATGCCAGAAAAATTATAGTGTGACAGAAAAAGAATGTCTCGCAGCGGTCTTAGTCATTCAAAAATTTAGACCTTACTTCGACGTAAGGAATGCTGTCTACTGTCATCACCGACCATTCCAGTATAAAATGGCTCATGAGCCTTAAAAATTCAAGTAGGGGACTCGCGCGGTGGAGTCTTCAACTCCAAGCTTTTTCGTTCGACATAGAACATCGCAAAGCTAGTTTGAATGTGGTCCTCGATGCCCTATCTAGAGTCTACATGGAAGTTGAGAGTATCGACATAGAAGTTATTGCTCCACTAGTTGATTTTCCGTCAAGCGAGCTTAAATCTGAAGAGTATTTGTCTCTTATTAAAACATTCGAAGACAACCAAGACCGCTTACCAGATTTGAAAATCGAAGACCAATTCGTGTACAAACGTGCAATTCCATTCAACGAAGATCCTACAGCTGTAGAACATAGTTGGCGATTGTGGGTACCACCTAACATAACAAACGATATAATTTCTCGCGCTCATAATCCCCTCAAATTGCTCACGGCGCGGCGGCTCTATCATGCAAAGGACATTACAGACAACAGTGAAAACGATTACTTTTTATCTCTATTTTTGTTTATCGCCTTATCAAATTCGGTTATTTAAATATTTTATGTACATTTTTATGTTATACTCTAACCTCATTAAATTGTTTATTTATGTATATCTCTGCACGTATAGATTCTATTTTTTTAGCTACTTATTAGGTATATATAAACTGGGCAATTATTTGTCGCCATAGACATTTATTGTATGTTAAATTAATATTTATTTATTTAAACAGCGATATCCTTTTGAACTGTTGTGATGATGTTTTTTTGTTTTAAATTTTCATTGAAACATCGAAATCGACCCAACACTGTGATATTTTATTTACTTATATATTTATACATTTAATTATTTATTTATATGTTAATTTATTTATTTTATGTCTTTATTTTTTTATATTCTAAATTATTTATTTTATGCTTTTATTTATTTATATGTCAATTTACTTATATTATGTCTTTATTTATTTATATGTTAATTTATTCTAGATTAAGTTCACAATATTAGTTGTAGTTTCGTACATAGGTACATATATATATTTATTAATTATTTATTTAATTTATGCAGGTATTTATTAAGATTTATTGTTAGTACCTATGTATTTAATTAATTTTATTCGTACAATCATTTATTTATTAATTGACATTGTCTGTTAAAACTATTTAATTATATGTTAATATAATTATTTACCTGTGTTCATTTATCCGCATATCAGCTTTATTTTTAATTATGTTATGTTTTTTTTGTTACGCTAACTTATTTAGTCGATAATTTAGTTAATTACCTTCTAGTTATTTGTTATTTCATTTAATTATTTTAATTTAGTTACCTACGTGTTAAATTAGTTATTCATTAATTTGACTATTTTTCTCTATCAAATTATTTATTTTGATAATTTAATTATTTGTTACATATATTCTGATTCACTCACCGATCATTTGGGTAATTTAATTATTTTATACTATTCACATTTTATATTTGTGATAACTGTCCATTATTCGGCGAAAATCAATGGTATCGCCTACGGATTAAATAAGGCTAACCAATCTCAATTAGAATTGATATTTTTTTGGTCTCAATTCACATGTTACTTTATGCTATTGACTACAGATTACATGGAAATGTGTATAGCCCGGCCTTTTGACGGTTCTACACCACGTTGCTAACTGCTAATTACACCAACGAAGTTATTTATTCCAAGCGATACATAACCGAATGAATGCGATTATGTATGCATATATAGATATAATATAGCATAAGTAGTCTTAGAGTGGACATTTAAAGTTTTTTTTTTTTGAATTGGTTAAGGTTACATCATACATATATACAGAAGTTGTAGCATAACATTAACATAAGCAGATGTCTACTTACTCGTCAAAAATATGGTACACACCATATATATATATATTGTGTCCTGTCACTGTCCTCGGTGTCGAGGAGTCTTCCGCCAAGTCCAGAGATTTGTTGCGGAAACCTAGTACCTGAAATGGATATGGGATCCGGGTTAATGATTACACCCACACATTTCAGTGATAGACCTACCAGTTTCTTTAATATATAGGTTCATTAGTAATGACTGATCCTTGGTCATTTCCTTCGCCATCAAGGCGAATCTGCTCAAGGAAATGATTGTACATTTCGACCCTCCCAACTCCCTGAGCAAGAGCGTTTCAAAATCTTGTTTTTAAAGTTAACTCCTTTGCTGATGTCTCACAAGATGCTCATTTTTTTACTGATACTACAGCTGCTGAGCTTGCCTGTTGGCACTGGACTTCGCTCCAAAGCGTCTTTATTTCCTAATACGAATGGGAAATGTTCAATATACGTGGACTAGATTGAATTGAAGGTTTATATCTCCATGAGTCAAGGTTTATGAACGTAGTCGGAACATTTACCTTAGACAAAAACACTACATTTAGCTCCACTATGGAGGACAACACCAAAGGACTACCCGCCCTACAGTATTTCCAACATGAACTGGGACCTCCCGTTCTTACTTTACTTTAGATGGCGCTTACAATCCAGGATGGATCACGGCCTCAACCAGCAAACCTCTCCAGCTAGCCCGGTCCCTAGCTAGCTGCCACCAGTTACGCACACCAAGTTGGTTGAGGTCGTTCACCACTTGATCGCGCCACCTAAGATAAGGCCTTCCTCTGCCGCGTTGTCCACCGGGGTTGGATACGAAGACTCGTCGGGCAGGTGCGTCGATTTGCATGCGCTCCACGTGACCTAGCCATCTCAGTCGCTGTATTTTTAGCTTTTTGACCAGGTTGATATCGCTGTAGAGCCCGTAAAGTTCGTCGTTAAATCTTCTTCTCCACTCACCACCGATGCACACTGGGCCAAACATAACTCGAAGAATCTTTCTCTCAAAGCAACCCAGCTGGTTTTCATCCGATTTTGTCAGTGGCCATGCCTCTGCCCCATACAGCAGGACTGGGATGATTAAAGTTTTATATAGGGTCTCTTTGGTTCTTTCAAAGAGGGCTTCACTACTCAAATGCTTTCTAAGCCCGAAGAAACAGCGATTTGCAAGTGTGATTCTTTGTTTGATCTCCGCACTGATATTGTTGTGCGATGTAATAGTGGATCCCAGGTAAACAAAGTCTCCGACTACTTCGAAGTTATAACCGCCAATCGTGACGTTTTGTCCCAGTCGATGGTGCTGGACTTCTCTTCTCGATGACAACATATACTTAGTTTTCGTCTCGTTACCAGTCAAACCAATCTTCGCCGCTTCCACTTGCAAATGCTCCACTGACAGCTCGCTTTGTTCTGCCTATGATGTCAATGTCATCAGCATAAGCAAGGAGTTGGACGGACTTTTGAAAAATTGTGCCTCTGGTGTTGACATTTGAGTTGCATACAATTGCTTCCAGCACGATGTTAAAGAGATTGCATGATAGCGCATCACCCTGTCTCAAACCTTTCTCGACATCAAAGTCGTCGGTGATGTTCTTACCGACTCTGACGGAGCAGCGAGATTCCTTCATTGTCATTCTGCACAAGCGGACAAGTTTGGCAGGGATGCAGAGATGTGACAAGGCTCTGCATAACTCGTCTCTATCAACGCTATCATAGGCGGTTTTAAAGTCGATGAAGAGATGGTGCGTATCGACTTGGAATTTTTGGGTTTTTTCCAGAATCTGCCGGAGTGTGAAAATCTGTTCGTTAGTCGATTTTCCTCGCCAAACGCCACACTGATAAAATCCGATCAGGTCGTTGGTAAAAGGTTCTAGGCGGATACACAAAATAGCCGACATAATTTTGTATGCGATGTTGAGGAGACTTATACCTCTGTAGTTGGCGCAGTTCAGAGCATCTCATTTTTTGTGGATAGGACACACTATGCCGAGCTTCCATTCATTGGGCATACTTTCCTCCGCCCAGATTCTAGAAATGAGTTGGTGTATGCTCCTGACCAAGTCATCTCCCGCTGCCTTAAACAGTTCAGCTGGCAGGCCATCTGAACCCACGGCCTTGTGCGACTTAAGTTTGGATATCGCCGTTCTTACTTCTTCTAGATCAGGAGGACGGATATTTTGACCATTATCGTCGAAGTTGAATGGGTTGTTCTGCATAGCAACGGATGGTTGGCAGTCTTCGCCACTTAGCAGCTTGGAAAAGTGTTCCTTCCAAATTCTCAGCACCGTCTGCGTATCTCCTACGACATTACCATTTTTATCACGGCAGGCTATTATTCTGGGCTTTAATCCTTGGGTAGATCGTTTCACCCTTTGATAGAACTTTCGAGCGTTAACCCTACTGTAGCATCCCTCAATATACTCGACCGCTGGCTTTTCATGCTCTCTCTTCTTCCTTCTTAGGAGTCGGTGCTCCTCTCTTCTTTTTTGATATAGACCTCGCGGGATGCTCTCTCACCAGTTTTGGTCCTAGCTTGCAGCATTGACTCATATGCTTCGTTCTTGGCTGCATGTGCCTGCCGACAGTCCTCATCGAACCAGAGGTTTCGCTTTGGTTGTCGATTGAAACCCAGCACATCAGAGGCGGCACTTCTAATGGCTAGCTGGCAATGATTACACTGTTCGTCTATAGTTCGTGCTGCTGGTACGTTTTCTGAGAGATTGAGGGCGACGCGGTCGGCAAAAGTTGTGGCAGTCTCTGGTGATAAAAGTTTACCGACGTTGAACTTTCTCCTAATATCCTCTCTACGCTGAGGTGCCAAGGATATCCGCATCCGGACTCTAGATACTACCAGGTAGTGATCCTAGTCTATGTTGGCCCCTCGGAAAGTTCGGACATCTAGGATACTGGATGCATGCCTGGCGTCTATCGCGACATGATCAATTTGGTTAACAGTGCCTTGATCTGGAGACTTCCAAGTTCCCTTGTGTATATTGAGATGGGGGAATCGAGTGCTTACTAGGGTGATATTTCTGCCCGCCGCAAAGTCGATCAGTTTAAGCCCGTTTTCAGAAGTTTCGTCGTGTAGGCTGTGTCCTCCGACCGTCGAACCAAAGATATCCTCCTTTCCGATCTGGGCGTTAAAGTCGCCAAGAACAATTTTAGCGTCGTACTTCGGGCACTTATCGTACGTCTTTTCGAAAAATTCGTAGAATTCCTCCTTGATCGAGTCATCTTTCTCTTCCGTTGGGGTGTGGACACAGATCAGCGAGATGTTTTTAAATTTGGCCCTGATGCGGATTGTGACAAGGTGCTCGCTAACGTATTTAAAATACATAACTTCTTGTCTAAGTTTGCCTCTTACCACAAAGCCGCACCCAAATAACCGCTGTCTCCTTTCCCTGTAGCAATTACAAAGTAGATATCACAGGATTTAATTTTTCGCATGCCTTCTCCATCCCATCGCATTTCCTGGAGTGCTGTTATATCAGCTTTGTACTTATCCAGGGTCTCCACTAATTGCTCGGCTGCACGTGGCCTGTTTAAGGTCCGGACATTCCACGTGCAGATCCGAAATTCGTTGGCAGGATTTTGTTTGCCAGGGTCATCTACATTTGGATCATCCATATTCGAGGCTTGTAGTTGTTTCATAACTATCTAGTTACTCCTAGTTCAACCTGACTGGAACTAGTAACGCTACCGTTGATTCCATCGCGAGAATTCTTCCGCTACCATCAAATCTGTTGGGAGTGCCTTGGTGGGAAACACTCCTTCGTTGGGGGGGTAATTAGTAGCGACATCCTACTCCACTTCGACCTGTCAACCATGGGTGGCCCTACTGCAGAATCAAGTTCCGCCATCGCATAGCTCTAGGTTTCACAGTAGTAGTCGCCGTAAGCCCCTCCGCCACGTCAAGGCTTACCCCCAGGATGGGAGGGACCTCCCGTTCATATACAACAATATATGGTGATAGGGAATCGGCTCGAATGGGTTTTTTGCTTGTATTGCTCCGAGAAGCGCTTGCTTACATGATTCATGGGCGAATCTTGCCAACGCGGTATCCTATAATGATGACTTTTAATTGACTTATTTCTGGTGTAGATCGGAATTTTGATTGAAAAGTTGGATAAGCGCTTGATTGGGGTAAGCGAACAAAAAAATATTGAGGTCAATCGGAGTTTCATAACATTAGCGACAAATGATTTTACCTGTTGCGATTCCTGAAAGCAACTTCAACGTTGTTTCTATTTGTTTTCTTTTCTGTCTTGGCGGATTGACAGCTCGAATTTGTTTTTCTTTTGGAATATATCGAGTCTGGAAGCAGAAATCAATCATGGTCGTCGAGAACATAATTTGAGGTTTCAGATCTAGAGGTCGTGGGTTTTATTTACTATAATGCTACGGTTCTACACGAATACTTATGACGAGGGGTACAAAGTGGGTATTAAATGTAGCAGGAGTTTCCTGATTGGCGTTTTTAAATAAAACGGTTAAGCGGTTGGATGGGATGATGGGCTAATTCGCCAGATTTATAGGTCTATTATAGTTACATTTAAAACGAAACCCATTAGGAGAATGATTAAACCCATAGCCAGAGCCAGAACGATTTCCGCGACGACAAAAAATCAATACAAATTTGGATTCGAATAACGAATCGCATAAAATTTGGAAGTCTTGATACTAACAATTTGTTTTGCATGAGGCACTCAAAATTATTACTATTTATCAAAAAAAAATAATTTAGGTGTTAAAATAATAATAATGGTTAAATATAAAGCAAACAAAAGAAAGGTATAAAATCAAAGTAATAAAACAAAAACATTTTATGTGAAGGTGTGTGATATTTTATTTGTACCTACTCGTTTAAAACAAAGAATTTTTTTTATTGTTCATCGTATACAGCGACATACAACTGTACGAAGCAAGTGGCGAAACGCTTAGTCGTTCAAATACCATTTTTTAACAAAAAGGAAATTTATATATTGGTGAGTTTATTCAGTTTTCATTTGGTCATGTATCGACATAATGAATACGTATATGTCAGGTTTGAAGACGGATTGGCGATCAATGACAGTCACCATAGAGGTCGTGATCGCCACCCACTTTTTTTATATACAAGAAGTTAATTTTTTTTTAATCACAGTGGTACACTTACAAAGAATTTCCGGAGCAAATACAAAAAAAATGTTTTGAATAAGATGCGGAAATTAAGGAAAAAAGTTCCTATTTATAGTCTTTTTTGTTTGCGTTGGTGCAAAATTTGATAAGAACAGTTTCTTCTATATAAAATTTATACTCTTTAGTAAACGCATTTAATTTGAGTTTGTAAATGAATATCCTGGTACGGAGGAATAGTTTAATAGTTTTTTTTGTTTTGTTTGGTCGCGTTTAATTGGAAAAATAGGGTTAGGCTTCTCTCTCCTCGAAGTTGGGCTCACTTCAGGTAGGGCTAGCTATCGACAACCATATAATAAATTTATCAAAAAAAATATATATACATATATATTATATCTATGCAATATATATATGTATATAACATTATATACACTTATATATATTTATATCAATAAACAAAAAAAGATAAGAGAACAAATTCCTTATTGCAAGGTATAATCTTCAATTAATTATATTGGTTTTGATTTAAATTTATTTATTACTTTTTTTACAAGATGCTATGTTTTGTTTTATAATCTTATAGTCGACATGATAAAGTTGGTATACTAAAATTTATCAATAAAAAAAGTATATAAATTGTTTGTAAATTGCGCCGACATGGTGGAAACATCTTCTTTTGTTGCGGCTCATAAAAATATGGCCGTATACGTTTCTTTCCAGGGGATGCAGATGGGTAATTCATGATTCGGTGGAAGTAAGTGCTGAGGACATGGTGAGTTCGCTTCCAAAGGGAGAGGGTCAAAAATCGGCTACCGACTCCTAAGGTAGGGTGGGATAAGCAAAGCTGGTAACTTCGCAGCGCCCTATAGTGGTAAGGTCCGTCCGCTTAATGTATACTATATTTAAAATTAAATGATAGTCTAATAATATATAGAGGTGATCTGTAATGGCATGATTTTTGTTAGTGTGATGGATGAGATTGAGTTGTGTGAGCAAGTTCCCACCCAATCCCGGCGAGCTCTAACCGAGCATCTGCTAGCATGCCAAGCTCATTTCAACTCAACAAAAAAATAAAGAACTTTCTAGTAAACATTCTCAAGCCTATTACAACTATTGGGTGGCCCGATTAAAATTATTTTTTTTATACAAACGCTCCCTAAAAGTGTTAATAAAACTGCACACTCAAGTTTTCAAAAAAAAAGTTTTTCGAATTTTAAAAAATAAATAATTTTTTTTTGAAAAATCGATTTTTCGAAAACCAGTCACTAAATTTTTTTTTTTAATTTAAATTTTATATGTATGTTAATATAGCCTTCAAAATTGCGTCTCAATTTTTTTTCTAAAAATGTTTTTAAAATCTTACGCATAAAAAAACTATTTTTTAAAAAACCGCTCCAACGATTTTTGAATTTTTTTTTTGATATATTCTTATTTATCCAGGAATCCAGGTGGTATCTTTGTTTTCCCTCAAACTATAACAACTAAGCAATCAAAAAAGATTTTATTATGAGTATCATCCATTTATTTCTACCTAATTATATTTAATTTTACGCATTTTTGAGTGCGTCACTGAATACATACATATATTATGTACTATGTAGACCCTCATACATTTACAATCATACATCTGTAAAGATAACATAAACATTATGTAAATTGCACCCAAATTTTAAAGTTATATGTATAAGCTACCAACCACCTACATCCTTCACTTTTATATTTTGTGTCTTTATTTACATACCTAGGTTACATCTATGTATGTAGGTTTTTCTTCTTATTACCCTCCTACCTATAATTAATTCAAATCCATAACTTAATCTAAATATACATTATTTTTAGGTAGGCACCTATGTAACTATTTTTTTAATCATCCATTCGGAAATTCATTATACCAAGAATCAAGGTAACCTTACCTACATCGGACTTGAACCTGCATAGGATAACTAGACTACCTACCTACTAAACAGCCTCAATGTTTAGCTACATTAAAGTTTTTAGCTGCAAGAGCAAGTATGTATGATCCAGTCGTGCATTTTATGTTATTTAAATTCGACTTCCGTCTAAATTAAGCGCCGTAGCGACTTAAAAATTGAATATTCGTAATGTTGGGAGTGACACCTTTATATCGATGTATCGCACGGTACGAAAAACCAATTTGTCAAAATTGACATATTTTTCTCTTTAAACTCGAAAAAATGTTTATTTTGTTGATACTCGTAAAAAAAATTGTTTTTCTTAAAAATAATGTGTTTTTATATAAAAAAGTGTTATATAATTAATAAAAAATTAAATATAATTTTGGAAAAAATAATTTTAAGTGGTTATTTATTATCAAAAACTATTTTCTGAAAGAAACATTCATTCTAATATTATCAGAAAGTACTACCTAAATCTAACTAACCGAAGTGTTCGGTGTTCGAATCCTATTGACACACATTTTTTTTTTATGACAATGGAGTTAATGTAATATGAATATTAACATAAAATACTTTTTGTTCGAAATTGTAAATGCAATGAAAGTATAATAAAGAATAATAAAAGCTGTAAAATAAAGAGCTTTTGCGATTTAAATAATTTTAAGATATTTACGTTGTATGTACCTAAATCTGGTGAAAATTATTTGTAAAACTTGTTTTTACACACTGTACACATACCTACCATATTTAATTAAATATACATGACTATAAAGTATACAGATTCGAATATTATTTTTTTAAGAAATTATAAATTAATATTTAAACCAAAGAATGGAATTTTACCAATCGCCACCGCATAGTGACATTCATTGGGCGAACGCAAAATAATTATTATAACGTGAAAGCACGCGATGCATCAACTCATCAAAATTTGGACATTCCACTCGTATATTTTTAGGTGGCGTAGTGGCAGAGTGCTCGGACGGCGATCGAAAGGTTCTGAGTTCAAATACCAGAAAAATCATGTAAGTAAATAGAATGTTTTAAAATTAAATTAAATTCTATACATTGTAGATAAGTAGGAAAAGCCCAAATGTCGATTAAAATGCAGATATTAATAAAATTAATAAAATTAAATATATGAGCATACATTTTTTTAAACTATTTTCAGTGTCTTATACATGCTAATTGTTTCCATATAGCTTGCAGAAGCAGGCCTTATGCAAGCTTTTTGTTTCCATATAGCCTGCATATGCAGGCTATATACAAGCTATTTGTTTCCTATAGCCTGCAGGCGCAGGCTATATACAAGTTATTTGTTTCCATATGGCTTTTGACGGATGTTCATATGCAAGTAATATTTTGCAGAATGTACGCCAAAATGACTTGCATAAGGCCTTCTGTGGTTAATATACAAGCTAGGAAATAACTTGTATATAGCCTACTACAAGCTAAAATGTTAGTTGGGAACTGCGAGTTGTGGAAGAAGCATGTAACTTACCATGGATTTAAAGTTTCCGAAAAAGGCATCGAACCAGGCCAAAGCAATGTCTAAGCTATAGAGGGATTTCTACAACCAAACAATATTCACGATGTACGTAGATTTTTGGGACTAGCCGGGTTCTTTAGGCGTTTTGTTGAGAGATTTGCTATTCCAGCGGGTCCTCTTTATGATCTTTTGAAGACTACAAATAAGTTTTATTGAACCGACGCTTCTGATAAAGCACTTAAATATCCTAAAAATGCCCTTACAAAGCCCAATACTACAACTTTTTGATCCAAAGAAACAGACTGAGCTGCATACGGATGCTAGTAGCCAAGGTTTGGCTGCTATGCTTTTTCAACGAGGGGGAGATGGTAATCAACTTCGCTTGGTACATGCAATCAGCAGACGAACAACAGTTGATGAAAATTCATATCATATCATTAGAGTAAACTGGAGCTTTTAGCTGTTGTATGGGCAACGACACGATTAGGATTTCTTCTCATCAATGTAAATTTTAAAATCATCACGGATTGCCAATCGTTAATCTATCTGAACGTCCAAAAAAGAGAAATTCTCAAGTATGTAGCTGGTACAATTTACTTTGCGAGTTTGATTGGCAACTCTGGTTCGATATAGTTTGGTTGACATTGTTTATAAGCTCCGTAAAATTTCTGAAATTTGGTGATAAAAAAGTAGTTTTAAATTGTGAACTTTAGTTGAACAACTGAAAATTCCATCTTGGAAGCCACATCTCAAAGGTGAGCGTAAATTTGGTTTATTAAATTAAAACAACGCAAAAATGAATGGCCTACAAAGAACACCACCAACAAAAAACAACAACAATGAACCTACAAACATCAATAGAAACAAAAACTTCACAAATCCACCCTCTAAGCCTAACAATAGAAACCCTAATTCCACGCAATCGCAAAAACGTCCGTGCACTGTTCTTTCGCCAGAGATGCATTCATTTACACAAGGTCCCAAAGCGGGTGCTATGCAAGTGATCGATGTCAAAACTCTCGAGTGCTCACTAGCAGCTTTACTTGACGAGCACATGAAGAACTTGGCATCAAAAACTGATTTAATCGAAGTAAAGTTTAAAATGGAATGCCTGGAACGTAGCAATGAACTGCTCCAAACCAAACTCCAGCAAGTAGAGAGTAAATGCCAAGTTCTTGAACGGCAAATAGATTTTCTCGAAAAGAAAAGCAACGAGAATAATGTGGTACTGCACAAAACGGCAATGGATGATGACCAACAGGCGATGGAGAAAGCCAGAAACGTTTGCTTGGACCTTCTACAACAAAATAACCCACTAACACTAATACGAAAAACAAAAGTCATTCGTTCTAGAAATAACAGATTGGCTAATGTCATCGTAGAATTGCAACACAGCGACGACGTACCACGCATATTGAATGCTGCCATAAAATTGAGAGATACTGGAATTTCTATCCACCGAGATTATACCAAAGCTGCTCGAGAAAAACGGCGAATTCTTATGCAAATAAAGGCAAAAATCAATGCAGAACACAAAAACACCAAAATATCTATTCGTGGACAACAACTTTTATTCGAAAACAAAACATATTACTTAGACCATAACAATATTCTGAAGTGTGAAGTAGAAGGCGGGATGGCGCTAATAAACAAATTCATTATCGAAACAGCTGGTAGTGACAGCCCCCAACTGACAGGAACTGGACAACATGTCAACATCGTCGGTAATGCAGTACATCTGCCAGAACCCAGTGCTGTCGAAAATGGTTTTAATTATAGTGTTTAGTACTAAAACCGTCTGCCATTCAAGTAGAATTGTAGTATCTAGTAATTTAAGCGAAGAAAAAGAATATTTTAAAATTTTATCGTACAATGCATCAGGTTTGATTAATAAATCGATATTTTCTGATTTTTATAAATTTGTGAATAGCTTTGATTTAATATTTTTGTATGAAACTTTTGTAACTGTTAATAACTTTTCAATTATCGAAAATAATCTGTTAGATTTTGTATTTAAGTGGATCCCGGCAATGCGTACTCATGAGCGTGGAAGAGCAAGTGGAGGTTGCTACTTTAGTTTCAAAAGAAAGCTTCAAAGTTTGAAGTGCGAGTTTCGGATGCACTGTAGCATATGGTTTGTTGACATAGAAATTAATACCAAACGTCTATGGATACTACCTCAATACCTCAACTGTAATAATTGGAAAGAGGACTTTGAAAGAACAACCGAGTTACTTAGCCACATGAGATCGACGAACGTTTTGCTTATCGGAGACCTGAACGCGAGAATTGGCCCAGAGGCAGGAGCAATGAACATTTTTACCGGCTTTTATAGGCAATCAAAGGATAGTGTTTATAATGCAAGAGGAAAGAAACTCCTGGATCTTTGCTATTCTTTTGGACTCCGAATTCAGAATGGAACGAGTGCGAGTGACACATCGGTGAATTTCACATTTATTGGAGGCCAAAGATCATCAGTGATTAATTATGCAATCTTAGGAGAAGACTGGGAGCCACTGGTGATGGATCTAGAGGTTAAGGAATTTCCGTATTCGGATCACCTTCCGATTGTTATAACATTCCAACGGCGGCGCTTGCAACAAAATGTTGATGAAACTATCAGACCACAATCACTGCCCAGACTTAACTGGAAGATATCGCAAGCCTCAGCATACAGACAAGAGCTGGATGCTAGACTCCAAGCACATCAAGGACCAGACTTTCGAATTTTAGAGCAAACCATAAAGACAGCTTACCCCCAACAGCAGGATAGCGGAAAAGGATGGAATTCAGGAAATGAACCTTGGTTTGATCAAGAATGCCGAAAAGCTCGGAAGATTTCTTTTGCATGGTTGAGAATTTTTCGGAACTCCTCCCAAAGTTCATTTAGGAGTAACTACTTAGAGTCCAATAGGAAATATAAAGAGCTATGCAAATTCAAAAAGATGGAATATGAAGAAAAACAAGCATGCAGATTGGTGTCGTGTAAAACCGCTAGTGACTTTTGGAAACTGGCTTGGGAATTAAATGGAAAACAACCAGTAATACACAAAAAACTGTGTGAAAATTCACTTTTCATTCACTTCAAAGATCTACTAAATCCGGAAACAGCATCAGCAAACTGGAATTATGCAGTTCCGCGATTTGAGAACGAAATTTTGGACCCAGAATTTAGTTTGCAAGAACTTGAACAAACTTTATGGACTCTTAAAGATGGGAAAGCGGCGGGTTCAAATGGTATTCCAGTAGAGTGCTACAAATACGGTAGCGGCACACTGAAAGAACATCTGGTAACATTATATAATAGAGTTTTTGAGGGGAATCTTCCGGTAGATAAATTTAGGAATGCTATCATATTCCCGATTCACAAAAAGGGATCCTTGTTGGATGCAGCGAACTATTGAGGAATCTCTTTTTTAAATTCAACATATAAGATCTTCACAACAATGTTACAGAAGCGACTTACAAGGTGGATTACAACGCAAAAGGTGTTGAACGAGTGTCAAGCCGGTTTTAGATCCAGTTACTCTACAATCGATAATATGTTTGTCCTGAGAAGCCTGGCCGAAAGCTTCTGCATGCAGGGTAAAAAATTGTATGTATTTTTCATTGACTTCAGAGCAGCTTTTGACACCATCAACCGAGGGTCTTTGTTTTACAAACTGTACAAGTTGGGATTGTCGTTGAAGTTCGGTTTAATACTTGAAGAGTTGTACAGAGGAACACGGGCTGCAGTTTGGAACAGAAAGAATCTTTCGGATTGGTTTGCAACTTCATCAGGAGTGAGGCAAGGCTGTACACTGAGTCCTACCCTCTTCTCGCTCTTCATAAATGACTTAATTGATTTCCTTCCTGGAGGAGTTGACCTTGCGGGAGAGCGTATTAAAGCATTGATGTTCGCAGATGATATAGTCTTGTTTGCATACTCCCCAGAAACATACTTCAACTTATGATTAACAGGATTTACAATTACTGTCGTTTATGGAATTTAGTTGTTAACATTCAAAAATTTAAGGTGATGATATTTAAAAGAGAAGGTGGACGAAACGCATCGAACGAAAAGTGGGTGTTTAACGGAGAAGTCGTCGAATGTGTCAACGAGTACAAATACCTAGGAGTCATCTTTTTCGGCAACTTAAGCATGGAAAAGTATCTAGTAGAAAAACTACAAAAAGCAAAAACAGCCATAAATATAGCTTGGAAAAGAGTTTTTATGAACTTCAGCATAGCACATAGCAGCAAATTTAAAGTATTTGAAGCTGCAGCGGAGAGTATCCTATTATATGGCGCCCAGGTTTGGGGATGTAAAAAGTATCGCACAGTGGAGAAACTACTAACTCACTATGTGAAAAGAGTATTTCGTCTGCCAAGTAACACACCAAACTACGTCATTATGCTAGAGACAGGACTTTCACCACTATTCGTCAAAACCCTTGAATTGCAAGAAGACTATTTATTGAAAGTCTTTAAGATGAATGAATCTCGACTGGTCAAGAAAGTAGCTCTTAAGGCAGTACAAAATCAAAATAGCTGGTACAGGCAGTGGAATTGCCTAGCCGAATGATATAACGTGGTGTTCAATTTAAACGTTGGAAACATATCAAGTTGTAAGGATATATTATATGACGTGATTGCGAAAGTAGATGATAAATGTAGAGAAGATTATATATCTGAAGCATCAGAGTCCTTACTCAGAACAGTTTATAGAAGGCTGAATCACAATCTTGCAGAACAAAATTGCTTCAGTGATGCAAATAGTGTGAACGAGATTTCAACAATGGTTAGACTCCGAAGCGAACTTATAAGCCTGAATTTCAGACCGCACAGACCCGAACTACCATTGAAGTGCAGTATGTGCAATCTTAGAGAAAGAGAGGACGTTCTTCATTTCGTTGGAAAATGCCCTACTCTTAGGGAAACAAGAAGAAGCTTTTTTGGAAGTGACTTCTTATCGGATGAGCAAGTTGTTGGCATTCTAAATGAGATGAATGTCGGCAAATTGTACAAATTTTGCCAAATCGCGCTAAAATATAGATCCAGAATTATGTACGAAGATTTCTGATTTATTACAAAATATTCTACTTAAATGAATTCAAACTTAAAAATTGTGAAAATAACTTCTTTTTTAAATCCATATTCAATAATTATAAAAGCTTATTACAATACTTGTATAATTTATGTTTATTGTCAATCTGGCAGACGGCAAATGCCATGTCATAATTATTTTTTTTATATTGTATTACATATATATGTAAAACCTTGATTTAAAAATGTATTTATAATAGTCTAATAAAAAAATCTATCTAATCTAATCTAAATCTAAATCTTTGCGAGTTTAACTTCACTATTGAACATCGGTCTAGTGTCAAACATGTCGACGCTCTTAGTCATGCACCAACGGAAGAGGCGCCAATTTCACAAGACTTGGAAGAGAGGGCTTATGTTTTTGCGATAACGACAGATGAAGATGAAATTATCATGTATCAGTCTCAAGATGAAAAGCTCCAGAGAAAAATAAATATCCTGCAGACCAAAGCATTTCGGTTTGGATAGGACGTTGGCAAAATTCAGAAGATTCTATTACTTTCCAAACTTACATTGTTTGATTTCGAAAGCACAAACGGAAAAACCAACTGGTGAACTACATCCTATACCACCAGGAAATAGTCCGTTTGCAATAGCCCACTTGGACCATTTGGGTCCTTTTATCACCAGCTCACAGGGAAATAAGTATATTCTTGTCATCATCTGCAATTTGACAAAATTCGTTAGATTGGAAGCAGTACGTAACACCAGTACTGAAAACGTTATCAATAGGTTGGAAGATTTCGTGATTGAGTTCGGAGCACCTGAAAAATTTGTGACAGACCGAGGCACTTGTTTCACTTCCTCCAATTTCGAACAATTTTGCCAAAAACATGGGATAAAACACCATCTCAACTCACCGAGAAATGCGCAAGCAAACGGCCAAGTCGAGAGAATGAACTGTACCCTGATACCAACAATCCTAGCAACCCTTGACGAGAATAAAGAAGGCAAGGATTGGGACCCCAAACTTAAGAACGTAGCCAGAGATTTAAATAACAGCGACAACAAAACCACGGGTAAAGCACCGTTTCAACTCTTGTATGAGTATATCCCGCGCTTCGATGAAGGATTCGTAAGGCTGACTTACCGTCGATGAAGAATCAAGTCGTTATCAACGTCCGGAGATGTTACGAGATGAAGCGGTTTAAAGAATTCTGGACGAGCAAAAGAAATTTAAAGACCGGTATGACCGCAGCAGACGAATTAATGTTCACTATAACATTGGAAACATAGTTTTTATGAAAACGACTCCTCAATCAACCGGCGAATCTACGAAGTTACACCGCAAAAATAGAGGGCCCCTTGTTATAACTAAAGTTTTACCAAACGATACTTACGGGGTTGCAGCCTTGCGATGCGATGACTCTGGCCGGAAATACTTTTCTACAGCTCATGTAAGTCAATTGAAATTATGTAGAGCAGCATCCGACAACGACGAAAATGAAACTGATGAGACCGATTAGGATGAAGAACTTCCTTTGATGAGAACAATTACTGAGGATACCGACAATCCCCTTAATTTTGATGAAATTATTCAAAAACAATTTCCTATGAATATTGTTAGTCCAAAGCAACAGCGCAATCGACGACAAGTAAAATTTAAAGACTTTGAATATTACTAGTTAATTCAAGTTTATTATTTTTTTGATTTCAATATTTGAATTTTTATCGCTTACTCTTACTTGATTAAATTATACAGCTAATGAAAACTTGATTTTAAACATTAAATTTTGTTTATATATAAATCAGTTGAAGTTAAGTTGAACTTACATTAAAAACTTTTATTTAAGCATTTTGTTAATTGATAAATTGAATATGTTAAATTCGAGGACGAATTGACATAGGATGGCCGATTGTTAGAGAGAAATAAAAGCGAGACGACACTATAGTGTATCTCATAGATCTATTTGCAAAATAAATGTTTTATGTAGCCATTCGTTTTTACAAAGTCCTAGCGAGCAGACGCGAACGTCTAGTAATAAAGGTAAATTGATATATATATATATAATAAAAACGGATGCCGGTATTTTTATTTACTTTGTCGAAGAAAACTTGCTAACATATCGTACCTAAAAAGACATTTCAGATTATTTGTTTGTATAAGCAAAAGTAATGTCGGCAAACCGGCCAATGACGCTTCCAAATCTGGGGTAGGTATCGTCAAAGCATTCATTTGCTGTGTCACACCTTCGATGTGTCCTAAAATGTGGGACCTTAATTTAAAGAGGAATTCTTCTCTATCAGGATGGTAATGGAGGCCACGTAGCATACCAAATTTGTTTTCTAATACGTCCTGGATTCAATCTGTACGACAACACATACTTGAGTCCAAGCTGGCTTGTGTCTAACAGGGTTTCTACTTTTTTTTATTGTCCCTAAGCAAAACCCTAGTTGACCATTCAGATAAATCAGCGTTACCCGTTGCTTTGTATACTGTTGGTATGGAACCAGGTTTAAGGCGAGGTCGGTTTTTAACCGTGCTGCCTATGAAGATAGAATATATTTTTAATTTATTTATTATAAGGCAAATGAAATGCACTTACCCAATTCAAATTGGAGGTTCGTTTCAAAGTCATCTGCAGTAAAGTGGTCACTTCAGATTCTAGCTGTTTTTGAATAAAAGCATCCTTTCTTTTACAAAAATAAACCAAATTTTCAGCAGTTCAGGATCTCTTGGGAAACTGTTGTATAACATATCTTTTCTTCTTAATTAAATGTTTTTATTATTACACCTATGTAAAAACAGCACAAAACATTCTTAAGCTATTTTACATCAAACAAAATATACAATTTCAATAACAAAATCCAAACTTTACAATTTCAAACTTTGTTTCGCTTTTATCTTGTTTTCATTTAAAATCTCCCGTGACATCACACGAGTTGTCAAAAATTACAACAACAATTCGAGAAAAGAAGTGTCTTAATCCTGTATTAATTAAATCATATTCTATGTTATTAGTTCTTGGCTTATGATAATCGGGTCGATTAGTGATGTGCCAAACCGAAAAAAACTCTACCCGGGTTAACCCGACTTAGATTTTGAACAACCCGGGTTGCAAATTAGGTAACTCGGCTTATAAACAAAATTGTACAGTTTTTTCATTCATTCCTGTGTTTTGTTGAAAATATTATAAGAATATTAAAGACCTTAATTTAACCTAAGCTTAAAAAAGCGAATACGAATTCAAAATCAGATATTCAATTAGATTGCAACTCTTTAAAAGCCACTCTGTTTTACTCTGTCCATTTCCATATCTATAAAAAAAATCCATTTCAACCCGAGTTACTACTAGTTGAAACGAAGTTATAGAGCGTGGTTACACGAGCGAAAAAAAGAATCAGTTTTGTGGCTACGCACAGAAAACAAATTGAGTGGACATGCAATGGAATTGTATGGTAAATTAGGAACGAAGTCTGTTACAAGTCCAACGAAATGGAAATGGCACGAGGAAACAAAGCTATTGGGTAGTACCTTCTCCCTCGGCGACAAAATAAAAATGAAAATATCTGCCAAATAGGAACGTTTTAGAATGAAATATGATTTTTAACGCAATAGTCATATCTGAAAATGAGGAAAATGATGAAACTTGGGCTTTTTTCATCCCTTTCTTTCATTCGTAAAATCATCCGCTCTCTTTCTTAAGTTGACTACTTCTTATGCTCGTGTAACCAGGCTCATACAATACAAAGATAATAAAAAAAACCGAAACCCAATGCGCAGTCCAACTCAGTTTGATTTAACCGATTTATTTAAGCGAATTTTCATTTCTAACTCGAGAGGGAATTAAAACATTCAACATCAAGCCGAGTTATGTACGCTACCGTCTAAAGTCGTAATAGATATATGAATGCTTGCGTTGCGATCAATTCACTTGGTTTGCATATCACATACCTATACATACGACAGCAAAATTAGCGCATATACAAAACAAACAACACTTGGGTCTGAAAAAAATAACTACGGAAACGAACGATGGATGAAACCTAGCCACAGCCTGTTTCGATACTACCAAATCGACTATCGAATGTATGTGTTAGTACATTTGTTTCGTACAAACCGCAACAAAAGGAGGGTAGTTTTATTATGTTCAAGTCGGTTTGCCTTTGCATTCATTAAATTACTCGGCTGTCTCTTTGGTTCTTTCATCTGTTCTCCAAATCTTGCAAAAATGTAACCCGAGTTAACTCGGTATAGGTACATCTCGAGTTGACTCGGTTTTTTAAGGGTTTTAGGGTTGACACATCACTAGGCGTGATTAGTTAATCGTTATTCATTTTGTTCTACTAATAAGCCGAGACGAGCCTTCTTCGTATTTGCTAAAAACAAATACCGATTGGCTAGTTTTTGGCTATACATTTATTTTAATTTAAAAAAAAAAAGTGGCAGAAGAGAAGCAATAAATACAAAAAATATGGCATGCATTAGTTTCATCCGTCTCGCGTAACTTTTTTGTCCATAAGACAAAGTAGAGTAATGAATGGTGTATCAAATTGAATGTGTTCTTGAATATTTTGTGGTCGTGTTGATAATGAAGAGATAGGGTAGCAGTATGGTATCTCTCTGTTCCTCCAAATGTTATAAATACAAATTGATTTAAACAAATTGTTTTTCTATTACAAATTGCAAAAAGAAACAATAACAAAAGAGGTAAGTGTTGCCTTCTTTACCTAAAGTCCTTTTAATCCTATCTATTTAACTTTTTTATTGTTTTTTTTTTGTTGGATAATGCTAAATATAAATTTTTTACATTTTGAACCAATGAAACAAAAGAAATATCTGCGTTGTATTTCTTATTAATATAATATGGTGATGTTTCCTTTCTGTAGGTATGTGTATATTTTTTTGTTCAATATTTAGTCATGGTGGCCTTTGTATCTGGAAAATAAAATTTTTCCTTTGCATTACCTATTTCCAATTCCAGGATTGGTGATGAAAATTTAAAAAAATCAAAGTTTAAGCGTAGGGTGTCAATGTACTTAATTAATTATTATTTGTTTGTCTATTAACTTGCTAATAAGTAGGTTTTTATGTATGCATGGTTATGGGTAGGTTTCACAAACTAGCAAATCACAAATGATAAACTAATAAACAAGGGGAAATTGCTGGAAGGGACTGAGAAGATTAAAATGCATTAACCATAAGTAGAAGAAGAAGATAGATATTTTGTTTGGTGTTCTGTTCATAGAATAAATAGATAAATAAATGCGGATGGTAGTAGGTGGTCTGATCTTAGTACACATATTTAGCTATTAAAAAGATATAAGATTTTATTTTTTTCTGTCTCTATTTTCGGTATCCATAGTAAAAACGTTTTATTATTATATTTATAAATCTATGTATGATTATTTGACATTATGCTGCACTGATGTATTATTTTATTCAATAAAAGCATTTACATACATATGTACCTATTTATGTGCGATGTACAACTACATACTGTATTAGAATATGGTCGTGAATGGGAGGGGGGCCTTATATACAGGGACGGATCCAAACCTTAACTTTAGTAGGGAAAGGATAACAATACGTATGTTCAACAAATGAATTTCGATGGCAATATTTTTGCTACTTACAGACATACATGTATTTTATAGTTGCCACAAGCTCCAAAAAAACACTTTAAATGAATTTTTGAGATAATAAGAATATTTTTAATTTCTATTTCCTATGGCACTCGAAATCTACTTCATATGAACTTATTATGAATAACTAAAACGAATGTATTTGTTGATTGGTTAGATAGAATAATTTAATATCTGCCTTGGATACCTATTACCTATACCTACAGTGACGAGCAAAAGTGAAATTTTTATTAAAACAGCATTGTACACAGAGGGGAAATAACTTTTATTTTTTGAATTAAAACTTCTTTTGCGGCGATGGGGGTACAAAATTTCACGACACGACATGCCACATAAGTGCATACACTTTTTTTTTTGTACTAAACTAACATTTATTTCTTCTATTTTTGGACTTATCAAATTTTTACCGTTTCGGGATAAAGTTTATGTTTCAATATTTAGTCCATAACCCTTTGTTTTATATCACTTGTGAACATAGTCTCTACTAAATTGTGAAGATATTGTTCAGGAATTCAGGTCCATTGCAGCTTAATTCGATCCCAAACCAATTCATATTTCCCTAACCGTTGAGGTTAACTGTAAAGCGACTCTTCTGTGTCATCGTTTGAAATTCCCAGTTTTCCCAGCCATTCCTTGACAATTTTACAGGTATGCTTTGTGTCCACATCTTGTCGAAAAGTGGTTTCAGACGTGATCAGTAATACGATCTGCCAACTGGTCCTACTCGACTCGATAGACCTTAGTCTCGTCAGACCAAACTACTTTACGACTTGGCAAAAGCTAACCTTGCATTAAAAATTTTCGCTGAAAGTAGATGCTTAAGTTTTTCTTTCGAGGTTAGTCTAATTTTCTTGAGAGATTCATTCACTATGTTTTGTGCTGCTGTTTTCGGAGTTTTA
Source organism: Philhelius pedissequus (assembly GCA_910595825.1). NCBI lineage: Eukaryota > Metazoa > Arthropoda > Insecta > Diptera > Syrphidae > Philhelius > Philhelius pedissequus. The sequence goes on along the minus strand of OU343164.1, from coordinate 15,694,984 downwards.
GACCCGCAACTTGTCAATTCTCTTTCCATCCTTCTTGCATCCAAGTCAAAGATTAATCGCTTTCACATTTTTTTTAAACGGGAACTTCAATGTCTTTTTTTATTATTAAGCACTTAAGTTTTTGAAATATTTAAATTTTTTGATATTTTCCGCGATGATCTAAACCTAAAAAAAATTACGCGTTCCACAACTGCTTTACAATTTTTTTTCCATTTTCATAATGATAAAGATCAAGTCAAAGAAAGAAACAATCATTGACAATAATTTGTCAATTGATCTTGTTGAAAAAACTTTAATGTTCTATTCGAACTATTCAAAAGTGAAAATTAAAAAACAAACTAAGCTTTTGAAGTACTCTACTTTATTTATAAAACAAATTGATTTTCAATTTAAAAACAAGAAACAAAAGCTAATCAAAAAAATTTAGCTGCGTTTCTTCTCGCAATATCTTTTTAAAATCAACCGTCTCGTATTTTTTTTGTTTGTTTGTTTATTTATTTAGCCGTTTTTAATAGCTCTTAATTTAACAATAATTTTTACATAGTATTCTATTACATTTTCATTTTTACATCGTATCAGTTTTTTTTAAATTAAATTAAGTTTATCTTTTTAATATTTTACTTTGACAAAATCTATTTCCAGCTTTTTAAATACATTTAAATTAGGTTCAGTCTTTGTTTCATTGGATATTTCATTATATAATTTAAATCCTTTGTATATTAATGAATTTTGAGCATTTATGTTTATAAAATTTGGTAATCTTAAATTATTAATACTTCTAAGCGGATACGGTTGCACATCCTAATATATTGCACATAGTCTTTAAGGTATTTAGGCATTAAATCATTTGTAATCTTATATATAAACATTAATACATTCATTGCAATTCTCTGCTTTATGGACAACCACTTTAACATAGAATTTATGGACTGGTATCTATTCCACTTTAAAATAATACGCATAGATTTATTTTGCAACAATTGTAGCCTTTGAACAACGCTATCACTACACAAACCCTAAATTGATGAACAATACTAAAAACGTGGATAACTATTACAGTATAAATATTGATTGCACTTAGAATTGAAACATCGTTTCTTATTCGACTAAAAAATACCAATTTTCTTTGATATATTTTTACAAATATATTCAATATATTCAATGTGTTCCGAGAAATTTATTTTGTCATTTATAACAATACCTAGATATTCTATTTCATTTACATTCTTAATATTTTCTTCATCAATTAGCAGTCTTGACACATCTATCTGTTGTTCATTTATCGTCATATATTTTGTTTTTTTGATATTAAGTTTCAGCCTATTTTGCTTCAGCCAATTGTCCACTTCCACTAAGTCCTCTTGCATCTTACTCAGATATTCTCCTGCACTCTTTTCAGCCGCAAACAAAACCGCATCATCAGCAAATAGTGCTACTTTTGTGTTTTTAAAAACATTTTGCATGTCATTTATATAAATAATGAATGGCAGTGTCCCTAAAACTGACGCTTGTGGGACATCAGAGGAGGCCACTTGCGCAAGCGAAGTCTCTCCATTAACTTTAACTATTTGAGTTCGGTTTGAAAGATAAGAACGAAACCAATTCAAATCACCGCATTGTACGCCATAAGTTTCTAGCTTCTGCAACAACACTTGCTTGTCTATGTTCTCTAACGCTCGCTTGAAATCTAGCAATACACAGCATATCATATTTCTTAAAGCAATTTGCTCTTTCCAACTCGTAATCACCATATTCACGGCACTTTCACATTTGTGATTCTTTCTAAATCCGGGTTGCACATCTATTATCAGTTTATTGTTCTCAAAATAGTCACTAAGTTGCTTAAAAACGACTTTCTTCATTAGTTTTTCATATAGTGGCATTGCGTTTATAGGGCGGAACTCTTCACACAATTTTGTATTCAATACTTTTTCTATGGGCGTGACTAGAAATTCTTTCCACTAACTAGGGAAAACACCACACTCAAGGGATTTATTGAATATCTTTTCTAGCAATGGACCAAAAACATCGAAACTATCTAACAATAACTTATGGGACACGTACATAAAGTCTTTTTTATTTTTCATCCTTTTTAACACAATTTTAATGTTTTCAATAGAAACCCTTTCAAATTTGAATATAACGGGTGACGCACTAACAGTATTGACAAATGGGATACTCGGAATGGCTTCATTGAGAAGATGCTGGTATCTGTCCTTTGATGTTTTGGGCTGTTTTTGGATGTCCAGTGCACTAGTAACGGCCGTTTCAAGGTGGTAATTAGCTGCGTCAATTTCTGTAATCTGACGATTTCTATTTTGAGGTGGTAGTGTTATGTTGGCTTCTATATCTCTTTATAATTTACTAACATCCAGCTTTCTATAGTTAATGGTGTGCTCTGTTGGTTCAGTTGCCAATTTGATGTTAAGCTAAACAGCTTTATGGTTCGAGTCCCCGGATATTATTGAACAAGTGTAGTTCCTTAGTTCTGGAAGTGTACACGAAAAATTAGAAGTAGAAATAACAAAATCAAGTGTCGATGGTGTTTTGGGATAGGTTGGCACTAAGGAGTACTGGTCGTTGTTGTCTTCTAGCCAGTCTACAAGCGCCTTGCCCTCAGGTGAGATCGTAGTATCTAGCCATAGTTAATGCTTCGCATTAAAATCGCCGCTAATGAGTACATAGATGCTTCTGCTGATTATACCGTTGAGAATTTGGAGCTCTTTGTAAATATTTCTTATGCTTGATGTGCACTTAAAATAAAATCAGATGATGGTGAACGTTTAACCTCTTCCAAGTTCGATGATGACTGCAGTGGCTTCGCTGATTGGGAGATCTGTAATGAAGGTTTCGGTGTTGTTGGAGGAGATCTTTTTCTTTACGTAGATGTCCGTACCTCTACGACTCTCACCCTTGTCCTTGCGGAAGGTTTTGAAGCCCGCCATGTCGATGTTGTTGGGCCTGTTGACATTGGTCTCACTGATGAGTGCGATGTCCGGGTTGTTGTTCTTCATCCACAAGTTAAATGTCGTCCTCTTCTCTAGGCTGCAAAATGAATTGACATTGTACGTCATGATGCGGAGCTTCTTTAGTTGCATATTTCGAACAGAAATGTGGCCAGTGCCACGGACTTCTCGCCTTCGCTAAGCCGTGCATAGGTCGGTGGAACTGCACTCCGTGCTTTTCCCATGACAGTGAGCAGATCTGATTCAAAGGTCCTTTGAACTTCGGTGTTCAAGTTCGCTGATGGGGCAGGTGTTGCTTTGGTTGGTTCAATCCTTGGTGTTGTTCGGGGTGATCGCTAGTGTCGGTTTTTGTTGTTGTTGGCTGCTCTTTGATTTTTCTGGTTTCTGTTGGTCCGCCTTTGACCATTGTTGCAAAGCTGACAGCGCAACGGGTTACTACACATGCTGATTTGGTGGCAAATTTCAGCTGCGCCCTATTTACAGATATCAACCTATTCCTTTTAGTGAGTCTGGCTTTGAGAATTGGGCAACCCTTGAAGCTGACTGGACGAAAAACACAGCAGGATTACTTTTGCTTAAATACTTTTGCATAAATACTTTTGCATTCGACGAGGAATTTCATTCGTTCTGTAAACAAATTCGTCGTCTAATTAAATTACTTAAGCCTTTTTATCATAAAAAGTTCTTTTCAGAACTTCAAATTTTCTTCAAATAGATGTAATTATTTTTAAAAAATCGAAAAAAAAGTTTTTTTTTCCAAAAGAATAAAAAAAATATATTTTCAATACTTTAAAAATATATTTTATTTTCGAAAGTACCAAGTATTTTCCAAAAAGTATTGGATATCCCGCCTTTAGGAGCGAAAATCTCAATATTTGTCTATACGTGTAATTCCAAAAAATTGCATTTTAATCGGCGGGATTAAATCACGTGGGATTTCATGGCGGGATTTAATTGCGTTCCCGTTTGATCTCGTATTCATATTGATTTGGCATGTATGTACATTTGTACATACTGTTGTTATTTTTTTTTTTAAATAATTATTACAATAACATACATATTACGTTTTTTTTCAGTAATAAGACGAGAGGACGAGATGTGATATTAAATATTAGTTATCGCAAAAAAAACTTCAACAACTTTATTCATCACATCATTCGAAAGAAAAACAAACAAAAAATGGCAGGAATGCATTTAATTATTCTTAAGGTAAACTTTGAAATATTTTTACTTATTTTTTTTATTATAAATTTTGTGCGGTTTATTGGCAGTAAATTATTAATCAAAATATTTAAATAATGTTTGCATTCAGATAAACGGTGTTGATGTTACTCAAATGCCACATGAAGAAGCCGTACAAATGTTCCTAAAAGCGTCTGAACCGATCTTAGTTGAGGTTCGACGTCGATCCTATAATACTAATACTGATGCTGAAAATTCAAATAATCACAACTATTTAGAAAAATCGAATGAGCTATCACATCATCTGCAACAGCAACAAACAGATTCTAGAAGAAGACAATCATCACCTACTACTATTTCACTTAGAACATCAGAATCCCCGGCTGAACATCATCAACAAAAAACTGACCAATTGTTACCAATAAGCACAGCAACAACAACCACAATACCAACGCCTGTTGTCGCCGATGATCCGTTAGAATTTCATAGTTTGGTTATTTCATCCAGTAAAAGTTCAGTTGGCCTCAATAACTGCTCAAATCCCAGACAAGGACAAAGCGGGGAAAATATAGCCCCTGATATAGCTGGTGGTGAAACCATAACAATTGGCGCCTCTACCCACAGAATTGTTAGTGCCTCCGGATCGGATAATCTAACCCAAAATAGAAAGAGTGTGAATGAAGTTTCGACTGCCGTCAAATCAAGGAACGCTTCCGTTTCATCGATAACATCATCATCTGTTCGAAGTACACCACCGTCACCGCTTAAAGAATCGCCAACTACAACAACAATACTGATGGCAGGTGAAGTAGATAACAAACAAAGCAAAGGGCTTATATCGATTGGCATCCAGACTGACAACTTTACGACTGATTTCATATTTAACGGATCGTCGATACTCAATTCGGAACAGATTATCGAAAACGATCATCATTTGTTCAGCGAGTGTTTAGCCCCAGAAATTGATATTGAGGTAAGTGTATAAAACTGTACTATTGTTTTGTTTGTTGTCAACAAAATAATGGAATTAAAAATTTAAAATCGATAATGCAATTTTAGATTATTAAGTAGGATACGGGGCTAAAAAGATAATTTTACTAATTTAAAATCGACTATCTTTTAACATTTTACTAAAGTTAATAAGACTATTTTATCTTTTGAGCATGACACTTTTTAGATAAAGTTTATTTAGCTTGAATTAGCTATTTTACAATTTCATACATTTTTTTTGACGTTTGCAAACCCCAAAAAGTTATAGTACGGTAGGTAGCGTTGAGTTTTTGCGAGTCATTTTACACCGAATAATTCTTATCAGAATTGATAGATATGTGTTAAATAATCATAAAAGTACGCGTCAGCCGCCGCGCCTACGGTGGCGCTAGGTGTAAGGCGGGTCAAAGTGGTTTTTCAAAAAGTCATTTTACATTGCTCCAAAAAATTTGACGGATGGTTATTGATGTTCTAATTAATATAAAACTTGTCGTCAGCCGCATGGATGGCATTGGACATATCGTCAGCCACGCCCCTAAACTTGTAAAAAAAATTCCAAAAAAAATTAATTTTACACCGAATGAAGTTTTTACAGATGAATCTTCATCCTTTCAAGATAATAAAGCAAACCGTCAGGCGCCCGTATAGCGGTGGAAAGACCAACAGCCGACGTCATCAACATGACGTGCGCCCAGTTGATCTGAAAATGTTATCCAGTCACCTTAAATGATAAACTGGTGCATTTTAACAACACAAGCATTCGGCTGATGGCTAATTTTTATTTGTTAATAAGCGAACCTTAAAATTACAATTTTCATCGGTATACTATTAAGTTCGTCACTTCTTGTCAGAGATAACTGAATTAGTTAAGCAAACCGAACTCTAAAAAGAAGATAGTTACCCTAAAAAAAGCCGGATAGTTCTAAATTTTTGACATGTTGTTAGGTAATACTGGTAGATAAAAACAAAATTACACAACCACGCACCCTCCCCGCCCTTCACTATCCTTCAAAAAGCAATCGCATAGAACACCAAAAATTATCGACTTTTTCAAGGTTTTGCCAGAAACTGTGCATTTTTGGCGTCCATTATTTGCTACAAAAATAAAGTACACTAAATTTCCTACAAAATGTATCCCTCAATCAATTTTAATGGTTAACCTGTCTGGCCGCTAAAGCCAGCTGAATAAAGGCAAAATTTGGCTATTAAAAAAAACAGTTTTCTCGACTTTTTTCACTCATAATTCAAAAACTATGCTTATAATTAGAAATATGTCTAAATTTACTAAAAATGCATTCAATTCTCTATGAAATGAATACCTTAATCACTTATTTTTAACAAACCGTGTTGTCTAGGGCACTTTGAAATGATATATGTCAAAACTAGAAAACCAAGTTATTTATTTACCCACTCTCAGGAAAATAAAATATGTAAATAATTAAAAAAGTAAATATGTATGTATAATGTATACATAGATATATATATATCACCTACAGTTATCAGTGGATTTGCCCTTCAGATATAGATCTATAGATTCCCTACGTTGAGAAAACACATTTTATTCAACAAATTGTTTAAAACTCAAATTATAACAATACTTTCTTTAAGTAATGTATTAGCTTTAATACGATTTTCAAATACAAGGCACATACATAAATACTTTGATGGATTTTTTAAAATAACTTCAATTCTTTTATTAATATTTTAATACTTCGAAAAAAAAATGTTTTTAGAATTTTTTCAATAGATACTTACTTTTATTTCAATAAGCACTTACAGCCCTATTAATAAAAAAATGCTTAGTCCACCGCTAGTTATTGGCTTTACTAAACCAAAGAATAAGAGATGGTCTGCGAATTAAAATTTACAGTTAGTACAAAATCGAAAATCCACAAACAAAATCTATAACAATAAATATGAACTCTATTTCTTTTTATTCTATGTCCCTGTAAAGTTTGTTCTTAATTTTAATTCTTATTCCTTCACCAAACCACCGTCTTGATGATTTAGCCAAGGCCTAAGTATGTACATAAATGTCAAATACCAAATATTCTATTTTATTAATAGCTCGCACTCGATTTGTTTTCCGGCGCAAAAACAAACAAAAAAGACCGTTTACCAAGCTATCGACGACGTTCTTTTTCTTCGCTGCTAGTATTGCCCGTTCACAAATCCAATCGATATTTTTATAATTTTTTGGAATGCCGGGGAAAACTTTACTTTGGTGATGAGTTTCTCCTTCGACGTTGTTAAATCGCAAAAAATTGTCGGGAATGATATCAATCCAATCGTGACATCAACAGAAATTTGGTAATTGCCAAGCGCCAGCAGTTGTCTTGAGAATTCAGCAGCCGATGGGTCGTTCTGCAATGCCACTCATATTTGTGGTCAATTTCAACTTATGGACATGCCGGCACAACGATTTTAAGCATCCATTAAGTTCATCGGCAGCAGTAGATTTCTTTCAGGATGACGGGAAGAGTTTGACGAAAATCTCCGCTGAGCAATATCATATCCCCACCAAATCATCTCGAATCACCTTGTAAGTCTTTCATTGTTAGTTCAACTGCCTTCAAAGCTCGTTTATGCGCCATCGTGCTTTTATCCCAAATTATGCAAATTATGATTTTGTATTCTCGCATCAACTACGCTGTCGCCGAATTCTTGATCATTGTCCACGTTATTGGTTTGTCAACCATGAAAAAATTCATCGCCAGTTTCAAAGCGGAATATAAAGTTCGACCGCCTTCAAACGGTGTGGTATCAATGCCATGGGATACAACAAGCAACGAAAGAAATCTTGGCCGAATTGTTTCTAGAATCGAATGTCTTGCATCTCCCACCTGGAGCATCGAGCAAGTAAATGCGATTGCGGAATCGTATTCCAAAGCAGCGCGATTGAAGTCTAGATTTACCACTTTTCTTCTTCTTATAACTTTTTGTCGAATTTGTAGTGCAGCTTGAAACTGTACAATATGGGCACGTCTCCAATTATTTCATCTGCACGTACCTCTTGCGTTTGATTATCACGGACATTCTGATTAATTATTGCAAGACGTGTACGTCGTCTGTCGGTAAGATCGGAATCAGTGTAAACGTATTATTTAGAAATTGTTTTAATTTTGTAGCCAATTTTCACTCAGCGGTCAAACGATGTGTATTGAAGAAACGCAAAGTAGTTTATGTCAAGAAATACACGGGCTGAACGAACTAAAGCGAAATCAGGAATTATACGTTTTTGACAACATTTTTTTATATATATATGTGTTTATGTTTATGTGTATTAATTCATGAGATTTAACAATTTTAATAAGCATTTTTAAATTTTAATACAAGCTGTTCTTCTTGAAATACGGCAATTGAGAGAACAACTTAACCAAATCTCTGCTAGCTGTGAATTCCTTGGAAGAAAAATACGAACGCTAACATGATTCAAAACAACAACTTGATTGAACAATTCACAAAAGAAATAAACGAACTTAAGGAAACTAATAAAAAGAACGATATAATAATCGACAATTTGCAAACACAAATTAACAACCTTGAACAACAATCACTAAATAATAACATTGACATAAAAAACATTCCACTGACTCCACAAGAAAATCTTATTGAGATTATTAAAGGACTCGGCAAAACAATTAAATGTGAAGTCAACACTACAGATATTACAGAAGTCTACAGACCTAACACAAAAAACCCAGAAAAATCTAACATAATTGTAAAATTTATTTCTAATTCATGCAAAACTAAATTGATTAAACAAGCCATATCGTCCAATTTAACTTTCAACAATTAGAGGCAAAACGTCCAACTTCGCTTTAAACTCGATGCAGGCTGAGTATGATTCAACAATTTAAGTAAATAATTAGCTTACAAAAAATAATATACATATTTTGTGGTTAACTAAAGAAAATGTGATGGCAGAAAATTGGAAATATGTGTGGGAGAGTGCATGGAAAATTTTAGCACGTAGAAATGATAACACACAGTCAATTATGATATGATGCAATAGTGTTGTGATAGAAGGGAGAACTTAATAAATAGAAATTTAAAACTATACATAAAAAATGACAAGCACAAAAGAATGCAACGAAAATGTAGACAATATAGAAGTAAGCAAGGACATATCGATGAACATAAATTGTAATGTGATGTATGGTTTTAAAGACATTGATTTAAATGAATTAAAAAAATACAATAATTTTTATTTATGTTTCAATATAAGATCTATGCGTTTACATTGGAATACTTTTTGTGCAAATATAAACCATTTTATCAACGAAGTAAAAATAATTATACGGTAGAAACAAACTTATTTGACGAAGAAAAAGGATTTTATCAACTAGAAGGATTCGAACAGGAGGTGTTAAATCGAAATCAAAATAGAGGTGGAGGTATTATGATGTTTATAAAAAGTAACGTATCTCATAAAATTATACATTCAACAACAACATCGTACGAAACTATTCAAATACAGTATCTAGAAGATAACATAACTACATCCGTTATTGTAAATTATAGACCACCAGGTTTCAGCAAGGCGACATTTTGTAAAGAGTTATCAGATCAAATTGGGCAAATTAAAAAAAGCGAAAATGTAATTGTTATGGGAGATATGAATATTAACTTAAGGGACAACGACTCGAATTATATGAAGGACTATTTGGACATTATGGCATCAAAAGGCTTAATGAACGTAATAACTAAATACAGACGAATTGACCCTAGAAATGGGACCAAAACTTTAATCGACCATATTCTACTTAACAAAGTTAACAGCGTAATAAATTCAGATGTAATTGATAATGGTGTCACCGATCACCGAGCAATTATCTTTTATGAAAAGTAAGAAAAAATGAAGATTAACGAGATTCCAATTACTTCATGCATCTCTAGCTCAAGAGTTAACCAGCTTATTAGGGAAGAAAATTGGAGAGAGGTTTTGGATGAAGAAGATGCAGAGAGTACGTACAATAGACTAATTCAAAAATTTGACAATATATACAAAATACCAGCGAAAGACAGTTAAAAGAAGACAAAACAACCCGTGGATAACGACAACATTAATAGATGAATGCAAAAAAAGGGATCTTCTATACAAAAGATGGAAAAATAATCGGAGTAATTTGGCGTATGAAAAAGAGTATAAAACCCTTCGTAACGAAATCAATAAACATATAGCAGTACAAAAATCAAACTATTACAAGAACAAGTTTATACAATTTAAGACTGATTCGAGGAAAACATGGGGTCTCATTAACGAAATACTAGGACGAAAGAAAACAAATATCGACGAAACATTGGAAAAACATTTTAAAACCGATATGACAACACTATCCATGGAATTGTCGGAGTTTTTTTCCTTCTCAGACAAAAAAAAATAATTCATAAGTGCGATATAAAAACGTCAAACAACATCAATGACACAGTGGAAAGTTGAATATTTTCATATGCAACTAACGTCCCTGAGATTGAAAGTATTCTCAATACACTTGGAGAAAGTAAAGCTCCAGGATTTGATGGAATCAGAGCAATTGATATAAAAAGCTATAAGGATGTCTTTGCTCCTATTCTATGCAAATTAATTAATTTGAGTATAACTCAATCAAAAATTCCGATTTACAAAGGAGGAGTAAAGGACCAACTAAACAACTATAGGCCTATATCAATTCTTCCAGTTATTGAAAAATGTTTGGAAGGTGTGATTGCCAACAGGTTGCAGGTTTTTGTTGTCAAATATGCACTGATTCATAGAAGCTAGTACGGTTTTCAGAAGGGTACAAATACAGGAAATTTACTTGGTGAGTTTGCGAATTGTGTCAACGAAAGTTTAGATAAAAGACATCACGTATTAGTAATCTTCATGAACTTCAGTAAGGCGTTCGACACATTAAATCACTCAAATCTTATTGAAGCTCTAAGAAGAATTAGAATTCTTGGCTCTATGGCTGATTGGCTGACAGAATATCTTCAAAACAGAACATTTTGTATTAAAACCAAAGATGCTGTGAGTGAGAAAAAAGTGATGAGATATTGAGTTCCGCAGGGATCTAAGCTGGGTCCAATTTTGTTTGTCTTATACACTAACGAATTGCTACGACTTTTCAAACAGAGTATTCCCTTCGCTTTGCTGATGATACAGCTATTGTCGTCCGCCATACTTCTCTTGATACGGCAACAAAGATAATTCAAGAAGAATTTAACATGGCAGTTAGATGGTGTCACGACAACGGCTTGGTAATGAATGCAACCAAAACAAAAATGATGCATATCAGAAGTCCGCAGTTCAAACCGACAAATCAAAGGATTTATTTACAAAATGATGACTGCTCTAAACCGCAAAAAGAATGCATAGAATTAGTAAGCAACTACAAGCATCTGGGAGTAATAACAGACAGTCACTTTTTATGGGAAAAACACATAGACAAACTGAGGATGGACCTAAAGAAAGCGATGTTTGCACTATCTCATCTAAAATACCACACTATCCACGATGTTTTAAAACAAGCTTATTACTCATTGATGGAATCCAGGACACGGTATGGTATACTTGCTTGGGGTAATGCAGCTAAAACCCACATTATCAAAATTCAAAAACTCCAAAATGCAGCTATAAAACTAGTTGACAACAACTATCGACAAACATGACACGCTTTTTAAGCCACTACAAATTGAAGATAAATATTTTTCAGATGACTACCATAATAGAATACTTTGATGACAACCGATTTAAACAACCAATCCAACACCAACTCAAAACCAGAAGACGTGTACAAAATATGTTACAGATACCAACAAACTACAACAATTACGGAAGACGTAAACTTCAACGTTTTATAATGTAATAAATAAAAGAAGTTTGTTAGGAATGTATAGTTTAGATGTAACTTTATTTATTTAAGTAGATCTTTTCAGTTTGGAGGTCACTATACAACTGAACTGCTAGCTTAAGGTTAATACGCAATAAGTATATATAAGACATAAGAGAAAGAGATTATTATTATTATTATTATACATTTATTGACAACTAAATAAATTAAATTGACAATAATATTTTTTTTGTAGCTTGAGCAACTGAGGCTTTCAGATAGTTTAAAGCAAAAAAAATAAATAATATTTATATGAAATTTTCTAAATTGAGTGCTTTCATTAGCATATATACATTGTTTACATTTTCTTTTGAAGTTTTTAAAAGTTCAGATAGTTTTTTATTATCAATATTTTTTAATATTTTGTTAATTTTTTTGCAAAAAATAAAGTGACTTATGGTAAGCGTATTGTTTTCGTTGCAAAAATGGCAGAGTGGAGGGGTTTCTTTAGTAATAAGATGTTTATGGGTTAAGTTAGTATGACCCATCCGTAGTCTAAGGAATGTTTTTATTTTTTTTTGTTGAAACATCTGAAGGGTAGTATGCTTTCTCAGCATAAGGGTTGAAGTTTTTATAGATATGATGATAGGTTGACCAGTTTGTTTTACGTTTATATTTCCATGTTTTAAGCAGATATTTTTGTATATCTTTTTTATTGTACGCATAGAATGTTGAAAGAGGCTGTTTTAAGGCCGACTTTGCTTCAGCATCTGCAAATTCATTGCCTTTGATGCCGCTGTGCCCTGGAATTCAAAATACCTTGAATTGTTCACTATTTGTAATGATTATTTTGTCCCGAATGGATTCGATTATTTCGCTGTTGTTGTTTATACTGTGTATAGCTCTAACGGAAGAAAGGCTGTTTGTGAAAACAATTGTTTTTTGTTTTTGGATTTATTAATTGCAGTTAGGATAGCAAATGCTTCTGCTATAAATATGGAAGTGAAGGCGGGGAGGAGGCCTTTAGAAACGATTTCTAAGTCTTCTCTGACAACAGCGAATGATGTTCCGTTTTCGGTTTTTGAAGCATATGTGAACGTAAAGCTAAGCTCCATCCTTGTTTTTTTGTGGTTTTCTGCTTCGTAATACATGGCCTTGAATACATCGTTGCTGGTTGATGTGGTAGCATATGCACTAAGACTGGTGTCTATTGATGTTTTGAGTAAGTCCCAAGGTGGGCACAAAGTTGGTTTTAATTTTTGAGTGACAATGGGAATGTCAAGGGCTTTAGCATATTCAAGAGCGGTTGTTAATGTAGATTGAAGTTTTTGATTTTTCTTTCGTTTTAGGATTTTTTTGCAATCGGTGTGAATGGGTGACTTTCTCGAAGAGTTTATTTTGTAAATTGTACACATGGTAAGATGTTCGATTCTCTCTGTGATTTGTGGCAACCCTGCGTCTGTAAAGAGGTTTCGTATTGGGGTTGTACGAAATGCCCTCATAGCACTTCTGATGGCTGCATGATATGGTGTCGTTATCAGTTGAATTGATGATTTTGAACATTTGCCATATATAGCTAAACCATAGTCAACCTTAGATAAAATTACTGCTTTAATTACATTTATAATAGTATTAATATGACAGTAGCTATTCTTAGATGATAAATATTTTATAAAGTTTACTCTAGTATTCAAGCTTTTTCTTAAATTTACACAGTGGTTTTTAAATGTATACCTAGAATCGAATATAATACAAAGTATTTTAGCAGAATTTACGTTAACTATATTTGTGTTATTTAATTTGACTAAGATGTTCTTATTACAACTGTGTTTTTTACATAAGTGTAGAATTTTACATTTATTAATTGAAATTTTTGAGCCTGAGTATTGCCCCCAATCTGAAAGTTTTTGTAGAATATTTGTAAGTGATAGTGAGAAAAGCTAAGTCTGGCAGTTTGAATAAATTATGAGGTCGTCGGCATATAGCGTATGGCCGATTGTGTTGTAACGTTGGACTGTTGAGCTTATTTCATTAAATGCGATAATGAAAAGGACGACTGAGAGAGGTGATCCTTGTGGAATGCCGTTTCTTAAGTTATGCGTGGATGAATGGTAATCATTTATTTTGATGCGAAAACACCTATTGCTTAAAAAGGACTTAATATAATTCAGCATTTTGTGACCAATCTTCCAATTCATAAGCTGTTTCATGACTACATGAATGCCAATACGGTCAAAGGCTTTTTCGAAATCGATTAGAAGGATTGAGACATGCTTTTTAGCGGATAGGGATGAGCTTATGATTTCGTCCAAGTGAAGAAGTGCGTCGATGGTTCCGCGTTCTTTTTTGAAGGCCACTTGGCGGTAGTCTATGAGGTTATTTCTTTCAAGGAACCAGAACAGTCGCCTTGATATTATTTTTTCTAATACATTACCCAGGCAAGGTAGGAGTGATATTGGACGATATCCAGAAGTAACAGTTTGGTCTTTGCTTGGTTTAGGTATTGGGACAATATTAGCCACTTTCCATGAATGTGGTATTATACCAAAAACTTGATTGTATAAATCCAATAACCTTTTTCTAAAGGCTGTGGAACTATTTTTTATCATGACATAAGATATGCGATCGAATCCAGGAGTAGTTCCTTTGAGTAGATGTAAGCAAATTTCTAATTCAGTCAGGCTTAAGGGACATTCAATTAGAGTTGCGGAAGGATTTACTTGGTAAAAAGGGGTCGTGATGTTAAGTACCGAAAGTTTTTCTGTTTTGAAAGAGGAATGAAAATTTGAGTCATCGCTGGGGCGTTCCCATGTTTTTGCAAAAAACTCAACAATCTCTTTAGGGCAAGTAATGGTTTTTGATTCATTTTTTATTACTTGCATTGAGTGGGGGATATAGTCACCAGTTAGGGTTCTTACATCAGTCCAAATTTTTTTTGAGGAGGCGTTGGGGTTGATGTTCGCGGTGAACTTTTCAAAACATAACTTTTCTTCTACTTTTACAACTCTGCGGAATTTTGAGTTTATTTTACGGTAAGCCACAAGGTTACTGTCGGTGGGATGCTTCTTATATAGTCTCCAGGCTTTCTGTTTTGTTTGACGGAGGTTGCCGAGTTCAATGTTCCACCACGGGACAACTTTTTTGAAGGTTTTGGTGGTTGATTGCGGGATAACGACATTTGCTGCTGATCTAATACATTTCTGTATTATTGCAGACTCTTGGTTGATAATACTGGATTTTCTTCTCTGTAAAATTTCATTTGAGAGGTTTAATTGGAATTGTTCCCAATTTGCCTTGCTCAAGAGAAATCGTTTTTTTTTTGTTTGATGGATGTTATATTGTTCCCTAATGAAATAGTTGTGGTAATCGGGAAATGATCACTTCCATGTAGTTGGTCAGGGATGGACCATGTTGATTTTGGAAGGAGGCAGGGCGTGGTCAGTGTTAGGTCAACGTGTGTGAATGTTTTGTGTGTCGAAAAATGGGTTGGGCGGCCGTCGTTTAAGATAGCAAGATTAAAGTTAGTAATAAAGTGTTTGACTATCGACTATTACATGTACTGAAACCCCAGGAAGGGCTCCAGGAGTTAAAATCTCCAGTAATGATAAAAGGGGGAGATATGTTGTTCAGAACACAGTCAAGGTCATACCGCGTGAATCTTTGTTCTGGGGGTATATAAGCACAGATTATTGTCAGTTTAATACTTAATTCTATTTTAGTTTGAGTCAATTTGAATGAATTTATGTGGCATGGATCTATGGACAAGAAGACATACTCCTTGCTTTGATGAAGTGTTAGAATTCAAATTATGGAAGCAAGATGAATATTGCTTTGGACAAAAAGGTCTAAAGTTGTGTCTGATGTGGGTTTCTTGTAGCGATATGACAGCTGGCTTTAAGTTATTTATAAGCAGTTGTAATTCTTGGTAATTGTTTATAAATCCGTTTAGGTTCCATTGGAGAACCTTAAGTGAGGTTTTAAGGTTTGAGGTATGGATTTGTGTTTTTTTTTTTATTGAAGCGTTCGGGTTAGACAATGAGTTGGTTTGAAGGTGCTTACGCCGATCGCGGATCGAGCCATCCGAGTTCCGAGAGGAACCCGGAATGCTCGATGCCCGATTGGTTGTGCTGTTAGAAGAAGAACTTTGTTTTTTGTTCCATGCCATGGTCATCAGATTCTGGTGGTTTGATAAGTATGCATTTTTATTAATTAAAGAATGGGTGAGGTTTGAAAAAGGTGATTGTGGTGTATTATGATTTGAAAGTGTGGTTTGTTTTAATGAGTTTGTATTAAGAATGTTGTTAGGAGTATTTGAATTAATTTTGGGGGAGTAAAGAGGGTAAGAATCAGATGTTGCGGTTAATGTAGTCTCAGTAGCACGTCTTGTGACGGGTGCAATTGCTGTAGGTGGTAAAGATATATTATTGGTAGTTGTTACTGTGTTTGTGGGTCGAATGGGGGTAGTGGATGATGGTGTTGTTTTTTTATGTTCAGGAAGAGTTGTTGAGTTCTTGGTGGGAGGATTTGAGTTAAAAGTTGGAGTGTTTTTTGGAAAGTTTGTCGAATGTAACTTACTTACTTAAGTGGCCTACAGTCCGTAATGAACCTGGGCCTCAACCAACATGCATCTCCAATTAGCCCGGTCCTTAGCTAACTGCCTCCAGTTGCGCACTCCAAGTTGGTTGAGGTCGGTTTCTACTTGTGCGCGCCACTTAAGGCGAGGTCTTCCTCTACTGCGTCCGACGTCTGTCCGGTGATCGAAGACTCTGCGAGCCGGAGTATTGGTGTCCATTCGTTCTTCATGTCCTAGCCATCTTAAACGTCCAATGCGGAGTTTTTTGACCAGGGGCATGTCGCTGTACAGCTCGTATAGTTCTTGGTTGAATCTTCGTCTCCATAGCCCGTCAACGCAAACGGGACCGAAGATTTTTCGAAGAATTTTTCTCTCGAATCTACCAAGGATTTCTTCATCCGCTTTTGATACGGTCCAGGTTTCAGCGCCGTAGAGCAGGACTGGGATGATCAGGGTCTTATATAGGATCACCTTAGTAGTTCGAGTGAGGGCTTTACTACTAAATTGCCTTCTTAGCCCGAAGAAACAGCGGTTGGCAAGAGTAATTCTTCGTTTAATTTCTGACGAGATGTTGTTGTCAGAGTTAATAGCGGAGCCGAGGTAGACAAAGTCCCGCACTACCTCAAAGTTATATCTGTCAATGGTGACGTTCTGTCCAATTCGTCGATGTTGTGAGTCCTTTCGTGATGACAGCATATACTTAGTCTTACCCTCATTTACTGCTAAACCCATTTTCGCCGCTTCCTTCTCTATTCTAGCAAACGTGGCTATGACATCACGTTGAGTCCTACCAATGATGTCAATATCGTCAGCGTATGCTAGTAGTTGCACCGACTTTTGGAAAATTGTGCCTCTGGTGTTGGCTTTGGAGTTTTGCACAATCCTCTCAAGAATCAGATTAAAGAAGTCACATGACAGCGCATCGCCTTGCCTAAATCCTTTTTTGGTATCGAATGTGTCGGTGAGGTTGTTTCCGACCCTGATGGAGCAGCGAGAATTTTCTATCGTCATCCTACACAAACGGACGAGTTTGGGCGGTATACCAAAACTAGACATGGCTCTGTACAGTTCGTCTCTATAAATGCTGTCATATGCGGCTTTGAAATCGATGAATAGGTGGTGGGTATCGATTTGGACTTCTTGAGTTTTTTCCAGGATCTGCCGGAGTGTGAAAATTTGATCGGTTGTGGACTTTCCTGGCCTAAAACCACACTGATAAGGGCCAATCAGGTTGTTGGTAAACGGTTTCAGGCGTTCACATATTACGGCAGATAGGATCTTGTAGGCGATGTTGAGGAGACTTATGCCTCTGTAGTTGGCGCAGTTCAGAGGGTCTCCTTTTTTGTGGATCGGGCAAACGATGCTGAGGTTCCATTCTTCAGGCATATTTTCATCTGACCAGATTTGGTTTATGAGTTGGTGGATGTTACTTACCAAGTCATCTCCGCCGGCCTTATAAAGCTCAGCGGGAAGGCCGTCATTTCCGGCAGCCTTATTAAGCTTGAGTTTAGATATTGCTATCCTCACTTCACTCAGGTCGGGTGGTTGGCAGTTTTCACTGTCGTTGCCAATATTGAATGGTTCGTTCTGCCTGACAGCGGAATGTTGTTCGTCATCGCCGTTTAACAGTCTGCAGAAGTGGTTTTTCCATATCCTCAGCATCGACTGTGTCTCAACTACAATATTTCCTTGTTCATCTCGACAGGATTCTGTTCGAGCCTTGTATTCTTGGCTTTGACGTTTTACACTCTGGTAAAACTTGCGAACATCGTTCCTGGAGTGGCACCTCTCTATATCCTCGATCGCGCGCTTTTCTTGCTCTTTTTTCTTCTTGTTGAAAAGCCGATGTTCTTCCCTTCTTCTTTGCCTATAGAACTCAATGGCAGCTCTCGTCTTCACCTGCAGCTTAGCCTTGTAGGCCTCGTTCTTGGCTGCGAGCATCTGTCGGCATTCCTCATCAAACCAGGGGTTTCTTGCTGGTGGGCGCGAGAAACCTAGCACATCAGTTGCGGCTGATCTAATGGCCTATTGGCATCGTTGCCATTGCTCTTCGACATTCGATGCTGGTGGTATGGTGTTAATCGAGAGGTTAAGGGATACGCGTTGTGCGAAGGTCTTGGCGGTCTCTTGCGATTTCAGTCTTCCGACATTAAATTTTTTCACAGTATTTCTGGATTGTTGTGGTGTGGTGGATATCCGCATTCTTACCTTGGCTGCTACGAGGTAGTGATCCGAGTCGATGTTAGCTCCTCGGAATGTTCGGACATCCAAAATACTGGATGCGTTCCTCTTATCTATCGCAATGTGATCAATTTGGTTGACCGTTCGTTGATCTGGAGACCGCCATGTCCCCTTATGGATATCGAGGTGAGGAAACCGTGTGCTGGCTATAGTGGCATTTCGTTCCGTAGCGAAATCAATTAGCCTAAGTCCGTTACCAGACGTGTTGTCGTGTAGGCTATGTTTTCCGACAATACTTCTAAAGATGTCTTCTCTTCCTACCTTTGCGTTAAAATCTCCCAGCACGATTTTAACATCGTACTTCGGTAGTCGCTCATAGGTTTTGTCAAGGAGCTCGTAGAAGCAATCCTTAGCTATGTCATCTTTTTCTTCCGTCGGAGCGTGAGCGCATATAAGGCTTATGTTGGCGAATTTGGCCTTGATGCGGATTGTTACTATGCGTTCGCTAATGTCTTGGAAACATAAGACTTCTTGCCTAAGTCTGGCACTTATAACAAATCCGCATCCGAATAGTCGCTGTTTCTGCTCACTATAACACGGTCCGTAGTAGATGTCACATTTTTTCATCCTCTTTTTGCCCGGCCCATCCCATCGTATTTCCTGGATGGCAGTAATGTCTGCTTTGTAGCAGTTTAGGGCTTCCGCTAGTTGTTCGCCTGCACCTCTCCTGTTTAATGTTCTCACATTCCAGGTGCAGATACGAACGTCGTTGTCCTTTTTTCGTTTAGCAGGGTCGTCAACAATAAAATCAGTCCTTTCCGAGGCTATTGGTTGCTTCGTAACAATATTTTTTTTTCTGTGGGTGGGTAGTTAACCCAAAGCACAACCCCCAACCTGGAGGGCCAGTTCCAATTTATTAGATACCCCTAGGACACGGGGCCATCAGTATCCACTACGGGATTGAGCGCTGCCGTTGGCCTTTCGGTTCATCCGCCACCATCTCTGTTCAAGGGGCCTGACTAACCCTTGAAATTCCTAGACAACCTGTTGTCCGAATATGTCATAGCAGCTCATCTAGGTTCGCCTGGGATAGCAGGCCGGGTATTCATCCGTGCCGTTCTCACCAGGGTGTTTATAGTGTTGCTGTTTTTCGTCGTGTTATCAACACTCGCACTTATCGTTTAGCAAGTCAAATCCGGTTGGATGAGACCAGTACCCGATGGTTACCACTTGGAGGTAAAAATAAGCACATTTGATGTGTAGTCAGAGTTACAACACTGGGCATTGCCAAGTTAACGCCAATCAGAGTCTACCCTCGTTCTACAACACCCAACCATCTTGTCGAATGTAAATGTGAATTAATTAATTCATTCAATTGAATTTGCATAGAATTAAACTGGGATGTCTCCGGTGTGTTTTCAGCTTTAACTACTGTGGAAAAAGTTAGTGGCAAGAAACTGGAAGGGTTTTGCTCTCTATAAATTTGTTTGGCTTCGGCCATACTACATTTACGAATGGTTTTTATTTTTAGTGTTTCCTTAGCTTTTTGATATTGTTTACATGTCCTAGAAGAGGCAGGGTGATTTTCACTGCAGTTTGCACAGGATATTCGAGTGCATACTTCAGGTGAGTGGGGCTTAAGGTTGCAAGTAACACATGAAGGCTCGTTGGTGCATCTTTTTGCCGTGTGTCCTAAAAGTTGATATTTCTGGCAACGCATTGGGTTCGGGAAGTATTCCCTTACCTGAACGTTATACCATCCAATGTTTACGGTAGCAGGTGGCCGGAACATGTCGAATGTGAACAAGATTAAGCCGGTGTGAAGTTGACTTTCGTTTACAGTTTTCCTAAATTTAAAAACTTCTGCCACGCCTTGTGACTGCATTTCGCTCAATATTTCACTTTCGGGGACATTATTTAGGTATGGAGCATATACTGTGCCTTTTGAGGCATTAAGTTGACTGTGTAACGACACAGAAATTGGGCATAAATTAGATAGTGTTTTTTTAGAAAGAAAAATCTCGGCAATTTTCTTCGATCGGACGAGAACGAGAAGACTACCATCGCGGAGTTGGGTTATTTCATCGTAGTACGAACTTATACCATCGATTGCTTTTTTAAGCAAGAAAACGCTAAAGGAAGTAAGAGGTTTATTGGCATCAGTCGATGAAATAACTATGAACTTGGGGTCGTCGGAAAAGGATTTAGTTGGGATAACATCCATGGGGGGAGAGGAAACATTATTTTTTTTTCTTCTTTTAATTTTAAAGTCGGGTGGGGGATCAGGGTCTAGATCTATAAAACGATTGACTAAAGGCGCACGTGACCCAGAGGCCTTGGCTATTGTAATTTAATTTGTAACACTGGTTATTGGCTTTCTAGTATACACACACTTATTATGCAGATAAGGAAATGAACGGCAAAAAATAAATGTGTTTGTAACGGGATTGCACAAAAGAGAAGTCGGAACACTGTTATTTGAACGATGTAACCTGGGCGAGTGTTAGTCGACTGAAGAGAAAGAGATAAAAGTATTAATTACTTCATATAACATCTCCTATTGAAAGTTAACAATTAGCATAAAAGAGAAACATAAATACAATTCATAGGAAATCCAATAAAGTTTAAAGTATAAACAAAAAAGATAAATGTATTATGCTGATATAATCAAATATAATTATAAATTTATACATTTTATTTAATATGATCTTTAGGGTATCCAAATCTTATTGGAGCTGTAAGCTTTCTACCATATCTATTCCTAGAAGAAGATGGAGTACTGTCATTTGCAACTACTTCTGGACTTATTTCTGTTATATTTTGCTCTATATTTGGAAGTCGAGTGGGGGTAAAAGTTTCTTTAGTATTAATAAAATTTCCCTAATGAATAACATAAGACTTAGGTTCTTTACACTTCTCTACTACTATACCAGGTGACCAAAAAGACGTCGGATTCTTTTTATAATGAATTCGTTGTCCTGGAGCTAGAGGTGAAAGTTTTTTAGCTGTTTTGTCGGAGTATATTTTTGACTTTTGAGTTCTTTTTTCTAGTTCTTTTGCATATTTTTGTGGGTCAATTTGCTTTGGTATGAAGTTTTGTTGCAACGCAGGTAATTTTGTTCGTAGTTTTCTTGACATGAGTAACTCTGAAGGTGCAGGTAGATTACCTTTTGAAATTGTTCGATAATGTAAAAACGAAATGTAAGGATCCGATCCGGACTCTTTTCTTTTAATCAAAAGTTTCTTAATGGTTTGGATTGAACGTTCGGCTAATTTATTTGATCGCGGTAGATACGGACTAGAGGTTGTGTGTTCAATATTCCAGTCATAACAAAACTATTTAAAGGCTTCCGAGTTATATGGTGGACCATTGTCCGATACTATAATTTGGGGAATTCCTTGGCGGGCAAAAATTGATTTAAGTTTTTTAATAACAAATTGACTTGTATATCCTGAACTAAACAACTCAATTTCAATGAATTTACACCAATAATCAACGACTAGCAAATAAATTTGTCTATTAAACTCGAATATGTCTGTTCCCACTTTATACCATGGAATTGGTTGAATTTCATGAGGCTGCAGGGGTTCTTTTTGTTGTGAAGTCTTATGGCGCATGCAAGTTTCACAGTCTGTAACAATATTTTCAATGTCATTATTTATATTTGGCCAATAAACAATGTCCTTAGCAAGGCTTTGACATCTTTGGACACCTAAATGGCATTCATGGATAAGTTTTAGAGTTTCACGGCGTAGAGAAGATGGTATAACAATCCTATTCGATTTAAGTAAAATACCATCAATAACATGTAGTTCATCTCTAACTTTATAATACGGCATGCATGACTACGAAACTTTTTTCTTATTATCTGGCCAACCTAGTTTTGTAAAGTGCTTGATTTTTAAAATGACTTCATCTTTATCGCCAGCGTCTTTTATACTTTGAGGTTTATTGGAAGAAACTGCCAAATTTGATATAAGGTTGCAGTGAATATCTAAATCCCTATCAAATTCTGTCAATGTGCTTTCTGGCAATGCAGCTCTTGAAAGCGTGTCTGCAGTGAACATATATTTCCCTGGTTTGTAAATGACATCCAAATCGTAACTTTGTAAACGGACCATTAATCTTTGAAGTCGAGCGGGGGCTTTATACAAAGGTTTCGAAAATAATGGGACAAGTGGCTTATGGTCCATTAATACAAAAATGCGCTTCCCATAGACGTATTGGTGAAATTTAGTTCATCCGAATAGAATCGCAAATAGCTCTTTTTCTATCTGAGCATAGTTCTCTTGGCTTGACGTTAGAGTTGCAGATACAAAAGCAATAGTATTGTTATCGTGCAATAACACCGCACCAACTGCACTCTTGGAAGCATCGACCGAAAGAGTAATCATTTTGTTTGGATCAAAAAATCTTAGAATTGGTGCATAGATATAAGTAACTTTAAATTATTAAATTCTTTTTCGTGAATCTCATCCCAATGCCATACTATATTTTTCTTTAAAAGCTGACGAAGGTGGCAATTTTTAACAGATAAATCTTTTACAAAGCTTCCTAGGTAATTTACCATTCCTAAGAAACTTTGTAAGTCACTAACAGATGTCGGACGTGGCATTTCACATATTGCTTTGACCTTAGAACTATCAGGACGGACTCCATTTTTGTTAAAAATGAAGCCAAGAAATTTTAATTCTTCAAAACATATTTTAGACTTTTCCGGATTAAATTTAAGTCCTATATCTTGTGCTCTTTTCAGAACATTTTCTAAGATTTGATTGTGTTTTTCAATAGAATCGGCATAGATGAAAAAATCATCAATAAAAATTATTAAACCCTCAATATCTGAAAACTTTTTCAACATTAGAGAATGAAAGATTTCCGGTGCTGTTTTAATACCAAAAGGAAGACGCTTAAAACGAAACCTTCCAAAAGGCGGAATAAATGTGCAAATTTTTGAAGATTCCTCATCTAAAGGAACCATCCTGAAACCAGAATTAGCGTCTAAGGTACTAAAAACTACCGAGTCTTTAATCCAAGACTTCCACTCATCTATAGGGTTTTCCAATAAGAGGTGTTATTTTGATATTCAAAAAAAAGAACTGCGTTGTTGAAGCGTGCATCGTTCCATTTTTATTAATAGCGTAGTTTCTACTTGTCAAATGTCAAAAAATGACAGCTTCAAAAGTGACAGCTACCGAATTAGCGGGCTATTCAAAATAACACCTCTTATTGGAAAACCCCTTATATTAGGAAATGGGTGGTGAGCTCGCAAAAGAGCTTTGTTTAAATTCCTTGGGTCTAGACATAATCTTGTTTTACCACTCGATTTTTTGACAAGGACTTTGGAACTTACCCATTCTGTCGGTTCTTCAACTTTAACTATAACCCCCAGTTCTTCCATTCGGGTTAGTTCTTCTTTTAATGGACCTTGCAATGCAAAGGGAGTTACCTTCCGCGGATAATCTGCTGTCGGAACCACATCAGAAAGCAATTTCAAATGACACTTTTCTCTTAGTAGCCCCAGACCTTTAAAAACATCACTATAATTATCTAAAATTTGTTTATAATTTTCGCTATTTTTAGAATCTTTTTCTGTTAAAGAATTGAAAGAATTTGGATAAATTGAAAATTTAGTAACTTGTTTTTTAAAGCCTGCTAAGTTCGTTTCTTCTACCTTAGGAATTAACTTAAGATGAACGCAAGTTGCCAATCCAAGTACTGCATGACATTTAAGATCCAAGATATGAAAATTGATTAAAAACAGTTGACCATTATAATAGCAATCCAATATACTACATCCAACAACAGGTAGACGTTCTCAGCTAAATGTCATGATGCGAGTTGATGATGGTGTTAATTTGGAAGAACATTGAAAAGCTTTAAACTGTTCCAGCGACATCATAACATGTAAAAATAAACAAAATTAAATAAATAAAGAATAGTCCATCGATATTGTGTCATAAAATTAAATTAAAAAAGAGGTAGTTGTGATAAATCACGCTCCTGGCAAGAAATCCGAAAGGGTATGACCCATGACCCCACATCTGACACCACGTTTTATAATGTTATAAATAAAAGAAGTTTGTTAGGAATGTAAAGTTTAGATATAACCTTATTTATGTAGATCTTTTCAGTTTGGAGGTCACTATACAACTCAACTGCTAGCTTAAGATTAATACACAATAAGTATATACAAGACATAAGAGAAAGAGATAAAAGTATTAATTACTTCATATAACAGTACCAAGTATAATCAACGGACTACCGAGAGAATTTGTCATTATTCAAAACTTTGAAAAAAGAAAGAAAAAACTAAAAAAAAATTTTATTAATTGTACAAATTAAAATTGTATATATAATTTATTATAATCCACACTTATTTAAAAAAAAATGGAACTTTAAAATTGCACTTTATATAAAATCGTAAACTTTGCTTACTTTTATTTTAATATAATTGAAAAATATTCTTCTGCAGACAAGTTTCGGCTTCGCAGATACTATTGTAAAACAATATTAAGAAAAATAAAAGTTAAATAAAAAAAACGCATACAAATTGTTAAAACCTATTACAAAAAATGGTGATTCTGCCACAGCCACATATCGTGCTTTAATAGGAGATTATGGTTTACATAATTGTCCAACTACGCAAGCAATTGGCAAAATTGTGAAGAAATTTGAAGAGACTGGATTGGTTACAGATATTGTAAGGCCTGTGCATCATCGTTTCGCTCGTACCACTGAAAATATCGCTGCTGTAAATGAAAGTGTTGCCGAGACCCGAATGTGTCAATTCCTCGTCGTTCTCAGGAATTAGGACTGTCTTACGGCACATTATGGCGTATTTTGCATTTGGATCTACACCTACATCCATATAAAGTCCAGCTCACACAACAACTGAATCCAGCTGACCATTCACAACGTCGTAGATACGTCGAAGGGGTGCTTGAACAACAGGCGGTGGACGGGGATTTTTCGAAAAAAAAATTTTTCAGCGACGAAGTACATTTCTCACTCGGTGGGTATGTTAATAAACAAAATTGTCGTATTTGGGGTTCTGAGAATCTTCAAGTAATTGAAGAGAGACCATTACATCCACAAAAAGTCACTGTTTGGGGCGGTCTTTGGTCCGGAGATGTGATTGGACCTTACTTCTTCGAAATCGACGATGGAAAGACTGTCACCGTCAATTCGGAGCGTTATGGTCATATGATAACCGACTTTTTTTTTTAGCTGCATTTGAAGAATACGACTTGGAGAATATGTGGGTTCAACAAGACGGTTCCACATGCCACACAACTCGAGCGAATATGGCTTTTTTGCAAGAGACATTTCCTGGCCGCGTAATTTCTCGTCGTGCCGATATCCACTGGCCACCAAGATCATGAGATTTAACACCGCTGGAATTTTTTTTGTGGGACTACGCGAAAGACCGTGTTTATGCAGATATACCGTTAACTCTTGAGCACTTGAAAAACAAAATTCGTCAAATTGTGGCTGAGATACCGCCCAACATGTATCAAAAAGTGGTCGAAAATTACATCAAAAGAATCAATGCTTGCAACTAATAAAATTAGTTTTGGTGTTCGATGGATCGTATAAAGATTCTTTTGGTAAAGGTTTGAATGAGATGCTGCACATAGGGACTCCTTTACAACGCAATTTGGTTAACGTTTGCATTAGATTCAGAATGCAGAAATACGTTTTTTCCGCTGATATCGTAAAGATGTTTCGCCATATATGGGTGAATAAAAACCAAAGGGACTTTCAACGTATTGTATGGAGGGAAAGTCCTGACAAATCTGTTGAACATTATCGACTTTGTATGGTTACGTATGGTTCGTCACCTGCACCATTTTTGTCAATGAAAGTTCTGAAACAGATAGCAATTGATTACAAGGAGCAATTTCCGTTGGCTTCACGCTGCATCTTACAGGAATTTTACGTTGATGATATTTTGACAGATTCCGATTCTGTGTCTGAAATTGTTAGATTAAAGGATGAATTAGTCGAACTGCTGTCCTGTATTTCAATTTGAGCAAGTGGAGCTCAAATTGTTGGCCGCTTTTAAAGGGAATTGACCGAAATTACATTGTGTCAATGAATCTAAACAGTGGATATAGCTGCACTAAAATTCTTGGTTTAGTCTGGCATCCATACCGCGATGTCTTCACATTTCAAATTTCGTTAGATAAGGAATCATTGCAGTGTACGAAGAGGATACTTTTATCCGATGTTGCGAAGTTTTTTGATCTGTTGTGGTTTTTGTCACCTTCCTATAGGATGGGGTGATCCTTTACCTAAGAAAGTAGCTGAACGTTGGGTTCTCTATCGACAGGATTTACCTAGTGTAGAGAAGTTGGAAATTCTAAGAAGGTGTACTGAGGATTCAAGATACTTCGACCTTATCGGATTTTCGGACGCCTCAGAAAAGGAATATTCAGCTGCTATTTACACGCGCAGTGAACAAAAGGATGGGGAAGTAAAGGTTCAAATTATTGCTGCCAAAACCCGTGTATCTCCTGTGAAACAATTGTCTATTCCTCGCCTGGAATTGAGTGGGGCCTTACTTCTTAGTCGTTTGGTTCAATTAGTTAATTTTTCATTAGATTTGAAACCTCGAAATATATATGCTTTTTTGTGATTCTCAAATCGTCTTGGCTTGTATTGCTTCTCCACCTCGTAGATGGAGTACCTTTGTGGCTAATCCCACATCTTAGATAACCTTCCTCGTTCAGTTTGGAATCATGTTCGGTCTGGAGATTATCCTGCCGATTACTCCACGAGGGGAATTATAAAGGGTTATCCGTTTTGCGGTTTCAAAAGTATAGGGCTGGAATTCGACATCTGTCAAACTAAGCTGTTAAACCAATTATTTTATCAATTGAAAGTCTGACATTAACGAAAATGGATCGCTTAACTATCAAACAACGCATGAAAATTGTTAAAACCTACTACAAAGGACTCCTTTACAACGCAATTTGGTTAACGTTTGCATTAGATTCAGAATGCAGAAATACGTTTTCTCCGCTGATATCGTAAAGATGTTTCGCCAGATATGGGTAAATAAAAACCAAAGGGACTTTCAACGTATTGTATGGAGGGAAAGTCCTGATAAATCTGTTGAACATTATCGACTTTGTACGGTTACGTATGGTACGTCACCTGCACCATTTTTGTCAATGAAAGTTCTAAGACAGATAGCAATTGATTACAAGGAGCGATTTCCGTTGGCTTCACGCTGCATCTTACAGGATTTTTACGTTGATGATATTTTGACAGATGCCGATTCTGTGTTTGAAATTGTTAGATTAAAGGATGGCTAAGTCGAACTGCTGTCCTGTGGGGGTTTCAATTTGAGCAAGTGGAGCTCAAATTGTTGACCGCTTTTAAAAGGAATTGACCGAAATGACATAGTTTCAATGGATCTAAGCAGTGGATATAACTGCACTAAAATTCTTGGTTTAGTCTGGCTTCCATACCGCGATGTCTTCACATTTAAAATTTCGTTAGATAAGGAATCATTGCAGTGTACAAAGAGGAAACTTTTATCCGAGGTTGCGAAGATGTTTGATCCGTTGGGGTTTTTGTCACCTTCCACTAGGATGGGATGATCGTTTACCTAAGAAAGTATCTGAACGTTGGGCTCTCTATCGACAAGATTTATCTAGTGTAGAGATGTTGGAAATTCCAAGAAGGTGTACTGAGGATTCAAGATACTTCGGCCTTATCAGATTTTCCGACGCCTTAGAAAAGGAATATTCAGCTGTTATTTACACGCGCAGTGAAAAAAAGCATGGGGAAGTAAAGGTTCAAATTATTGCTGCCAAAACCCGTCTACCTCGTGTAAAACAATTATCTATCCCTCGCCTGGAATTGTGTGGGGCCTTACTTCTTAGTCGTTTGGTTCAATTATTAAATTCTTCATTAGATGTGAAACCTCGAAATATATATGCTCTTTGTGATTTTCAAATCGTCTTAGATTGGCTTGCTTCTCCACCTCGTAGATGGAATACCTTTGTCGCTAATCCCACAACAAAATTTTCTTCAGCGATGAAGCACATCTCTCACTCGGTGGGTATGTTAATAAACAAACTTGACGTATTTGGGGTTCTCAGAATCCTCAAGTAATTGAAGAGAGGCCATTACATCCACAAAAAGTCACTGTTTGGGGCGCTCTTTGGTCCGGAGATGTGATTGGACCTTACTTCTTCGAAATCGACGATGGAACGCAAGAGACATTTCCTGGCCGCGTAATTTCTCGTCGTGGCGATATCAACTGGCCACCAAGATCATGCGATTTGACACCGCTGGACTTTTTTTGTGGGGCTGTGCGGAAGACCGTGTTTATGCAGATAAACCTTTAACTCTTGAGCACTTGAAAACCAACATTCGTCAAGTTATGGCTGAGATACCGAGATACCTGAGATACCCAATATGTGGCAAAAAGTGGTCGAAAATTACATCAAAAGAATCGATGCTTGCAACAATTCGCGTGGTGACCATTTAAATGATGTAGTATTTCACACATAATGTCAACGTTCAAACTTTATAATAAAAAGAAATATCATGAAAAAAAAATATTTTATATGTGTCTTACTTACGTTTACTTTTGAAACCGACAAAATGGATAACCCAATATTTGGTATATTTGATTTGTTCTCGGATTCAGTTTTGCTCATATCTTATTTTATTTATGTTTATTTGCTTTTTATTTTACCAATAGTATTTAATTTTTAAGTTTAGAAATCAAAAGTTGACTTTTCTTGTTTTTTTTAACTCGCCGTCAATTATGTTATAATATTGTAAAGACAGTGAAAGATGTTCATGGTTTGATGGCTTAAACACGACTCATTTATTTATTAATCTTACAAACTAGAGAATAGGTATACATATAAGTTTTGTTGATGATTGAGAGAAACATAGAATTAATGTGTTGCCAAATAAACAAAAGTGATTTCAAATACTTAACAATTAGGATTTTTAATATATGTACTCGTAAATTTGAGATTTATTTTTTTCTTGTTTTAGGAAATAACTCTTAGAAAATCTGAAGGCAATGAGCGCCTTGGCTTAACGGTTTGCTATAGTTCTGGTGGTGGAAATGGTTCTGGATCAGATGACACTGACACATGCACAGAGGTGTATATAAGTGACATAGTTCCAGGCAGTATTGCAGGCAGAGATGGTCGTTTGCGACAAGGGGATCAAATTCTTCAGGTAAATGGGAAAGATGTCTCAAACAAAGAAGAAACTGAGACGCTGATTGCGGAGAACAACAATGCTGTGACGCTTTTGGTCAGCCGTTATTTATATGGAGTGAGTATTTCTTTTATTGTGAATGTAATAGGAGGCTATACATCAATGTCATTTTGTTTGTTTCGAAGGATGACGATGAATATAACGAGCAAGGAGATTATTACGAAGAAGATGAACACAATATGTCGTATGCCAAATGTTTTATTGATAATTATATAGTAAGTGAAGATTTACTTAAATCTGTCGCTAAAAGCAATCAAGGTTCACCTGATAAAAACCAGCTGCAGCCGATAGAAGAATTCGTTCAACCAGAGCAGCAGCAGGCACCACCACGTTGTGCAACTGATGTTGTTATCCCAAATGCAAATACTCCTGAAAATATTACGACGACAACATTGGGATCATCTTTATCGCGGGATCCGTTAAATCATCAAAATATTCGGGCCCATTTGGAACAAGTGAATCAGGAAATTGCAATATTAGATTCACGTGTAGAAAATATGATGATGTCGCAAAAGAAAAACATCGATCCAAGTTGTGCTATGGTACAGAAATTACAACCGCAAACTCAACCCAAAGAAACAAGTGTGATGCCTATAATGGACTATGACACTGAACATATTTACGAAACTATACCTGAAGACTCTGAATCCGAACCATTTTATTGTTCGCCATATGAAAGTTCAGAGCATCAAAATCGCATCGAACAGTGGCTAGACATGCAAGATGGATTCGATATAAATGACACCCGAATCCGTTCTCTGCAAAATCATAAACAGCAGCCGCATCATGACAACTTATTAATTTGGACAAAAACAAAGAATGGAACTTTGCGGAGTACAAACTCCAGTGCTGGTGATGATCATGAAAATAGTTCAAGTGCTTATAATACTGGAGGTTCGTGCAATAGCAACACAATGACACCTCTAACTCTTGAACTAAATGCTGCCAACTATCGGGATCGTGAATTAAATCATCACTCTCAGTCGACGCTGGTTCTATGTTCTACAAAACACACGGTTAGCCCGATAAATGAAACAGCGCCGGCACAAATTCAGCCGGCAAATCGATTGCCGCCAATCCATAACCCATCGCAAGAATTCCATCAATCTTCATCCATCATCAATCAGCACCGACATTCAAAGGAAAAGCTTTTAAGCCCATCCCATTCGACGCCAAAGACTTCACAGCCAATACTGCCAAGTAAACAGAAGATATTCCCCATTTTGCAGAAAAATTGTAAGCTTTTTTTTTTGTTCTTCTAAGCATTTTTGACAGAAAATCTTTCTTATGTATAAAACTTATAAATCTTTTTTTAACAGCCGCTGATTTAGGTGCATCTGCACAAAATAATTTAAATACTCCAATATCGGCAGCATCAAATACTATGTACACAAATGTTGCGAATCTACAACAAACAATGTTGTTGCAACAGCAACTTTTTCGTCAGGCCTTAATTCACCAACGAGTGCCATCTACTTCGGTACCTTGTCCACAATTCACGGCCCCAAATTTGAGCCAATATCATTTTGTCAGCAGTCAAGAGGTAAGTTTAAAAAGAAA
The DNA here is from genome assembly GCA_910595825.1 of Philhelius pedissequus. Lineage (NCBI taxonomy): Eukaryota > Metazoa > Arthropoda > Insecta > Diptera > Syrphidae > Philhelius > Philhelius pedissequus. The sequence goes on along the minus strand of OU343164.1, from coordinate 15,663,460 downwards.
ATAGATTAAAATACCGCCCACCTTTTTCCTAGCAGCAAAAAAATACAATGCGGAGTCTTATTCCTTTTTACCCAATAAATACTTAAAATGGGATTTACATTAAGGCACATCAGATCTCTGCAACTCATTCCCCAATAACGCTTTATTCCTTTTCGAATATTCTGTTTTATTATATTTTATATTATACGCGCACTCAAGGGGTTATGACTACCCTTAACTGGCTCGAAAGAATGGACACGCGGTCGTTCGCTCACATCAGCCGGCACCGCGAGAAGCAACACTTCCAAAACAATTGAATACAATGGACCGCGCGGTCGTTTCAAAACTGCGGTGAGAAATTGTTGTTTTCATTGATTTTGTACTTATTTTTGCAAACTTGAAATTTGCATATTTTTATCGTGAATGTGTATTTTTGCGTCGGAGGGACCCGACGAATATCAGAAATTGTGTAGATGCAACAACCAACAAGATGTTTTTTTGTTATATATCAACCGACGCGCGGAATAAGGGGAAAAAGTTTAAAGTAAACCAATGTCTCTTAAGCTCGCGGTCGCGGATCCATTGTATTTATTGAATAAAACACCCGATTGGTCTGAGATTTCAGTGTGAACTAACAAAATAGTTTATTATACTCAATAGAACATTATTGGTAGGCACAAACTATTATTGGTATAATATTGAGTTGACTTTAAACAACAGCAAATGAGTATAAGAGTGCAAATTATAGGGTGATAGTAATAGAATTTAAATATGAATATTTAACACTTCAACTTTTACAATTCTATTTAAGTGACTCAAAACGATCTTTAGACAATTGCTGTGTAAAAATATCTAAGGTTATTTGTCGGAACATAGTTGAGACTCCTTCAAATTTTTGGCGGATAAAATGGTATTTTACCTCAATATGTTTGGTGCGCTTGTGAAACTCCGGGTTCTTGATGAGCTTAACAGAGCATTGATTGCCCATGTTGGGAGTTGGAACCTCTGCACCCTTCGAGACAAGTTCGGAAAATAAGCGATGGATCCAAATCAGCTCCTTTACACCTTCGCAAGCCCCTACGTATTCCGACTCGGTAGTGAAAAGAGCGATGTACTTTTGACACTGCGAAGACCATGATACTGCTGCTCCGCCCATTACAAGAGCGTAACCACTAATTGAGTTTCGGTTTCCTACGTCCCCAGCAAAATCAGCATCTGTGAAACAATGAATTTGCAAGTTAGTTTTTTTTAAAAAGGAGACTATGGTGGATAGTTCCTTGAATATATTTGAAAATTCGTTTTACCGCAACCACGTAGCAACACTTCGGATCATCTAAGTGACGACTAACCAGGTTTACCGCGTATGCTATATCCGGCCTTGTACCCACAGCCAAATACACAAGGCAGCCAATAGCTTCACGATATCGATACTTCATTTCAACATTCATATTGGAGTCAAGTGATGCATTCCTATTTTCAGCCGGTGTTGAAACAGATTTTGCATCAGCCATACCAAATCTGGAAAGAACCCTTTTCGGATATGATGTCTGCTTCAGTTGTATGTTTCCATTATCCAAAACATTAACTCCCAATCTCAAACAGTAGTTAACATTTGACACTTTATTTTCAAATTCTTGGCTCAAATATGCTATCAGAGACTCAATATCACTTTCACCGTATGCTGCAACCAATCAATCCATCGTCAATATAGATAGCTAGTATAATTTTTCTTTCATATGTATCGTTTACGAAAACACACGTATCAGCCGTGCTTATTTAAAAAAAAAAATTTTTTTTACAAAATCGATAAATTTAAGGTTCCACCATCTAGAAGCCTGATTAAGCCCGTAAAGGCTTTTTCGTAGCTTACAAACCTTGTTGGTTCCGTCACAATATCCCGTTGGCTGTGCCATGTAAACATCCTCACACAAACTTCCATGTAAAAAAACTGTTTTTACATCAAACTGTTTAAGTTTTAAGTTTTCAGTTGCACACAGTGTCAGAATCATCCTGATTGAAGTAAATTTCACTACAGGACTGAAGGTTTCTTGTAGTCAATTCCGTACTGTTGCGCAAATCCTCTTGCCACCAGTCTTGCTTTATGTCGTTCAACTGTGCCATTTGGTCCAAATTTCGGTTTATAAACCCACTTGTTTGATATTGCTTTCGTGCCAGGAGATAAATCCACAAGGTCCCAGGTGTAATTTTGGTTTAGTGAAGCGATTTCTATCAATCTTCCACTGATTGCAAAACTCGGATTTTTCCACGTCCTCAAAACATTGTGGCTCTTGACAGTCAGCCAAAAAAGCGAAACCTTCATTCAGAGGACAGGCAGTAACAGTTTGTGAACGCAATTTTCGTTCATCTGAGATTGGTTCTTCATATAAAATAATTGCTCCTCTATTAGGCACTTTACGTTGTTTTAAAACAAGGTCTTTTTCTCTTTAATATCTTCAGAATTAAACATGTCTTTACCAGTTGCGATTTTTCTTCCACTGTATGCAGATGCTCATTCCTTTTTGTTCGCCTATGTAATTCCGCTTCGATGCCACCCTCACCTCACATATCGGTTCCTTGAAAATTACATCCCTGGAAATTGCAACCTTTTGGCTATCAGGCAGCCATATACGATATCCCTTCGTATCTTACTCGAACCGATAAATACACCTCTAGTTGCGTGAAGTTTGCGCCTTTTTTTCTTAGGCACATTTACAAATACTTCCGAACCGAAAATTTTGAGATTTTTTATTTCTGGAGTTTTGTTAAACCACAATTCAAAAGGACTCTTACCTTTTTCTGGGCTACACCCAGTCCGGTTAATAGTAAAACGTGTGTGACTGCTTCTCCCCAATATTTATAGGTTATGGATTTTGCGTGTAACATTGGCTCGATAAAGTTCGCATATACCGCTCTGCTCTGACATTTTGCTCGGGGTTGTAAGCTGTGATTCTCTGGTGACGAACTCCATATCTACGTAACACAGCATCCACTTCTTCATTGACGATCTCGAGCCCATTATCTGAGCGCAATGTTTTCACATGTAAGCCCGTGTCAATATGAACTTGGTCCAAATACAGCATAATGTAATGTTTTACGTCCGATTTAGATTTAATGCAATAAACCTTTCGAAAGTTGAAAAATCGTCTCGGAATAATAACATATATCGGGCACCTCCATATGAAGTGTCTTGCATCGGACCACAAAGTTCCGTGTGGATAAGTTCACCTGCTACGTTTTCCCTATTGCTACTTACATTAAACGGAGTTCGATGATGCTTACCAAAAATGCATGCTTCACAAAAAAAATTTGCGTCGTCCCCAAAGAGTATTTCTAGATCACCTAATAGTTTTTTTACATGAGCAATATTTTGATGACAAAATCTCTGATATGAGATTTTAGGTTATTATTTTCGCGGATGATATTCATATTACGGGAGTATCATCCCGTGACCACGAAGTTTGAAACTTCTTCGAAACGTTGGGAAAAAGAAATTGAAAATATTTCTTACATTTAACGCGGTAAGTTCCGAAAAATTTAAACTGTATGCAATATGAAAATCTCTGATGCCATGATTCCAAAGACATTGCTATGGCAGCATTCGCTGTGCCCTCATTCTGTGCCAAAATTACTTTGAATACCATATTAAAGAGCTTGTGTGACTCCCTTAGAGCAATTGCTGCAACCTTGTTACCTTGCGAATTTCACAGCGATTGTTAGCCGCAACCAAATTGAAACCCTTATCCTAAGTGGAATTCGATGAAAACAAATTAAGTTTTATGTCTGGAACAAATAATACATTAGACAAGCGCCTTTCTTCCAAAAATTTTCCATTAAATGCAATAATTTTAACCAAACCCTTTCCCTCTGCTTCTATGACGTCTCAATTTCCGATTCTAATTAACATGGGCTTCTCAAAATGTTGCAGATCTTGAAACCAAAACATTCCTAAAGCACATGTGATCACTAGCCCTCAAATCTAAGAACCAGCTATCTCTTTTCGCGGAAGCCCAAGAATTTATTTCACCAACAAAAGCATCGCCCATTCTGTTACCACTGAACTTTCTGCTCCTCCTCGGACACTCGTTCTTTCAGTGGCCTTCCTTCTTGCAATAAAAGCACTTTCCGCGTTTCTTATTTTCTGAAACACTACCACCACCTGTCGTGTCAACTTTTGACTTTTGCTTCTTAGCCAAAAAAGCACCAGATACTCCACTTTGCACACCAATTCTGGACTCTTCCATGCACAGTCTAGCAGTAAAATTTTTCAAATTGCGCTCCTTCCTCTCAGTTGACTCCCAAGAAGTAAAAAATGACTAAAATTCTCGGGTAGAGTCATGAGAATTTTCGTGATGAGCATATTCTCTGAGATTTCTACTGCAATGGAATCGTCTGATTCCTTTGAGTAGTTAAAACATTGTTGTTGTAACAAGTTAATATTTGTCTCGGATTTCTGCTCATAGACGCTTTCTAACTTAGCCCACATATCAGCTGATGACTCAGTTCATTATGTCCAGCATAGGTTCCTGTCGGATTGTCGTCACAATCAATCTTTGAGCTTTGTTATCCAGATTAACCCAATCCGCCAAAGTAGTCCCAGATTCTGGTTTCACTTAACACCAGTTACAACATCCCATGTGTTACTCGCTTTCATCATAACTTTCAATTGGAATTTCCATAAGCTCCAATTTTCGCTATTGACAAGTTTGTCAAACTTGACGAGGTCACTATCCATGATACAGACGAATTCAGAAAAAAAAATTGTGTTAAGCTTTCGAGTGTACAATCGACTATATAATTTAATCCGAGCTCTATGCTATCGAGTGTACGAAACGACTGTACAATTTTGCTTATTTCTGTCTCTTAACTATCGAGTGTACCAAACGACTGTACAATTTTGTTTAATCCGGGATCTAGGCTATCGAATGTACGAAACGACTGTACAATTAAAATAAAATGCACGACTGGATTGCACAAACTTGCTCTTATGTTCGATCACATCGTATGCAAAAGATTTCTATTAAAAATCTAAATATATTTTTAAAGTCATTTTTAACTCAATTTTGTATATACATACATATACAATTTTTTTAAAATTTTGTCCTTAAATAAATTGGTATGACAATTTAAATATTTAATAATATAAACTTTAAAACAAAATATTAAATCGGTTTAATTAAAGAAAAAATAATTCAAAATTCTGAAATAAATACTTAAACTAATTTGAGCTCAAAAACAGTTTGTCATTTTATTTCTAGAATAAATTTGAATTTACGAAGAAATTTTTTTAAAAATCTGTTTAGCGGTTTTTGAGAAAAAAAGTTTTTTTTTTAAACTTTTTGAAAATATTGAAAACAAATTCAAAAACGCCAATTCAAAGGTATTCAGAAAATACATATAAATATAAATTAAAAAAAAAATGAATGACCCGTTTTCGAAATATAAATTTTTTTCTTATAAATGATTTTAAAAATACAAAAAAAATATTAATTAAAAATATTGGTACGCGGTATAATTTGGGCAACCTAAACCTATATATGTGTGAAATTTCGAAAGAATCGGTTGAGCCGTTTATTAGATAGTCGAAAGCAAAAAAAAAAAACGGTCCTATGGAAAGTACCCTTTTTAGACATTTTTCTATTTTTTTTTCAACCATATGATCGGTCGTAACTAAAAAGCCGCACTAATTTTTTTTAATCAAAATCGTTAGAGCCGTTCCCGAGAAAAATAGGTTTGAACGTAACGGGTATATGGCAGGTACCGTTATTTTTTGAGCTAAAAAAAATTTCAATTTCCCCTCTGTACAATACCTTAAAAACTCTATGTACCAAGTTTGAAACAATTCGGCCCACCCGTTTGGGCTGTAGGTGTCTATACATACATACAGACAGACTGACAGACAGACATACAGACGGACAGAATTTTTAGACCAGGTTTTTTCGTCTTCGCTATCATCGTAATGTCACGTTTTTTCGAATGCATAACTTTCCTTGTAGCACCTATAATCGCAAGTAAAAAAGTGAGCGGACAAAAAAAATGGTATGTATATTAATCTCTATGGGTGACTGGGCCCATTTGGTCTGAGATTTCAGTGTGAACTAACAAAATAGTTTATTATACTAAATAGAACATTATTGGTAGGTAACGGGTGATTTTTTTGCTACTTGGTTTTTGACGTTTATATTTTTGACAGATCACACATGACAAATTCCACGAACATTTGACATTTCGATTCAGTATTGTTTGCCATTTCATCATGAATAGACTTACGCCTGAACAACGTTTGCAAATTATTGAAATTTATTATCAAAATTCGTGCTCTGTGAAAAATGTGTTTCGCAAGCTACGTCCGTTTTTTTTTCCGCTCATTTTTGGCTAAATGGATACGTGAATAAGCAGAATTGCCGTATTTGGAGTGAAGAGCAGCCAGAGGCAATTCAGCAGCTACCAATGCATCCCGAAAATGCACTGTTTGGTGCGGTTTATGGGCAGGCGGCATCATTGGGCCGTCCTTCTTCAAGGACGATGAAGGCCACAGGGTTACGGTCAATGGAGAAAGGTACCGTTCGATGATAACAGATTTTTTTTTGCCGAAAATGCAAGAATTGAACTCGGTCGACATGTGGTTCCAACAGGACGGTGCCACATGCCACACTGCACGCGAAACCATGCATCAATTGAGAGGCGAATTTGGTGAGCAGTTGATCTCACGCAGTCAATTGGCCACCAAGATCATGTGATTTACCCCGTTAGACTATTTTTGTGGGGCTATGTTAAGTCTATTGTCTATGGGGAAAAGCCAAACACGATTGCTGCCTTGGAAGCCAACATTGAACGCGTCATTGGTGAGATTCCGGCCGAAATGTGTGAAAAAGTTTGCCAAAATTGGACCTTCAGAATGGACCACCTGAAGCGTAGCCGCGGGCAACATTTAAGTGAAATTATTTTTAAAAAGTAAATGGCAGAAATTGATTTATCGATCCAAATAAAAATTTCATTCACTTTTTACAAGTTTCTGTGTTTTTTTGAATTTTCAAAAACCAAGCTCTTAAAAAATCACTGTTTACAAACTATTATTGGTATAATATTGAGTTGACTTTAAACAACAGCAAATGAGTATAAGAGTGCAAATTATAGGGTGGTAGTAATAGAATTTAAGCATGAATATTTAACAGTATTCACTCAAACGAGTTTCTATGCATTTTAAATTTGACAGAGCGTTTTTTGAAGTGCCGCGAGATCGACCGCGCGTCCATTTTGTTCAGCCAGTAAAATGTTTAAACATAGTGCGAGCGATTATGAAAGTAAGAGAGGATTTAAAGGAGATGCCGATTCACATTAGTTCTGAATGTTTGAATATCACAATGATAGGGTAAAGCATTTTACATTCGTGTTTTACGACTAAAGAAAGAATCTCTATACTTAACAGTACGTCTGAAGTTGGGGTCAATAGTAAACTGACAAGCATTCATAGAAGTGCGAGAATTTCGGTTGAATATCTTAATGGCAGGAACGCAACTGGCTATTTCAATTGAACATTGTCTATAAAAATTGCGATAAAACAATGTAAGACATGAAATAATGGGACGTTGTTCAAGAGGTGAAACTGTTTCCGTTAGTGCTCTATCGCTTTTCATTTTTAAACTCTTTTTGGATTCTATCCAAGAGACTTAAGTGAGTTGTGGGAGCACCTACCCGTATATGGCAGAAGGGGTTAGGAGGGTCGTGCGCAGCTCAAAGGTTGCTGCGTACACGGGGGGCTATTGATTGATTGTGATCCCCTTTCACACAAAAATTTCCCTAACTAATGTTTCATGAAGACTGGTTCATTAAAGAACCAGCCTGTACTATATATATTTTTTCATATTTACCATTGGCGCATGCACTAGATCGTCTAGTTCATCAACAAACTTCTTTCCGAAGTGTCGTAGGCGATTTGTATGTAGGTTTGGATAGTTGCTGAATGCAAGGTTCTGATGCTCTTTACTCAGCGATAAAATATACTAGGTTTTGTTTTCGTTAATTCTAGGCCATAATATCCAGGAGTTATTTATTTGCTCTTTCATTTTTATGTCTGTCTTCCTTTTCACTACGCCAATCGGGACTTCAGGACTCATACCCAATAAATTTCTGCTGTCCCTATTCGCTATTGAACCCTTCTTTGACAATTCATCTGCTATATCGTTTCCCTCTTCATTGTTGGTTCCAGGAACCCAGCAAAGTTTGACTTGGTTAGAGTTAATGATGATATTTAGTACGCTTCGGCACTTTGCAACTGCCTTTGATCTTATTGTCTCGCTAAATAGTGCTTTGATATCTGCTTTGGCTGTCCACGTGATCTCTGATGAGATCAGTTTTCTCCTATAGATAATTTCAGCTGCTTATTCAATAGCGTAAATCTCAACCTGGACGTTACATTCATCTGGGAGCTAATATGGTTCCATAATATTAAGACCTTTGCAAAACACCCCGGCTCATGTTCCTTCTTCAATTTTAGATCCATCAGTGTAGATGGGAATACCCTGTTCTCTTAATAGTGAGATAGGTTCCCATCTATGTCTGTGGTATTAACATCTTGAAGTTTCTGTTAAAGTTTATTTTCGTTGGTGAGTTCTCAGTGGTCACATCAAGTTCAGCCATGTTATCATACCTTTGCCAGATAGAACCATAACCTTTGATACTGTGCTTGCAAAAACCCATTTCTTTAAGTCAAAGTGTACTCTTGGCTGCTGTGCACCTTGTTTACTCGTCCAGACCTCGATGATTTAAAATTATCTCCAGCCCTGCTTGTGGCGTAGACCTCCATGCCCCCGATATTCTCATACAGGCTAGTCTCTATATCTTGTTTATGTTTTTGAGATAGCTATCATTCTCTACAGCCTTCCACCACACGATCGACCCGTAGGTAGGTATGGGACGAACTATCACTGTGTACATCCAATGGATGACTTGCGGTCTCATGCCCCATTGTGTTCCGAAGGTTTTTTACATGTGTAGAAGGCGCAAAGTGCTCTTCAATCTTTCCTCTGAGTTCTGTTTCCAAGTAAACAGAAGCAGTTCAGTTTTATCGGGGTTAACCCTGAGACTGTTTTTCTCTGCCCACGAGGATAGTTCCTTCAGCGCAGGTTTCATTATATCCGTGATGGTGGTAAGATACTTACCCGATATCAAAATTACTATGTCGTCTGCATAAGCCACTGTTTTAATTCCTTTGCTTTTGAATCTTGTAAGAATGTTGTTCTCTACTATTACCCATAAAATAGGTGAGATTACTCCTCGTATTGTGCCTCTTGTAACTGTTTTCTCTACAATAGTGTCCCAAGTTGTGAGGTTATAATCGTATAATGAAGCGTTCGGACCGCTACATTACTTTTGAAAAAAAAAAAACTAAATCAACTAAATATCGAATGAATTAATTAATAGCTCAGTCACCGACTAACCTCCGAGCCGAGAACATCGTTCCTCAAGTTATTGTGTGATTAGTTTTTCCCGCCTAGGGCGTTAACCGGTTTCTCCCTTCAACCCATTCTCTTTCTCTTATTCTTCTTTATCAGTGCATCACTTGTGTGTACACATTAAAGTACAAGTATATAATAATAACAATAGCCGGCAGGCCAAAAATCGATGGTAGTCGGTACGAGATTCTTGATCTCGATCGCGACCCGACCCTCAACCAAGGAAAAAACCTAAAAAAACTCTTCCCTTTAATATGTTCCGAGAACTCCCATCACTTCCCAACTTGAAAAACCCCCGCTTCTTAATTATGTCTTCTTTAGTAAAGGAAAAGCCCATTACAACCGTAAGCCCCTTTGTGCTCAAAAAATCAATCGATGCTATTAGTAAAGAATACGAAAGTATAAATCAGTTTCGCAACAGTAGTTTGTTGTTGTTCGTTAAATCACAAAAAATCGCAGACATCTTCCTTAAAGTCAAAGATCTCGCTGGTGTCTCAGTGTCAGTGAATCTTCACGATCGTCTAAACCAAACGAAAGGTTTATGTCTCTCATAGACGTATCATAAACGAAATGAAATCCCAAGGTGTTATTGAAATTTACAAGTTTGTTAAAAAAGTTGAAGACAAATCAAAACCTACAGGTCTAATGCTGTTCACATTTGACCTCTATCAAATTCCAAAGTCAGTCGAAATTGGGTTCTACACTGCCATAGTAACAGAATACATCCCTAACCCCATGCGGTGCCGGAATTGCCAATTACTCGGGCATACGATTAAGCGTTGTAACGGCAATGGGAATCCTGTAACCTACCCCCCATAAACCAGATCCTCGCACTCGCTTAATGTGCGCAAACTGCTCTCTCCCCCACACCTCATCATCTAAAATATGCCCATCTTATAAGCAAGCAAAATAAATTCTCACAATAAAAACACTTAAAAAAAGCACAATGTCAGATGCCAAGCAAAAAAATATTACCCAAGTACCACTTCAAACAGAAACATACGATGAAACTTCCAAGCAAACACCCAACACACAATAAAACCAATAATCCCCAAACGATCTCCGAACCGAGTTCCTCCAATGCTCTCCCGCTAAACCCCTGTAACACCATAACAACAATAAAAAAAACCGTACTGTCAAATATTAATGAAAAATATACCAATGCATCAACAAAATCCTCTCAATCGATGTTATCCACACAACAAACTCATCTTCAAACCCCTCTTCACTCCTCAACTCAAACAAACCAATCCACCCAACTCTCTAAAACTAATCAATCTCTTATAAAAATTACCAATCACACCAATATTGACTGCCAATCTATCTGCCATCGGACCACCACACGCAAACTTAACACCTCTCACATCCACCTCACCACAAACTCAGTCCAACGCCGTAGCCAAAACAAACAACAACTATTCCTTCCACACACCAACAACCACTAGCACTACATATACTCCCCTACATCCTCACCTATTTCAATAGTTATCCAATCACTTTTAGATAACAACAACTATTACATTAAACCTTCAATACCAGATGATGTCACAATGGACTGACACTAATATTAACCTAAGTAACGACTCTGCGCCTCGGGAATTGAATAATTCGGGCTCTTTAGAGAGCCCGGATGCTTCAGTGTCCGAGACGCAGAGTCCACGATCTGAACAACATATTATCCCAACAACAAAATCCTAAGACAAAACCCAATCACCCACAACCACACTTCTCTTACCACAGGTAAAATAAGTTCGTGGAGCACACTTGATGTCAAGGTAGCTCTCAATATCGTTCAATGGAATATGTACGATTTTTCAAATAACCTTGATGGGCTCAACATTATAATTAAAAAGCGTAACCCTACAATAATTACTATCCAAGAAACCCACTGCCCCTTCAATAAAACCCTCAGCTTCCCTAAAGCCTTTGATGGGTATCTATACAATAGTCCAAGTAACGATACCGGCAAGCAGGGCATAGCTCTTCTTATTAAAAAAAAAAACACCTCACAAAATTATAGATGTGTGTCAAGTTAGCACTACCACTTCAAAATTTTAAAGAAATTCGTATTGGATTAATTGTCGTAAATTTGTCGTGCTTGTTTTTTAAAAAATAACCCCTGGTAATGCTAACTTGACAGTCAAGTTAGCATTACCACCCCTCAAAAACGGTTTATATGAAGTCAAAAAATAAAACTGGGTATGCCATTAATTGTCGTAAAATTGTCGTAAACCAATGGCGAAACAACAAAATTTGTCCCGTTCGTTTTTTTTTAAATAACCCCTGGTAATGCTAACTTGACAGTCAAGTTAGCATTACCACCCCTCAAAAACGGTGTATATGAAGTCAAAAAATAAAAATGGGTATGCCATTAATTGTCGTAAATTTGTCGTAAACCAATGGCAAAACAAAAAAATTTGTCGCGTTCGTTTTTTTCTAGCAAAAAAAGCCCTTTTAGTATATTTTCCCCAAATCTAGCACTACCATACCAAAAGTATTTGTTTAACTACTTTTTTCCAATAAAATTTGTTTAAACAATTGTCGCTCGACGTCCTTGAGTAAGTTGTTTAATCAAATAATTTGTCGCGCGCCTTTTTCTAACAAAAAACGCCCTTTTAGTATAGCCTATACCATAAAGTAGGAATTTTCACTAAATCTAGAACTACCATACCAAAAGTATTTGTTTAACTACTTTTTTCCAATAAAATTTGTTTAAACAATTGTCGCAAGCCTTTTTCTAACAAAAAACGCCCTTTTAGTATAGCCTATATCATTGTTTGAACAATTTTTTTTGGAGCAGAATAAACAGCAACAAAATCAACAGAAGCAGCAGAAACAACCGCGAATAGTCAACAGCAGCAGCCTTAGCCGCCGATTACCAAAAAAGGAAAGGTGCCACCCATAAATACATACAAAATGGAGCTTCAGGATACCATAGACCTATGTAAGTCTTCAATAGGTCAACATTTTACTATTAAACGGTTAAATAAAGATAGACATGCTATCCACTGATTTACAGTGGATCAGCACACAAAAATTAAGGCATTGCAAAGGAATCCACGACTGAATTCTTTATCTTCAACCCTAAGGCCGAAAAGTTTCAAATGGTCCTATTAAAGGGCATATATTCCTGCACGGAACCACAGGTGCTCCTAAATGAACACCGCCAAAAAGCGAATGACGACCTCGATTTTATCGGGGTCAAGCCTTTCGCTACAGTTAGAGTTTGGCGGGATAAGCGGAATCTTCCCTTCTTCCAAGTACAACTTTCACCCAGGATAGTTTGAGGAGTATCTCCGTCATCAACTACCAGGTTGTAACTTGAGATAAATTAAAAGGCGCGGCGACATGTTTCAATGCATGCGCTGCCAAAGGTTCGGCCACGCCGAAGCAAACTGCGAAATGCAGTCACGTTGCGTTAAGTGTGGAGAGAACCACAATGCAGATGAATGTAAGTTAGGGAAGGAACGGTTCGAAGATAGGACCCAGCTAAAATGTGCACTTTGACGAGGCGACGGACGCCCGCTAATTATCGGGGATGTCCGACGTTTTAGCTAATGGAAAATAACAAAGCAGCAAAGCAAACAGTTGTAGAGGAACGCCCAACAGTGCGCCCTACTACAACAACGCCCGTCAACCCCCAAATTTCTTACGCCCAAATGGCGTCAGGAACGGGCAGTACGGCACAGCCTACACCATAGGTAGCCCAACAGGCCCCCGTGCCTAAGGTGCCGGCGGCACAGGCGGATATTATGGGCATTCTGCTGGCCATTCAGGGCCAGTTGACAAGCCTTCGAAACCAAATCAGGGAGCAGGCGACTAGGTGGATTATCTCTGCTCTGTTTTGCCGAGTTTAACGCAACTTAGAGGTTAAGGTCTATTCCAACTGCTTAAAGACCTAAGTCCAGATGTGTTTTTGGCAAGCGAAACTAAGCTTAACCAGAAACATTAATTGACTAACAACAATTAAAATATCGTAGAAAAGACCGACCCAACTCTACTGAAGGAGGAGGCGTCGCAATCTATGTACGTAAAGGCATTAGACATAAGGTAATAATATATAATAGTGATGTGCGTAAATTTCGGATGTTAGAGGCATGTATCATATACATTCATCTCCAACAGGGGAAGCGAATGTATGTGATTGCTGCCTATGTACCGGAAACACCTCAACCCACACAGTTTATAACAGACCTTGAAAAGCTTTTCGAATGCTTAAGACTGAGCTCGGAAGAGAACTTTTACATATTGGCTGGTGATTTAAACGCCAAACACAGAGATTGGGGAAATCAAACACAAAATCCTCGAGGAAACCATCTCTATAATTGGATGGGTCGATACAATCTTGAGTATCGCATTGACCTCCTCGCTCCAGACAGGCCATCGTTTCAAAGAAGCAAAACCTATCTGGATCTATGCTGAAAGACGCTAGACTAACAATTACTGACACTGTGGGTCAACGGCCAAGAAATTGTTTACGAAAGATCGAGTACGACAGTGACCACCGTAATACAATTTCCGAACGAGCTTATGGAGTTGGAGGAGTATATTCCTGTGCATACTTACAATTACAGAAAGGTGCGCTGGCCACGCTTCTCCAACACCTTAACACCTTATTGAGCGAATTACGTTGGAATGGTATATCCCCACCAAATGACAGGATCCTGACAAATACTGAAAGCGACAGATACTTAGAACAAATGGACGAAATAATTCAACGAACAATGAGCAGGACAATACCGAAATACAAAGAACGTAATGCAACTGACATGTACCGTAACCCGACAATTGATGCATTACACAGACAAAAAAGTGGCTTACTGACAAGACTAAAACGCTTGTACAGACGGTTTACTGACACACGAGATCTGCTCTGTTTTGCCGAGTTTAACGCAACTTAGAGGTTAAGGTCTATTCCAACTGCTTAAAGACCTAAGTCCAGATGTGTTTTTGGCTAGCGAAACTAAGCTTAACCAGAAACATAAATTGACTAACAACAATTAAAATATCGTAGAAAAGACCGACCCAACTCTACTGACGCACGAGATCTGGAGATAAGGACATTGAAGTCGTCCATCAAAAACATCAACCAATTGATCAAAGAAAATTATAGGTTGTCCATTAATTTGTTTTGGGGCAGTAAAATTCGGGCCGTGAACGCTTCCGACCCGAGTATGTTCCCACAAATTAATAAGATATTCAGAAGGAAAGATCAAAACGACCTTCCGTGTCTTAATCTCCAGAGGACGACACAAAACAGAGACGTACTTCTGACAGCAGGCATAGACCCAGATGACGCCGTCTTGGACGATGACCTCTTCATAATCGAAGATCCGCAGGAGAGGGTGGAGGCTGTGGGGGCTGCTTTCCAGGAAGTGTACAAGGTGAATGCTAGCATTCGCCCGAACCATGACCTGGAGAGCAGAGCTCTGGTTCACCACTTTCACCTCCGGAACGATATAACGTAGTGGCGATCTGAGAACCTTGGTTTTACCGGGTTTAATGATGAACATTTGGCAAACGATATAATCGCCGAGCGAAATGGGACCAGTTCCCTGTTAGTTTCGAAGATTGAGCTCCAGCTCATCTTTGATTCACTAAAGAAAAAGAAATCAGTAGGAGTCGATGGTATGTCCAATGTTGTACTACGACATTTGCCTCAGGAAGCAGTTGACATTTATACCACACTGTTTAACAACGCGCTGAATAATGCATATTATCCAGTGCGGTGGAAGACAGCAGTGGTGCATCCTCTCGCTAAAAAGGGAAAGGATAACTCCAATCCGGCGAATCTCAGTTGGTAAGTCTTCTTCCGAGTATCAGCAAGGTATTTGAAAAGGTTATTAATAGGGCTATGTTCAAGTGGGCGGATGACAACAATATCATACCGGATAATCAGTTCGATTTTTAGGCCGGACATGACAAAATTCATGCCGCGTCTAAACTGGTTTCTGATATCCAATGGAACTAAACTAAAAAGCAGTGTACGGGTGCCTGTTTGGTTGATTTGGAGAAGGCCTTCGACACCGTATGGTTACAAGTTCTCTATCTAAAGCTTACCAGACTGGGTATAAGTAACCACTACTGTATAGGCTTTATGACATGCTAAATGGTATAAAGTTTGTTGTCAAGAGTGGCAATGTAACTTCTACTACAGTTTTTAATATTAAAAATGGTCTTCAGCAGGGAGCGGTTAACTCGCCGATTCTATTCAGCATTTACACCAGCGATCTGATAGGTAGTCTAACTCAGGCAATTGCGTATGCCGACGATCTAATTGCGTACAGAACAGCTCATACAGTTGAGGTCATCAAAAATCTTTTGCAGAGTGACGTCAACAAGATTCAGCGATATTGTGATGACTGGAAGTTGAAAATCAACTTCCAGAAATCAGAAACTATTCTGTTTAGGACTCCACTGTCTAGCGCCTCAAGGCATACGAGAAAGAACTTTCGCAAGCTGGTGATCGTAGGGCAATATGGACATCCACTGGCTAGTAAAAGTGTAGTACTCGTAAAGTACCTTGTTATCTGGTCGGCTAGGGGAGCCTTTGCCCTGACAAAGCGACTGTTTTATAGCAGCCGTCTTGACAGCAGGGTGAAGGTGATTTGCTACATGGCCTCATCAGGCCGATGATTGCCTATGGACGCCCGGTGTGGTTCAACGTTGCCCCATCTTAAATGGAGAAGATTCGGGTGTTTGAAAGGCAATGTCTTAGACGTTGCTTTGGATTACACAGAACACCAGAGTCATAGTACACACGATATTATTCCAACCAGGTTCTATACAACGGAGCCAAAATAAACAGAATAGATAACTTTTTGTTTAATTTAATTCGGGGTCACATTGCAAGAGCGATGTCCTCAACCAACAGCTTAATTTTTGGGGCTTATTTTTTTTTTTTTTTTTTTTTTTTTTTTAATTCTACACGCGCTCAAGGGATTATACTACCCTTTAAATATTTCGTTTCAACACAGCGCGGGCGTGAGGGTGAGGTTAAGGAAGAGAAAGAATGATAGGAAAGATATTTATTACCCCAACAACGAATACTTTGAGAATGCGCGGCTAAGTGGCTACCTCCCTCCCAATACATTCATCTTTTTAGACAGTCGAGGGCTGATACAGGATAGAATGGCGGTTCCGCTAATCTACCATGTCAGCCCAAGAACTGTAGATAGGCGACTCCTATATGATCGGGACATCATCGCTCAAGGTGGGGAAGAGCGTCTCCGGTTCAGTAGGACTGTGTCCGATCGGGACCGAAGGGATAGGGCGAAGCAGGAGAAACAGTTATGTTGGTTGCAATGCGAAAACGCAGATAGTTAAAGTCGAATAAGAGGGAATGTCTTGGCCGACTTACATAGATTTAGAGAAATAAGGTATTAGGGACAGTCAAGTTGAACCAAACAAATTTAAAAATATGTAGGTATGCGGAGGCAGGTGTGTATGTATGTACGTATATGGATGTGTTTGTATAGCTGTATATGTGTCTGCATGCTTATACTAAAAATACACAACAAAAAATTAAAACAACAAAAAATGCTCATGTGGCTGTTCTAGTTATTAAGTAGATTTAAGTAGTTTTATTTATTGTTAGGTATATAAAGTAGTTTAAGTTAGTTTTAATTAGCATAAGTTAGTCATACATAGTTCTAATTAGTTTTAATCTAGCGTTAGGTAGTGTGTAAGATAAAATAAAATTAAAAAATGATAAGTAACTAAGTTTTTTTGTATACTAATTTTTCTTGGTGAATATTAAAAAAATAAATTATTAGCATTAAATAAAATAGATCTTAGGTCGAAAGACATTAATTTTAAGTGATATAGTTTAGCTTATAGTGCCCGTAAAGGGCCAGTAAGTTAGATGTAAGGTATTGATAAGTAGGCTTATGAATTTTTGTCTAGCTTTAAGTTAGTTAGTCAATGATAAATAAAAATGAATTAAAAAAATGGATACAAAAAAAAATAACAATAAGCTAATTTGGTTCTGTTTTAGATTTGTGTAAAACTTAAGCTTTTGAAAAAGCCTTCATTAATATACTCGTCAATATAGAAGAGAAATTAAAAGGCAACAATCCATTTCGAATATTTTTAGCAGCTTTCATAAGATTCATTGCGCAAGGAAGGAGGTGAGTTGTTGGGACCACCACCATTTGCTACAATTTCGGTTTTATTTTGGGTCTTCTTTTTTTTTGCTTTGCATTATATCGTTTTGAAGACTTAAAATAAAATTATTATATTGAAAACAAAAATCACCTTTTGTCACTTTGTTGCATTTCGTTGTGGTGGTCCTTAACTATTAACTCAGCCGCAATATCTTCCCATTTCCTCTCGTGCCCGGCTTTGAGCAAGTTCCTTTTGAAAAATTTGGTCTGATTGCATCAAATCGACCAATCTAGACAGCTGTTTTTTGTTCCATATAACTACACGGCTAATGTTTAAAAACAATTGAATGTAAAAATTTTATTTTCATTTAGTGCTAAATAAATACCCATATTTTTAACAAACATCGGGAAAAAGATCTCCAACGCTTGCTTATTCTTACCGCAAATGATAGATTTAGTTCGATTCTGAAATGTCAACCTTAACGTGCACTCCCACAATAGAACTGTGATTGTTGTTCCGAGTGTAATACATAACATAATACCGATTGTTCAACTGTTTGAATATGTGATATGTGTAAGTCGTATGTTTCTGATTGATGAAAATAATAAAATAAAAAAATTATATATGTTTAACAATAAGCTTTCAATAATCTTAAAGGGTCTTTGAGTAAGAAGTAAGGTATTTTTTTATAATCTACACGCGCTCAAGGGATTATACTAGCCTTTAAATGTTTCAACACAGCGCGGGCGTGAGGTTAAGGAAGAGAAAGAGTGATAGAAAAGATGTGTGGCGCGATGTATTGAGACGGTGGTGTTTGTCTCAGATTTTATCTCGAGGAGTGGCGGCTGAACTAATGCGGACAAATTTCCGTGTCTTATTTATATATGTCCCTTATAATTCGCATTGTTTTTTATACGTTGTCATATTCATCGGTATACTTGTTTTACTCAATCACATGTTAGTGCTATGCCTAAATAGCATGTAATGAGTAAACCAGCAACTCATTGTATGACATTTTATTTTAGAATTGGTTTTTAATGGAAAAATAAGTGGACATAGACTAAGGTATGAGGTTGACAGGCGAACACACAACTATCGCGCCACGGACAACCCCAAATTGATAAGTAGGCTTGTTTTATGAATATTGGTCTAGCTTTAGGTTAGTTATAAATTAATAAGTTTAAAAAAAAGCTTTTAGTTTTTAGTCAATATTAACGAGCCCTAACCGCCAATTTATCGTAAGCGACAAAAAGTAAATTTTACAGGAAACACTATTTTTTTTTTATTTTACCTGAACTAACGAGAAATTCACTTTATTGTTAATTTTTAGTGGAAATAACGCTTGATAACTAACAGAAAATAACGAAAAAAGGATTCTTAATTAAAATAATAAAACTAAAATTTAATAACAACGGTTTCATTTAAAACATCCCTTATCATAGTTGTAAATCTCAAAGATAAGTATTCGTCCTGATACCGTTCAGGAATAGTGTTCTTTTCACAAAGCTCTTTCAAATCAAGGTAATCTGCTCGGGATATTTTTAATTTCCTTTTATAACATACTTCGGGATGTTGAAAACTAACCACTGCAGAAATGCGGTTTGATCTTGTTAAATCGGTTATACTCTTTTACCTCGCAGTCATCCGAGAACCCATATTTAAGAAGAATTACTGAGCTATTCTTTTCAAAGAACGCAGATCTAAGTGTTTTGAAATTTATATTACACTTGGTTGGAAAAAGTGTAAAATGAAAGTTTTTCAAATTATTTAAATAATTGTAATTCATTAGAATACAGTCATACGATGACGGATTGATTCTTGCATTCGAAATCAAAGTGGGCCATTCGGATGGGACATATACTATCTTTTTTCGAACAAATGACTCAACGGTGCTATGAATGAAATCAACCGGCATCATTATGTGGCCGGGTAACAAACATTTTATTGTAATATTTGATATATAAGAAGAATTCTTCAAAAAGTGCGTGAACATGAAAAGCATAATTTTGTTGCGAATTTGTCCTGCGCAGCTATCACAATAAAGGTGAATAATATTTTGAACTTTCCGCTGATCCACCAAAGTCAAATATTTAAACATAATAGATGCAATTTCGTTGCATCCTCGTTTTCCGTCGCTTTCTCCCAACAAAAACAGTAACCATTTTCGTAAATACCTTCGTTGTAGTGCGAGCACTTTCTTGAATAATAGAGACTAACACTTTTGCCATGAGGATTATTTAAAATTTTTATAAGTCAAAGCTTGCACAAAGAAATTATGGATCTAGCTTACTTTTTTCTTGATCTGAGAGGAACACTTTTTTTGACGTGTGCTTGCCCCTAATATGATTTGTATATTCAACTGACTGTTCCAAAACTCTTTGCTCTGCTTTCTCGGTGTTCTTAAGCCTTTCAAATAATGGGCATTTGTCCTTTTTAGGAAGATGGAAGCCTATATGTTAATCATTATTGAACTTTTGTCGAAACACTCTTAGCGATAATATTGAGGTTTTTTGTCTATCAGAATTTCCAATTCCGCACTAATGTTCGGGAATGTTACGGTCGTCTTCTTGAAATTAATTTTTACAATCATTGCCGCATTTTCTGTTTAAGCATTGATTAGGTTTTACATTTTTTCCCGAGGCAGACCGTTTTTTATTTTTTTTGTATTTTGACCTTTTTTTCCAACACATGGTTCTTCTTCTAAAATTTGCACCGACTCAGACTCATAAGCCTCCTATCACTGTAAGGAACAAGCCTGTTTTTAACCGACGACATTGCACATGTTAATTTTATTAATAAAGAAGTATTTTGAATATGAGCCGATCGAAATACCAAAAATAATGGCTCAATTTGATATTTAAAATAAAATAAAAATATACAGTTCATGAGAATATTTTAACGGTAAAGATTTAGTAAAAAAAAACATGGTTCATCTCCCTTACAGGTTAAAACATAATGAGAGTATTGTACTCTCTTAGAATCCAAACATGATAGCTACTCATTCTCTTACTGTGCTCTCTATTACACTTTTTTTGTGCTTACCGATGTGAAAAAAAATAAAAATAAGTATAATTTGGCCAACAAATCAACGTTGATTAATTAGCAATAAAACTGTCATTTGCAATATTTAGCTGCTAACACAAAATATGAATGTCGCTTACGATATATTTTGTTTTCTATGTAACTTTCTTTAAAGATTTTATTAAGACTCGATTAATGTGTATAGATCCGTATAATATAAGCTATCGAATTGCATTACTAACTCAATTTCGTTAAAAATGTCGCTTACGATAAAATGGCAGTTAGGGCTCGTTAATAAATTTCAAGACATTACGTATTCTCGTAAACGGACCACTTTAGTATTAAGTGGGGCTAACTCTATTTTCGGTTTTGTGAAACTAGGGTCCAAAGAATTCTGTATTCCATACGTCACCAAATCTTTGTATGTTTCGGTTTTTAGACCTTTCCTTGAATATGATTTCCCTAGTTTAGTCATTTTACTATTTCGTTAACATTCAACCTATTGAAGCTGTCCAACGAAGATTTGTGAGCCTTGCTTTAACTTGTCTTGGCAGGGATGACCAGTATAGTTTACCCCTTACGAACACAGTTGATTTTTAAAATGAAAAATTATGTTTTTTTCCTTTATTCCTTAGGTCAGCACTGTGAAACTGAATACTCACCCAAATGAAGATCACATGGTATGGAAAGTAAAACGTCGCCAAGATGGCACCCGTTACATTGTCCGTCGTCCAGCTCGAAACAGATTTCTTCGCAATCGGGCATTACGTATAAGTGCTGAACGCAACGAGCAGACAACAGAAGATGATACAATATCTGAGATCAAAACAGGTCGTTATTGGACGAAAGAAGAACGAAAAAAACACATTGAAAGGGCCCGTGAGCGAAGGCAACGGCAGCAAGTAATAATTACGAATAAAAATAATGAGATCTCTATGCCGCCGTCGTCGTCGTTGTCGATGGTCAACAACTTGAATCCAGAAGCAACGCAGAAAAACGTAGCTAATTGTAGTGGCGACTCAGCAGCTATTCAGCAAAATCAACAACAACAACAAAAATTAATACCACTCATTCAATGTCCTGCTGTTATAACCAGTACGAAGGTTTATCGCCAAAGTAATCCATCATCATCAACAACAAAGAAATTGACGAAAAAAATTACAACAAATAGCCCCGTAGATGTTAACATCAACGCAAACAATAGTACGCTGATTGCATCGAATCCATCTGTCACTGGAACATCAACTACTTCATCAACAACAACTACCAGTGGTGGTACTAGAATGGTAGGTGTTCTTTCGGTCACAACAGTCTAACAATTATAAAAAACAATGAGACTGATAATGATCTTTTGTTGATGTTGACGGCAGTAACACAAATAAAAGGCTTGTTTTCAAATTTTCCTTTCCCTTCTTTATTATATGCGTACATTTACGGTGTCAAGTCTCTAATGGTGGAAATTGAAGTGAAACACTACTTATTGTACGGGAGAACCTTTGTAAAATGTTGTTGCTTATCATCATCGTTATTATTGTCCTTGCCTAATTTTGGAATCATTTAGCTTTAATTTAATTTTTCAAGCTCTAAACATTATTAGTTCCACCTCAAGTTTCTTAATTATATAAATTAAACTTAAGCAATTAAAAACAAGGTGTGATTGAAATTAATTTCAAAGAGATATGACACACATCTATGAAGTAGGATTTTCATTTCTTTAAACTTTTAAAGGTCGATTGGGAAAACATTCATTATAATTTCCTTCAAGCAAGTTATTACAAAATATCGTGTAGAAATATTAGAAGTTAGTTTTGTGTAAGCAAAAATCAAATAAATGTTTTTATCAATATCGAACCCCTATTTAGGCGGTAGTGATAAATGTAACACCAACAGAATAATTGGTTTGATAGTAAATAACTCTACTTGAAACATTTATTTATTCAAGGAAGTTTCGATTAAAAAAACTGAATATCTTGCATCAAGCAACAGCAGTCTCACCTTGTATTTTTATTTAAATTCCTTTAGAATATGTTTTCTCGCTTTCATAAATTCCTATTAAAACGCACATTGTCATTAAGAATCCACTTTTTAACTATTATAGTATCTATTTGATACGTTGTTTTTCATATACGATATCTAAAAAAAGTTAAATTTAATTTATTGAATCTTTTAATTAAATTTTTGAAAATAAACACGCTTTGCTTTAAAACTAAAAAAATAAACATAAATTGAATATAATTAAAAAAAATTAAATATTTACTGCACACGTATATAAAATTTAACAAGAAATATAAATAATAATAAATTATAAAATAGAAAAGAAAAACACTATTAATTTCTAATTGAATTATTGTGATATAGTTAAGGTTTGAATAGTTTCTTTTTTTGTAGACTTTCAAAAAATGTGTTCATAATAAATACTCAAACCCTAACTGTTCTCCATAAAATGTAATAATAAATATAAAAGCAATCCATTGCCAATAAATTAAAATAACAGATGGAATATACATATTTATTATTACACATTTAAAAAAGTGTTAGTTGACTATAAGTACATGTACATGCATTTATAAATATTTTATCTTCCTAAATTAAATTGAAAAAAAAAAAATATATATATATGAAAACGAGATCGAAACATATTATTATAAATCAAAGAAAAAATTGTTTCATAGAACACTATTAGTTGTTCAATAAATTATATTATTATAAATAAACAAAAATAAAGTTATGCAATTGTTTATCAACTACAATACAAGTACTAGATTTTTATTTCACTTATACTATAATATTACTAATATTATAAATGTGAAAGCTTAGATGAATGGATGGATGTTTGTTTTTCAATGATGCCACAACGACTGAACGGGTCTGAATGAAATTTGGCCTTACATGCAGGCTACTTTTTATCCCGGTAAAATGTATGGTTCCCGTTTGATATAGTTGCTTTAATTTTGCATATGGCACATAATAATAATATCATCATTCTACAAATACCCGACATAGCTTTTATTCACAAGAATCCAAAAAGCACACAAACAACATCCAGCTGCCGTTTCAGTATCCAATCAAGTTTTCCAGTAAACCAAAGCAACACGAATGCTCTACACCAAATCAGTAGTACAGACAAGCAAGCTGTTTTGTTTTAATTCAGGTACGTACTGAAAATTAATTGTTTTTAGGTTAGGTAATTGCTTTTTTAATCAATCAATTGTTTATTTGATGTTGCCAAAAATAAGACAATATAACTTATAAATTACAGTGACAATTATATACATTATAAAATAATAATAAAAAAAATGTTACTGCATTAAATTGATTTGAAATTCTTAGATTACCAAAAAGATCAGTGGTAACACTGGTTTTGTTATTGATTGACGTGCATTGTTGGCTGGCCGCAATTCTTTAATTAATTTCTTGTTTTATCTTGTGTTGTTTTATTTAAAACAGTGTTTATTTTAATTAATTTTGAATTTGACTAGCATGTATGTAGGATGGAAATAAAGTTAGACGGCAACGCTGAACCCGCTCTCACTTTCGGACTGCTCACCGGTTCCAAAAAGAAATTAATTTTCCTTAAGAAAGAAGAGAGACGGAAAGTATACGACGAACGACGAAGACGTGTGTCAATCTCGCTGACATCTTATCTTTTTTTCTTAATTTCAATTAACTTTTTTGCATTCCCTTGTTTAAACTTTGCCTATTAATTTTCATTATTTTATTGTTAATTTCGAATAATTTAAATACATAAAAATCGAATTCTACAATTGGGGGCTCAACCATTCCTTTTTTAAATATTTTGAGGCCAGAAACTCGATTTTAAAACATTAAATTTCAGTCGAAGAAACAATTTTCGATCTTTTTATCAGTCACGTGGTGAGAACAGTACTCTCGAATTAAAATTATCGCGACAAAAAAAAAATATACATGATGGTAGGCAAACGACGAGGAAGACAATTAAACACCACTGCAATGAACTCAGGTGCTGATTTTCCAGAAGCTTTTGAGGCTCTTGTGCAGCGAGAAATCGACCTCAAAAGACGTGAGGAAGACTTGGAGTCTAGCAAAAAAAAAGTGGAGAATGTCCATGCTTACACAAAGAGGCACCGCGGAAGCACCCCAAAATGACGTGTATGAGATGGATGACGTTCTGCCTGATGTGCCGATTGGCAGGAGGACGATGGCGGGGGCTGAAGCAAGTCTGTTCGGTGGGCGAGTACGACTACCTCCTACAAGAGGACTCCAAGATGACGAACGTCGGAACGATGGTGGTGGTGGAGCTGATAATGTCAAATCAACACACTCAAAAGATGACCAAGGACGTAGAAATACTGTTAGCATTGAACTAGAGTGTTCACTGCTCCGAGCTGAACTCGAGGAGCTAAAAAGGCGTACTATTCAGGCAAGTATCGGATCTTTTGAGGACGCTCTTAATGCTGTGTCTAATTTCAGTGGTCAGGGAGATGTTGCTTCATGGGTCGACGAGTTTGAAACGGTATCATCCTTGATGAAGTGGGATGACACGCGAAACATTTTGTTCGCCAAACGGTTGTTGTCTGGTACCGCCAAAATGGCGATGCGGGCTAAGCCAACTTTAACAAAATGGACGGAGCTGAATGAACTGTTGTTGGACGAATTTGGACACGCTATGAATACTGCATATGTGCACAAAGGTTTGGCTGCTAAAAACAAAAGAAAGGTGAAACAACTATGGAATATTTGTTTGCAATGCGAGAGTTATAGGCTAAGGGCGGCGTAGAAGAACCCTCTGTTATACAATACGTCATCGATGGCATTGACGACTTGGCCTTCAATAAAGCCATGCTTTATGGTGCTCGAACGATGGGCGATTTTAGGGTGAAACTATTAGAGTGCGAGCGACTCAGAAGTAGCCTCGGTCAACGATCGTCTTCACACCAGTGGCAGACCACCAAATCGAAGACGAAAGATGTTAACCATAGCAATAATTCAAGAATTCTATAACTGTGGAATGGCGGGACATAAAAGCAGGTCGTGTGAAAATAAGTCGAAAGGTCCAAAGTGCTTCAACTGCGATATGTTCGGTCATCTTTCACCAAACTGTCCGAAGAAGACTGTAAACGTCCCAAAAGCAGTGAATGTGGTTGACACTGACGTAAGCGAGATGGAGGTTAAGATAGTTACGGTGAATGGCTTTCGGGTTAGAACAAGAATTGACACAGGTAGCGACGTGACGATGATGGATTCGACAGAGTATTTCAAGATAGGCTCTCCAGCATTAGAGGTTGATGACCAAGTTTTTCGAGGATTATCTGAAGAATGTACGAAGCCGTTTGGATACTTTCTTGCCACTATGAAAATAGACAACATGTTCTATGAACCCAAGATTTACGTTGTTTCTTGAAGGTGCCTGCAGCACGCGCTTTTGATTGGTAAAGACGTCTTACGAGGCACACGCATTTCACTGGCGAAAGATGGTGTGCACATAGAGCAGATAAAGTCAGAATTTCAGAACTGGTACCAAGTTAGTAACGAAAAAGTAGAACTATTTGTGGGCAAACCGTTGTACAGGGAACAAGTTCAGAAGTTGGTCGACAACTACAAGCCTGTAAAAACGAAGACAACAAATGTTCAGATGAAAATTATTCTCCGTTCTGATGTTCCGATTGTTCATCGTCCAAGACGACTTGCTCCACTCGAAAAAGACATCGTACAAAAGCAGTAGAAGAATGGCACGAGAAGGGTTTTATACGACGAAGCGAGTCAGAGTACTCATCACCGGGTGTACTCGCAAATAAAAAAGACGGCACGAAAAGGTTGTGCATCGACTATCGTGCACTCAACAATATTATCATCCGTGACCCGTTCCCAAATGCTCTGGTGGAGGAACAGCTCGATCAGTTGAGTTCGGCGAAAGTTTTTACGAAAATGGACTTGGAAAATGGCTTTTTCCATGTGCCTGTAAGCGAAGAGAGTCGTAAGTATACGTCTTTTGTGACGGCAGATGATCAATGGGAATTTAACGTTGCTCCTTTTGGAATCTGTCTATCACCAGCTGTATTCCAAAGACATGTCAATGCAGTCCTTAAAGATTTAAGACTTCGAAAAATTCTTTTGATTTTTGTAGATGACTTTGCAATCCTGGGGAAAGATTATGATGACGCTTTGGATAATCTGAAGTTGGTGCTGGATGTGGCAAGCGAATATGGTCTGAAGTTACGCTGGAAGAAATGTCATTTTCTATGTGAATCTATCGAATACTTGGGATTCCGAATCGAGAATGGGAACATCAAGCCATCAATTGAAAAAATAAAAGCCGTTCAAGGATTTCCACAGCCGATAAACGTTCTGAAAATCCAAAGTTTTTTGGGACTCACCGGATATTATAAAAAAAGAGTTTTCTTCACGAATTGCTGGATGGGTGCTCATTACGCAGGAATTCGACTTCGAGTTGGAACATCGGAATGCGGTAAGAATGCGTCATGCTGATGCACTGAGTAGAAATGCGGTAGGCATCATTAAAGGTGAGTTCCTAACCAGAATTATCAAAGCACAGGACAACGACGAAAACATACAGTTAATAAAAAATATTTTGAAGTATACCCCTTATGAAAATTACGTTTGTGAACGCGGAATAATCTACAAGGAAGATGACGAAGGACGGAAGCTGTTGTATATACCAAAGAAGATGCAAGCTGAACTCTTAAGGAATGTTCACAGCAACGGGCATTTTGTTACTAAGAAAATGATGGAGATCGTGAAAAGAGATTATTTCATCCCTCATCTCGCAAAGAAGCAAGAGTAAACCCGAAGCAACTGCATTGCCTGTATATTATCGGAGAGAAAATCAGGAAAACAGGAAGGGCTCGTTAGCCCTATCGACAAAGAAAGCGCCCCTTTGTGTACATATCACGTCGATCATTTAGGTCCTTTGGCCAAAACGGCAAAGCAGTACAGCTACATTTTTTGTGTAATCGACGCGTTTTCTAAATTTACATGGATTTACCCAACGAAGACTACTTCAGCAGCTGAGGTGATCACCAAGCTTGAGCTACAAGCCGCAACCTTCGGAAATCCCGCACGCATTATTTCGGATCGTGGATCAGCGTTTACCAGCAACAACTTCGAGGAATATTGCAAGTTAAGTAATATCGAACATTTAGTAATAGCGACAGGAGTGCTGAGGGGGAATGGCCAAGTGGAACGAATAAATCGTGTAATCGTTTCAGTTCTAACCAAGCTTTCAACGACAGATTCAAGTAAGTGGTACACTCATTGTAATAAACTTCAAGCGTCCATCAACTCGACCTGGCAGCGAAGCATTAAAACCACACCGTTCGAACTAATGTTTGGCACAAAAATGAAAAGCAACACTGACCCTGAACTGACAAAACTAATCGACGACGATATAAGAGAGCTGTTTGCCAAGGAGAGAGATGAAGCAAGGCAGCAGGCACGAGAATCGATCGCAAAGATCCAAGATGAGAATCGAAAGACTTATAATCGAAAAAGACGTCCAGCCCGAAAGTATAATGAAGGTGACCTGGTGGCGATTCGTCGCACACAGTTCGGACCTAATTTGAAGAATGCTAGGAAGTATCTTGGACCCTACAAAATTACCAAAGCTTGTAATCATGACAGGTACGAGGTGGAGAAGATTGGAGACCATGAAGGACCCTCAGTTACAACCAGCTGTGTCGATATGATGAAAAGTTGCGCCTTACGGACATTGATTCAGACTCTTCTTCGGAAGAGGAAAGCGATGACTAATTATTTTCTTTATTATTTCTTTTTGACAGAACGCTGAGGACAGCTTGTGATCAGGACGGCCGATCTGTAGGATGGAAATAAAGTTAGACGGCAACGCTGAACCCGCTCTCACTTTCGGACTGATCACCGGTTCCAAAAAGAAATTAATTTCCCTTAAGAAAGAAGAGAGATGGAAAGTATACGACGAAGACGTGTGTCAATCTCGCTGACATCTTATCTTTTTTTCTTAATTTCAATTACTTTTTTGCATTCCCTTGTTTAAACTTTGCCTATTAATTTTCATTATTTTATTGTTAATTTCGAATAATTTAAATAAATAAAAATCGAATTCTACATGTATTACATGTGTTCATGCCATCCTCGATTGTAGTCAGATTAATTTAGCTTGTGCCACCGCACTGATTTAGTGCTAAGCTGTGCTACCGCACATATGACAGTTTGGCAGCACCTATCATCTACTACAATCGAGGATGGCAGCCAACGTAAAAGGGAAATAAAAAAAAATAACCCCCATTGTAAGTTGGTGGGCATTTCCGGCTTTGCCTCTAAGTCTTTCCTTTTCGTTTTTTGGTTGCCGAGGATGCACATCGTGCATCTCTAATAAAGAAATAAAAAAAAAATTGTTTTCGTTTCGTGTTCTTATCACTGAGTTTCTATCTCCGCACAAAAAATATATTGTAATTTCGCAATTACACATCTCTGATCTTGGTTCTCTTCCTTCCCCTCAAAATCCCTCTGGCATATAGGAATATTTAGTTAAAACTGAAATGAGCAAAATTAACGCAACGCATTAAACCAATTTTGCAGGAAGAAAATTAACATTTTTTACAACGATTAATTAGAAAATTGAAAGTGCTTAAAAAAGCCAGAAGAAAAGACCATTTTTTCATAACCCAAGAAAACAACCAAGAACTTGCTGACACTAATCCCGCCACATACGGACAGACGCACGTCCGCCAGCAAGACATCGATATCATCCATTCGGACAGACGCACGTCCGCCAGCAAGACATCATTATCATCCATACGGACAGACGCACGTCCGCCAGCAAGAAATCATTATCATCCATACGGACAGACGCACGTCCGCCAGCAAGAAATCATTATCATCCATACGGACAGACGCACGTCCGCCCGCCAGCAAGAAATCATTATCATCCATACGGACAGACGCACGTCCGCCAGCAAGAAATCATTATCATCCATACGGACAGACGCACGTCCGCCAGCAAGAAATCATTATCATCCATACGGACAGACGCACGTCCGCCAGCAAGACATAATTATCATCCATACGGACAGACGCACGTCCGCCCGCCAGCAAGACATCATTATCATCCATACGGACAGACGCACGTCCGCCAGCGTAAGTCCAAATAAAACCAGGCAAGTACGCCAACATTTGGTCCATCGGAGCCGGATCATCAGATCATCATACCATATTGCATCACATATATTCGTATGTAAAAACCGTATGTAACTATATCATTATATTACATATATATATATTACATATATTTATATTACATTTTCATTAACAAATGTACATACATTTCTTTTTTTCGTGGCAATAATTACTAGTTTGGATTTGATAAACGCGTTCTTTTGTTATTGGTCGGTTGAATTTTGGTTCGCTCGGGGCGTACCCATTTTAATAGAAAATTTTCGAGCTGTTTGCACATGTACCACGAGTCGGTCGGTTTGAAATCCGTGACATCAAAATAGTGCTTTTTCGCTCAGGTGACTAGGTTTTTCTTTCTTTTTCATTCGGTACGATATTTTAAGTGTTGTTGTATACACAATTTTCGTGGATTTGATCAGACAACCGGGCTTCGGCAACGTTACTGCGATTAGGTACACATTTTTCATTTTTTATTTAGCGGTCGTGAACTCAACAAGAGTACCTACTGTTGCATTAATAAATTTGACCTGGTTAGATCTTAATACCGGTTGATTCTTAAGCTTCGTTTAATAAACGCATTCTCCATTAACATGGCTAGCAACCAAGACCTACGTGAATTCATTCACGCTGCTGATCAATTGGTCAAATATTCCGCAACGGTCAAAGATTTGCCCGAGGCAAAACATTCAGCTTCCACGTTGTCGGCGCGAAAAGAAGAGTTGAAGGATTTATGGATTGAGGTGAAATCCAAATACACTCGATGTTGCTTGAGTACCAACGAGTTTGGCGAGGAGGATTTAGAGACATTTGAGTCTAAATACAAGCTTTCCAATGAGACGTACATTTCATGCTTAGGGTTTTTCTTTGAGTTGATGGCCAAACTCACTACTGCTCCAGCCTCCCCTGGTTTTTTTGGAACAAATGTTCCTTCGGCGTCTACGGTGCAAAATCAAACGGTCAACAATGGTTTATATAATCAAGTCGCTTCGCCACATTGTATCAAGCTTCCAGCTTGCGACACGAAACTATTCCATGGCGATTACCTTTCGTGGCCGGCTTTTAAAGATATGTTTCAAGCGATATATATCAACCATCCGAGGTTAGGACCAGTTGAACAATTGTTTCATCTTAGGGCAAAAACCAGAGGCGAAGCTTTCAGCATTGTGAACAAGTTTCCTTTAACGAATTCAAGTTTTTCATTGGCTTGGGAGGCACTTCGTTCTACGTATGAGAACAAAAGGATACTCATCAATAACCATGTCAAAAAGCTACTTAATCTTCCATTGTGTGCACATGAATCTGCCTCGGAGATTAAGAGGTTACAAAGTCACATTAATGATTCGCTTGCTGCACTAAAGGGCCACGGTGTTTCCGTGGATAACTGGGATCCAATACTTGTGTATTCATGCTGCAGCCGACTTCCAACTTCCACCCTTGCGTTATGGGAACAAGCTCTGGACGATCCGTCCAAGGTGCCGAAATGGGAGCAGCTCAATAAGTTTTTAAGCAGCCGTTTTCAAGTATTGGAAACTATTGCCGACACTAATAACCCAGGATTTTCAAATTCCACAACGCGATCCCAGTCAATGAAAAACGATGGTACCTAGTTAAAACTCAAGCATCGGGTTGCCAATTATGTTCCAATAAACATCATCTTCGAAGTTGTAACAAATTTTTAGCGATGCCTGTATCGGATAAGGCTGAGGTTGTTCAAAATCACAATCTGTGTTTTAATTGCTTTGCTCCGGACCATCGGTCACACAAATGTACGAGTCGGTTCTCATGCATTACGTGCGGAAAACGACATCATACCCTGTTATACAGAGGTACTGACAGTACGACTATGGAGCAACAGAACAGCAGAGTTTCAGTAGTCCCATTCAATGGAAGAGTGTCACATGCTTCCAGCATTGATACTTCCAATCAAACACCCAGTTTTACTCCGTCAAGGCCATGTTTTTCACATGTCCCCGACATTAATTCTACAAATAATTTACAGGCTACGCATGTTAGGTTTTGCCAAATTCATCTTCATCTTCGAAGTTGTAACAAATTTTTAGCGATGCCTGTTTCGGATAAGGCTGAGGTTGTTCAGAATCACAATCTGTGTTTTAATTGTTTTGCTCCGGACCATCGGTCACACAAATGTACAAGTCGGTTCTCATGCATTACGTGCGGAAAACGACATCATACCCTGTTACACAGAGGTACTGACAGTACAACTATGGAGCAACAGAACAGCAGAGTTTCAGTAGTCCCATTCAATGGAAGAGTGTCACATGCTTCCAGCATTGATACTTCCAATCAAACACCCAGTTTTACTCCGTCAAGGCCAAGTTTTTCACATGTCCCCGACATTAATTCTACAAATAATATACAGGCTACGCATGTTAGGTTTTCGCCAAATTCAAGTCTGCCACATGTTTCCGACATTGGTACCGCAACAAATTTACAGTCCACTGCTCAAACCTTCAATTACCAATCACACTTAATCTCTAACTCGAAACAAGGATTTACAGTCCACATACTCTAAGGTTCTTAGCGAGTATTTCGAACTGGGGCATATGAAAAAGGTGGGAAGTACGGAAATTGTCAAGGATGGCAACAGCCAAAAGAGGATGTCAAACCGAACGACTTAGTAGTTATAAAGCAGGAGAACCTACCGTCAACGGAATGGCGGCTGGGACGCGTAATAAAAGTAAATCCTGGCACGGACGGGAGGGTAAGAGTCGCGACAATCAAAACTCAACTCGGCGAAATCACGCGACCAATAGTTAAACTTTGCGTTTTACCCTGCCTTTAACTCAGTTAATGGGGTTTCCTCCTTTTCCGTTTCGGTTGAAGAGACCTAAAACTTGGGTGCTCAAAATTTCAAAAAAAAAAAAAAAATGTATCGATAATATTATTAAATTTTAATTATTATTAAATTATTCTTAAGTAAAGTATTTGTTGGCATAATCTGCCAAGGAGGGCCGGTATGTTCATGCCATCCTCGATTGTAGTCAGATTAATTTAGCTTGTGCCACCGCACTGATTTAGTGCTAAGCTGTGCTACCGCACATATGACAGCATAGAGAAAATAATTAAATAGAGGCGCGACTCGTACCCCCCTTGCCTTAAACACCCGCAATTTTTTTTTGGGTTGAGTAAGAGAAAACTCTCTTAAATTACTCATTTTTTCCTATCCGTGAATACATGTGAGTGGTGGATTAAAAACCCTTTTGCTCAAACTGACAGATAATTTTTTTTGTTGTTGGGTTGTCAAAAGTCTGTCTGACATTTCTAATTACCAAAACTTAATTAATAGTTTTTTTTTTCACATTTGGTAAGTTTCATTTCATATTTATTTAATTATTCTTTATTTCAATAAAAGAAATATATAACTACATGTCTTTTTTTCAGGTTGAATATATAATTGTTAAATTTGATGAACAAAATAAAGTGCCAAGGGTCTCACTGAGAGCCCAAGAAATCCTTGAAAAATTAAATGCAAAAGAACTTGCTGATCAGAACGGCGTTAAATCCCTATGGCGACCCGAATATGGAGGTTATACGATGATCGAAGGTACGCCTGGCAAACCATTTGGAGGTTTGCTGGCGCATTTTAATCTTGTCGAAGCAAATATGAGAAACCGCCGTGAAGAAGTTTCTGAACTGCTCAAGCCAGACGAATGTGTAATGTCGATTAGAAATTTTCCACGTCTTGGTTGTCCATCGTTTACACATCCTATTTGTAGTCCAAATCCTGATGATATAAAAGGTGCGGCTCGATCTTTGTACTTTCCAGATGAGGCTATATATCCAGGACATCCTCGTTTTAAGACATTAACGAGAAATAAAGCGAAAAGGTACATAGTTTGTTTTGTAGGAAGGGAGACATAATTATTTTTAAATATGTATAATTGCTCTGTTACAGTTTTTAAGGATGCTAATACAACAATTCCCGTTGCTGATAGTCCTGCTGGTGAACCAGATATAGTGCATCTTAATGCTATGGGCTTTGGGATGGGTTGTTGCTGCCTTCAGGTGACTTTCCAAGCTTGTAACGTAGTCGAAGCAAGAATATTGTACGATCAATTGACACCACTATGTCCTATAATGCTGGCTCTAACTGCCGCTTCGCCCATATATCGAGGCTATCTAACAGAATCGGATTGTCGTTGGAATGTTATAAGTGCGTCTGTCGATTGTCGTACCGAAGAAGAACGAGGTTTGAAGCCTTTTAAAGAAAACAAATTTAGAATTCTAAAGTCGAGATATGATTCCATTGATTCGTTCCTATCGCCAGAAGGTGAAAGGTATAGACTTGGAGTTATATTCTATGCCTTCATGTTTAACATTGTATTTTTTTGTTTGTATTTGCAGATACAATGATGTGCCTTTAGTTTATGATGAAGCTGTCTACCAACGCTTGCGTAGTGGAGAAATTGATCATCTATTAGCACAACACGTTGTTCATCTATTCATCCGTGATACAGTATCTTTGTTCAGTGAAAGAGTTGATCAGAATGACGAGGAAGACAAAGATCATTTTGAGAACATTCAATCGACCAACTGGCAGACAATGCGTTTCAAAGCACCGCCACCAAATTCGTCGATTGGTTGGCGTGTTGAATTCCTACCATGCGAAGCTCAGATGACAGATTTTGAAAATGCAGCATTTGTGTGCTTCGTTGTCCTTCTAACTAGAGTCATACTTTCCTATCAATTGGATTTCCTAATTCGAATTAGTAAAGTAGATGAAAATATGCAAACAGCACAAAAACGCGATGCTTGTCGGAAGGAAAAATTCTGGTTTAGAAAATCAATTCAGAAAACTAAACCATGCGGAGAACAAGTAAATGGACACGGATGTTGTCCCGATGAATATGATCGATTATCTATTGATGAAATCATAAATGGAAAGGTAATTTGTAAAAATTTCATTCTCTCAAATCTTAATTTTAATTTAAATGCAATTTTTTTCTTAAACTGATGGCTTTCCAGGACTCATTCCACCAATCAAAAGTTACCCACAATCGATGGAAGTCGATGCCAGTGTACCATTGAGCAGTACTTACGTTTGATACAAAAACGAGCATCTGGAGAATTCACAACAACTGCCACATGGATGAGAGAGGAAGTTCTTAATCATCCAGAATACAAGTAAGTTTTTTATTTATGTGCATATAATAATGAAAATGAAGGATGTATGTGGGTAGGTAGCTATATGCATATAACTTTATAATTTAGGTGCAATCTGCATACATAAGATTCATGTGATTCTTAGACACATATTATTTAATATAGAATACGAATAGCTTTTGAACTATATATTTGGAACGGGATGTCCAATAAAGGCGAGTGATATCTTTTTAGAATCAGCACTTCATACTTTCAAAGGAAGCATCAACATTTTTTGCAAAGAAGTTGAATAAAAAAAAATTGCTCCAGGAATACGCATACATCATTCTAAATATGCGTATTTCAAGAGTGATTTTTTGCAATAAGGCTTCTACATAAAAACTTTTGATGCTGATTTTGAGAGTATCAAGAGTAGATTACAAAAAGGTATCAACCAAGTTTTTAGGATAACCCGTTCCAAAGATACACTTCAAAGTATTTTCAGATTATGTATTTCAAGGTGAACAGTGAATAGATTTTCAACTATATCTTTGCAACGGGTTGTCCAATAAAGGTGAGCGATATCTTTTTAGAATCAGCACTCCATACTTTCAAAGAAAGCATCAACATTTTTTGTAAAGAAGTTGTATTAAAAAAATTTGCTCCAGGAATACGCATACATCATTCTAAATATGCGTATTTCAAGAGTGATTTTTTGCAATAAGGCTTCTACATAAAAACTTTTGATGCTGATTTTGAGAGTATCAAGAGTAGATTACAAAAAGGTATCAACCAAGTTTTTAGGATAACCAGTTCCAAAGATACACTTCAAAGTATTTTCAGATTATGTATTTCAAGGTGAACAGTGAATAGCTTTTGAACTATGTATATCTTTGCAACTGGTTGTCCAATAAAGGCGAACGGGTTGTCCAATAAAGCAAAAAAATTACATCTAAAAGTAATTTGGTGACAAAAAAAATTCCATCTAAAAATAATTTGGTGTCAAAACTACTTTTGGATGTAATTTTTTTTAAATAATTCTCGGACTTGAAAATGGTATCCGGAAATAGTAAGAAACCATAAATTAGAACTCATAACCGTTTACACCATCCCAATGAAGCACGTAGTTTTCGAATTATAGAGTGGTTTACCTCCCTATTTCATTGATTTTCTTAAAATTGATAGAAATTTCATCAAATCGGCAGATAAACCAGTTAATAAGTCCCAAAGTATTTGCTTAATTTCCATCATTTAAACGGTTCTGAGTCTTATTTTAAATCCTCTATATGAAACAAGAACAATATTTAAATCCAAGAATTATTTCAAAAAAATTACATCTAAAAGTAATTTGGCGACAAAAAATTTTCCATCTAAAAATAATTTGGTGACAAAATTACTTTTTTTTTTACAACTTGTCAATTGTTTTTGACAGCTTACAGAACTCGACGCAAATATTTTTCTCCGCAAATATTTTTCTCCGCAAATATTTTTTCGCTCTCCTAGATGAGACCACCGAAAAATTTCGTTTCGCATCAGCAGCGTACTAGGCTTTAATTGTAGTATTGGTGAATGATTGACACACACATTTGGTGGGTGTTCTTTTGTACAATATAAAATAGTTTTAATGTTTCTTGGTTTATTGATTATAACATACGTAGGATATATATGTAAAAAAATTGTTTCAAAATTAAAAAAAAATATGTTGTGCATTTAAATCTTTGTTGAGTATTAAAAATAACTGGATTATCATTTCTTACATTCCCACAGACGAATGTGCTCGGAAACCGGCGCAGTGGACAAACTAGTGTTACATTAAGCAACGAACATTTGTCATACATCGTTACGTGGTTTTCTTTATCAGCTGCAACTTCATGGCTTTGTTATCGTCAAATAATAAAGAGGAAAACTTTCTAGTTTGTATATGTATGTTCTTTTAATTGGTTCATTTAGTGAAAAATAAAATTATTTATTTTAATCTAAAATATAATATGTATTTTTTTTAAATAAATTGTTTCTGTCGCGCTTAAAATCTATTAATATAAAAGTAAGCTACATTTATTGCAAGATAAAAATAATTTTTGTATTTTGTTCACTTAAATTGAACACAAGATAAAGAGTAATAATAGGTTCAATTTATTATAAATAAAATAAAAACAAATAGGACAAAAATTAAGGAATATAGAAGTGTAAAATTCAACGTGTGAAGAATCACTATATTCTTGTCTAAGGAAAATTCGGTCTTAAGTCATCTCAAATTAATAAAAATTAAAAAAAAAAAAATACTGTGTTTGTTTTGTGTGTCATATTGGGGTGTATTCAGTTAATACTTTCTCGAGCGAACATGGTAGGAGACACGTTTTTGAATATGATTTTATTCTACAGCTGTGGGATACTGCCCCATGTCTAGATGATTGTATCGCTTTCCGATTGCTTGCACGTTAAAACCGATATGTAGTAATTTTTAATGGTCAAAGATTTTTCTACCATCAAAAATGTAGGCTGGTTTCATCATTGATTGGTAAATGCGTTTATAGTCAAGGGACTAATAAAATAAAAATTTATTAAAAATGTCGATAATTTATTAGTGATTTAACTTACGACAAACTCATCCCATTCGGTGCAGAGAACTATTGCGTGTGCAACATCCTTGATCTGCTTGACATCCTCCGGGGAATTAGTAACTGAAGGATGTGTGTAATCACCGATGATTTGTTCGTATTCCACTTTTGAAGACGTGCGTTTTCAATAGTAAATGCGTTCCCTGAATTGGTCGTAATTTGAAAACCCGACGGAAAGCCATATAATATCTTTTGAAGTCGGTGCAACATGTTTTATCTCCTCGGGGATTTTTTTCAATTAGATATTCAACATTATGAAGATCCCTAAGTGGTCTTGCGGACATCGGTAGTCAAACCCAGCTTGTGTATATGCTTGTCGAACGCTCTTGCGGTTACTGTTGGGTCTTGTGAGGTGTCAGCAGAAATGCACTTTAGCTCGTCTCTGGAGAGATCAAGATCGAATATTATTTGGTGCAGTTCTAAATATAATTGTGTAATGCATATACTTCATATGTATGTATTTTTTAAAGATATTTATAGCATTCACCTCTAAGTTTTGCATCATTACTCTGAAGAAGTGGAAGAAATCCTTGCCATTCATCACTCGGATTCTGAGAACACTTTAATGACAGTGACAATTTTACAAAATCCACTATGCACGATATACTCGTAGGTGCGATATCGAGAGGACGGCGTAAAAGGAGCCTATAAATCTGTACCGCAATTGCGTTTGACCACCTACATGGCTGAAGCAATTTTTTTTCAAACTTGGTACGAGTACTTAGGTGTTTTAGGTGATTTTCTAAAGTGGTTTTTTAATATTTGTTTGAGCTTGCTTGCCATACAAATTTTTCTACCATCTTAAATATCTCGTAAACGGCTCTTACGATTTTCATAAAAAAATATGTGTACTATTTTAGGTGTGGTCTATATTTTGGCTATCAAATTTGTTGACATATTTAGCTATTAACGGTACCTGCAATACAACCATTTTGATCACAATTTTTCTACTGGAGGTTCTTCAAATTCCAATTAATACTGCATTTCAAAATTTTCGAAAAACTGTTTTTTTGGATTTTTGAAAAAAATATTTTTTTTTTGAAAATTTACCATTTTGACGATTTTTATTGAAATTTTGTTTTTAAGTTTATATTATTAAATATTTAAAATTGTCATTCTAATTCTTTTTTTGAAAAATTTAAGAAATATTTTATATAGAAAATTAAGTAAAAAACGACTTTATATATATATATTTAGCCTTTTCTATTAATAATCTTTTGCAAACAATGTGATCGAACATAAGAGAAAGTACGTGCGATCTAGTCGTTCAAAATTGTAATAAAATATGTAGGTACCTATATATATTTTTTTTATTACCAAAATTCTTACGTAAAATGTCTAAAACATTTTTTTTTAACTACGTACCTATATTTTTTTTCAATTTCCTTATTAAAAATATATTAACTTGAAAATGTTGAAAAAAAAAATTTTGAAATAAAATATATGTATTATTAACTAGGTATAAACATTTTGAAGTAAAAACGTTTAAAACCAAATTTGCAACAAAATATATGTATATTTTTATTATTACCTACCAACATTTATACGTACAAATATTGTAAAACGACTTAAAAAGAGTCTACAAGAATCTTCTGCTTGCGATTTTATCGAACATACTTGCTCTTGTGTTCGATCACATGTTAGTAGAAAAGGTTTAATATTACGAAATGTTATATTAACAAAAGATTATGTCTCACACTATTCTTACATCCGGTGGGAGTTGCTTTGAAGCACGGAAAATGCTAGACAATCCATGCATATATTTCTTTTACTGGAAATGCTTTCTCTTTGGAGAATTCGATTGCCATGAAGATGAAGGAACTGTTGGGAGTTAGAAGTTAAATATAACATTTTATTTTTGTGTAAAGATTCAACTAACTTACCTATAGCTATATGGCTGTTTATTGTGTGTATGCACCAATGGATTATATGGCACATTGGAAAATTTTGCTTTGGTGGAGTGGGAGTTTTTCCAGTTCCTGCAGCGCATGGACAAATGTCTCCATTGCAGTGGTCATATAGACTTGTGAAGCCACAACTTCCAGATCGTTCATAACAGCTTCGGTGGCTTTCCGTCTTCCCAAGTAAAGCAAGCCCAGTATCGATGAAGGTGGAACGATTCGATCCAGCGTAAAGAAATTCTTAGTCACATAATTGTATCAAAACACATGAAGCAATTGTTGTTCAATTTAATCAGAAAGCAATGAATGAGCTGTTGCTGTACAGTCATTTGTTGCCATTCTCGCTCAAAAGCTTGTCCAGTACAAATCCGGCGTTGGCGAAGCCATTTACAAAACTTGCAGCCAGATTCTGCATTCCTGAGTCCACTTGAATCAATGGGAAATTATTTCTTAATTAAACTTTTTTATGTGTACAACAATTCCCAGAACATATTTCAATCGAAACGAAGAACTAAAACTTGAAAAGAAAAACAGATAACATTCATCCAATTGTGTAAGACATTATAATAAGAACAGAATTATAAAAAAATATTTACGTACTGATTACTAGAATAATTTAATATATATTATGTATGGTCGTT
Source organism: Philhelius pedissequus (assembly GCA_910595825.1). Lineage (NCBI taxonomy): Eukaryota > Metazoa > Arthropoda > Insecta > Diptera > Syrphidae > Philhelius > Philhelius pedissequus. Next base: position 15,623,492 of record OU343164.1, on the reverse strand, counting down.
AATGTTAATGTTTCGTAAGTTAAATAAATATGTATATATATACCGAGGAGAATGTTTTGAATAAAAAAAGGTAACAGAAACCCTTACTGTATTATTTATAATTTAAGTGCAATATGCATATGTACATAAGATCCATGTGATTTTTAAAGATACATAATTATGTATATATAAATGTATGACGGCCTACATCGTATGAAGTATTCAGTTCAGTTATTTTGGAAATATATATTTTTTTTTAAAACTCAAAATTTCAAAAACGAATCAATAGATTTTTTCGAAACTTCGTAATTGGTATTTTTTTGACTTTATCTTAATAGTTTAAAAAAAAACTTCTTTTAGGTATATGCATATAGCTACCTACCCACCTACATCCTTCGTGTTCATTATTATATTTATATGTTTACATACCTAGGTTCCATCTATGTATGTACCTACATACATATTACTCTCCTATATTACAAATTTAAAATCCATACTATAAATTTAAATATGCTTTTGTAGGTAGGTACATGTGTAACTATATAACAAGTCATTGTACCATGAATCAAGGTAATCATACTTACATCGGCTTCAAACCTGCATAGGATAACTAGATTACCTACATACTAAACAGCGACAATGTTTAGCTACATGAAAGTTGTTAGCTCCAAGATCAAGACAACCCGTTCCAAAGATATATCTCAAAAGCACTGTTCACCTTGAAATACATAATCTGAAAATACTTTGAAGTGTATCTTTGGAACGGGTTATCCTAAAAACTTGGTTGATACCTTTTTGTAATCTACTCTTGATACTCTCAAAATCAGCATCAAAAGTTTTTATGTAGAAGCCTTATTGCAAAAAATCACTCTTGAAATACGCATATTTAGAATGATGTATGCGTATTCCTGGAGCAATTTTTTTTAATACAACTTCTTTACAAAAAATGTTGATGCTTCCTTTGAAAGTATGGAGTGCTGATTCTAAAAAGATATCGCTCACCTTTATTGGACAACCCGTTGCAAAGATATAGTTGAAAATCTATTCACTGTTCACCTTGAAATACATAATCTGAAAATACTTTGAAGTGTATCTTTGGAACGGGTTATCCTAAAAACTTGGTTGATACCTTTTTGTAATCTACTCTTGATACTCTCAAAATCAGCATCAAAAGTTTTTATGTAGAAGCCTTATTGCAAAAAATCACTCTTGAAATACGCATATTTAGAATGATGTATGGGTATTCCTGGAGCTATTTTTTTTAATACAACTTCTTTGCAAAAAATGTTGATGCTTCCTTTGAAAGTATGAAGTGCTGATTCTAAAAAGATATCGCTCACCTTTATTGGACATCCCGTTCCAACGATATAGTTCAAAAGCTATTCGTATTCTATATTAAATAATATGTGTCTAAGAATCACATGAATCTTATGTATGCAGATTGCACCTAAATTATAAAGTTATATGCATATAGCTACCTACCCACCTACATCCTTCATTTTCATTATTATATGCACATGTTTACATACTTAGCTTCCATAAATATATATATATATATGTATATTTTACTATCCTAACTTACATAATTCAAATCCATAACAAAGATTTAAATATACATTTGTAGATTGGTATTTACCTAAGTTACTATTCTTTTAATCATCTATCCGACAATTCATTATACTAAGAATTAAAGTAATCTTAACTACATCGGCCTAAACAGCTTTAATGTCTAGATACATTAAGGTTGTTAGCTACAACAGCAAGTTCGTGCTATCCAGTCTTAGAAAAAGCAGGAGTTTTTTTTTATTCTATACTGTACTATACTATGAGACTTACCTTCTCCTTCCATTCCTTGATCATATCGGTACTATCAGCAGGCATTTGATCCGTATAAACCATACACATGTATCCGGATTCGCGCAAGCATCTCTCAACTTCCAGTACTTCATCTGCCGAATTGCACAAGACTGCACAACGCTCCAACTGATATGCGCACTTATCCAAACATTTCATAACAACCGACATCTTTTCGGAGTTACTTTGCAATTTAATGGAAACTTTAGCCTTGGCATAGACTGCAGCTTCTAAATAGTCTGCAATGCACAACAAAGGCTGATTAGCAATCCTTACAAAATTAATAAATCGTCGAGTCCATGTCTTGGAAGTGACCACCGTTGTTTCGAAGTCCATATGCTGGGACAATACTAATTTTTGGTGTTGTGCTAACCAAAATGCGTCGACAATGACGAGAAATACTCTCAACCTGAACGGACGATGGTGCGATTATAATAACAGCTGGACCATAGGTCGGCAAAATGCCTTTCTATTCTAGACGGAAACTCAACATGGAGGCAAATAACACCAGGTTTTACCAGTTCTATTCGAGTTGATCACACAAAAGCAATTGCCACGAACTAAATGCGACCAAGCGTACGCTTGGATATGATACATTTTAGTCAATCGCACGTGCTCCATTTCTTGGTGGATTTCTGCTGTAAACAAGGCATTCTTCATGCGTTCAATTGGTTTAACATTGTTTTTACTGTGAGCCAATACAAGATGCTTAACGAAATTTGTTTTCAGAGTAGCTTTACCAATGACTTCGGGAAGATTAAGATTGGTTTGGTATGATGGAAGATAAGAATTAGTTAAATTACGAAAGTATTCTTTTTGAAGTAATATTTTCGTAGAACGTATCAATGGATCGGAATTTTTACTAGCACTGACGAAACAATATATTTTAAAATTAAATAACAGGACAAAATACAAAATAAATAAAATAAAACTCGCGCACTTCCAATATTTGTTTTGAAATGAATATCTTTTTTTTATTGTTTTGTCATCTGTCAAAATACTCACCTCAAATTGAGTAAACTGGTCTTTTCTTGTGGTGGAATTTTGGCACGTACGCATTAATATGCTATGGTTTGCTTCTACTTTTTGATTGGATTTTCTTCATTTTGAACATAAAATTAATAAATATTGCTTAATTTGTAAGCCAAAATCAACAAAAAGCTTTTATAAGTATGTTTTATGTTTGATTAAGGCGTTTAAAAATACAATTTAACTAAAAAGCAATTCATTTTTCAATTTTTGAAATTAACGGATTTCCATTTTAAATATATAAGGTCACTATATCTACCAAAATTGGGATTGCGCACTCCTCTGTTTCGATAAGCCTGTGTTGGTGTCTGCTCCATTTAAAATGCACGGGCAACTAACACATGCTTGTCGAAACGGAGGAAATCCTCTCAATTTAGCTTGTAGGGTGAAAGAGAATAAACCCCCGAAGTCGTGCCTCTATATTAGTTTCTTCCAAGAAATGGACTCGGCGATTTATTAATTTTGTAAGGATTGCTAATCAGCCTTTGTTGTGCATTGCAGACTATTTAGAAGCTGCAGTCTATGCCAAGGCTAAAGTTTCCATTAAATTGCAAAGTAACTCCGAAAAGATGTCGGTTGTTATGAAATGTTTGGATAAATGCGCATATCAGTTGGAGCGTTGTGCAGTCTTGTGCAATTCGGCAGATGAAGTACTTGAATTTGAGAGATGCTTGCGCGAATACATGTGTATGGTTTATACGGATCAAATGCCAGCTGATAGTACCGATATGATCAAGGAATGGAAGGAGAAGGTAAGTCTCATAGTATAGTATAGAATAGTATAAAAAACAAAAACTCCTGCTTTTTCTCCGTCACAACAACCTTAATGTATCTAACCATTAAAGCTGTTTAGTAGGTATGTAGTCTAGTTATCCTATGCAGGTTTAAGGCCGATGTAGTTAAGATTACTTTAATTCTTAGTATAATGAATTGTCGGATATATGATTAAAGGAATAGTTACTTAGGTAAATACCAATCTACAAATGTATATTTAAATCTTTGTTAAAAATTATATATTCGTGATCTTGGAACTGCCACCTTTTAATCCATGTAACGAATGACACGAAAAACTAATTTTAAAAAAATTGGACATTTTTATCTTTAAACGCGTTTTCCGGCTAAACTATGCGTCCTAGACCCATCAAACTTTACACTTTTTCTGTCCCTTAAAATTCGATTTGCGGCTAAACTACTTGCCCCAGCGACTTAAAAATTATATATTCGTGATCTTGGAACTGCCACCTTTTAATCCATGTAACGAATGACACGAAAAACTAATTTTAAAAAAATTGGACATTTTTATCTTTAAACGCGTTTTCCGGCTAAACTATGCGTCCTAGACCCATCAAACTTTACACTTTTTCTGTCCCTTAAAATTCGATTTGCGGCTAAACTACTTGCCCCAGCGACTTAAAAATTATATATTCGTGATCTTGGAACTGCCACCTTTTAATCCATGTAACGAATGACACGAAAAACTAATTTTAAAAAAATTGGACATTTTTATCTTTAAACGCGTTTTCCGGCTAAACTATGCGTCCTAGACCCATCAAACTTTACACTTTTTCTGTCCCTTAAAATTCGATTTGCGGCTAAACTACTTGCCCCAGCGACTTAAAAATTATATATTCGTGATCTTGGAACTGCCACCTTTTAATCCATGTAACGAATGACACGAAAAACTAATTTTAAAAAAATTGGACATTTTTATCTTTAAACGCGTTTTCCGGCTAAACTATGCGTCCTAGACCCATCAAACTTTACACTTTTTCTGTCCCTTAAAATTCGATTTGCGGCTAAACTACTTGCCCCAGCGACTTAAAAATTATATATTCGTGATCTTGGAACTGCCACCTTTTAATCCATGTAACGAATGACACGAAAAACTAATTTTAAAAAAATTGGACATTTTTATCTTTAAACGCGTTTTCCGGCTAAACTATGCGTCCTAGACCCATCAAACTTTACACTTTTTCTGTCCCTTAAAATTCGATTTGCGGCTAAACTACTTGCCCCAGCGACTTAAAAATTATATATTCGTGATCTTGGAACTGCCACCTTTTAATCCATGTAACGAATGACACGAAAAACTAATTTTAAAAAAATTGGACATTTTTATCTTTAAACGCGTTTTCCGGCTAAACTATGCGTCCTAGACCCATCAAACTTTACACTTTTTCTGTCCCTTAAAATTCGATTTTCGGCTAAACTACTTGCCCCAGCGACTTAAAAATTATATATTCGTGATCTTGGAACTGCCACCTTTTAATCCATGTAACGAATGACACGAAAAACTAATTTTAAAAAAATTGGACATTTTTATCTTTAAACGCGTTTTCCGGCTAAACTATGCGTCCTAGACCCATCAAACTTTACACTTTTTCTGTCCCTTAAAATTCGATTTGCGGCTAAACTACTTGCCCCAGCGACTTAAAAATTATATATTCGTGATCTTGGAACTGCCACCTTTTAATCCATGTAACGAATGACACGAAAAACTAATTTTAAAAAAATTGGACATTTTTATCTTTAAACGCGTTTTCCGGCTAAACTATGCGTCCTAGACCCATCAAACTTTACACTTTTTCTGTCCCTTAAAATTCGATTTGCGGCTAAACTACTTGCCCCAGCGACTTAAAAATTATATATTCGTGATCTTGGAACTGCCACCTTTTAATCCATGTAACGAATGACACGAAAAACTAATTTTAAAAAAATTGGACATTTTTATCTTTAAACGCGTTTTCCGGCTAAACTATGCGTCCTAGACCCATCAAACTTTACACTTTTTCTGTCCCTTAAAATTCGATTTGCGGCTAAACTACTTGCCCCAGCGACTTAAAAATTATATATTCGTGATCTTGGAACTGCCACCTTTTAATCCATGTAACGAATGACACGAAAAACTAATTTTAAAAAAATTGGACATTTTTATCTTTAAACGCGTTTTCCGGCTAAACTATGCGTCCTAGACCCATCAAACTTTACACTTTTTCTGTCCTTAAAATTCGATTTGCGGCTAAACTACTTGCCCCAGCAACTTAAAAATTATATATTCGTGATCTTGGAACTGCCACCTTTTAATCCATGTAACGAATGACACGAAAAACTAATTTTAAAAAAATTGGACATTTTTATCTTTAAACGCGTTTTCCGGCTAAACTATGCGTCCTAGACCCATCAAACTTTACACTTTTTCTGTCCCTTAAAATTCGATTTGCGGCTAAACTACTTGTCCCAGCGACTTAAAAATTATATATTCGTGATCTTGGAACTGCCACCTTTTAATCCATGTAACGAATGACACGAAAAACTAATTTTAAAAAAATTGGACATTTTTATCTTTAAACGCGTTTTCCGGCTAAACTATGCGTCCTAGACCCATCAAACTTTACACTTTTTCTGTCCCTTAAAATTCGATTTGCGGCTAAACTACTTGCCCCAGCGACTTAAAAATTATATATTCGTGATCTTGGAACTGCCACCTTTTAATCCATGTAACGAATGACACGAAAAACTAATTTTAAAAAAATTGGACATTTTTATCTTTAAACGCGTTTTCCGGCTAAACTATGCGTCCTAGACCCATCAAACTTTACACTTTTTCTGTCCCTTAAAATTCGATTTGCGGCTAAACTACTTGCCCCAGCGACTTAAAATTTATATATTCGTGATCTTGGAACTGCCACCTTTTAATCCATGTAACGAATGACACGAAAAACTAATTTTAAAAAAATTGGACATTTTTATCTTTAAACGCGTTTTCCGGCTAAACTATGCGTCCTAGACCCATCAAACTTTACACTTTTTCTGTCCCTTAAAATTCGATTTGCGGCTAAACTACTTGCCCCAGCGACTTAAAAATTATATATTCGTGATCTTGGAACTGCCACCTTTTAATCCATGTAACGAATGACACGAAAAACTAATTTTAAAAAAATTGGACATTTTTATCTTTAAACGCGTTTTCCGGCTAAACTATGCGTCCTAGACCCATCAAACTTTACACTTTTTCTGTCCCTTAAAATTCGATTTTCGGCTAAACTACTTGCCCCAGCGACTTAAAAATTATATATTCGTGATCTTGGAACTGCCACCTTTTAATCCATGTAACGAATGACACGAAAAACTAATTTTAAAAAAATTGGACATTTTTATCTTTAAACGCGTTTTCCGGCTAAACTATGCGTCCTAGACCCATCAAACTTTACACTTTTTCTGTCCCTTAAAATTCGATTTGCGGCTAAACTACTTGCCCCAGCGACTTAAAAATTATATATTCGTGATCTTGGAACTGCCACCTTTTAATCCATGTAACGAATGACACGAAAAACTAATTTTAAAAAAATTGGACATTTTTATCTTTAAACGCGTTTTCCGGCTAAACTATGCGTCCTAGACCCATCAAACTTTACACTTTTTCTGTCCCTTAAAATTCGATTTGCGGCTAAACTACTTGCCCCAGCGACTTAAAAATTATATATTCGTGATCTTGGAACTGCCACCTTTTAATCCATGTAACGAATGACACGAAAAACTAATTTTAAAAAAATTGGACATTTTTATCTTTAAACGCGTTTTCCGGCTAAACTATGCGTCCTAGACCCATCAAACTTTACACTTTTTCTGTCCCTTAAAATTCGATTTGCGGCTAAACTACTTGCCCCAGCGACTTAAAAATTATATATTCGTGATCTTGGAACTGCCACCTTTTAATCCATGTAACGAATGACACGAAAAACTAATTTTAAAAAAATTGGACATTTTTATCTTTAAACGCGTTTTCCGGCTAAACTATGCGTCCTAGACCCATCAAACTTTACACTTTTTCTGTCCTTAAAATTCGATTTGCGGCTAAACTACTTGCCCCAGCAACTTAAAAATTATATATTCGTGATCTTGGAACTGCCACCTTTTAATCCATGTAACGAATGACACGAAAAACTAATTTTAAAAAAATTGGACATTTTTATCTTTAAACGCGTTTTCCGGCTAAACTATGCGTCCTAGACCCATCAAACTTTACACTTTTTCTGTCCCTTAAAATTCGATTTGCGGCTAAACTACTTGTCCCAGCGACTTAAAAATTATATATTCGTGATCTTGGAACTGCCACCTTTTAATCCATGTAACGAATGACACGAAAAACTAATTTTAAAAAAATTGGACATTTTTATCTTTAAACGCGTTTTCCGGCTAAACTATGCGTCCTAGACCCATCAAACTTAAAATTCGATTTGCGGCTAAACTACTTGCCCCAGCGACTTAAAAATTATATATTCGTGATCTTGGAACTGCCACCTTTTAATCCATGTAACGAATGACACGAAAAACTAATTTTAAAAAAATTGGACATTTTTATCTTTAAACGCGTTTTCCGGCTAAACTATGCGTCCTAGACCCATCAAACTTAAAATTCGATTTGCGGCTAAACTACTTGCCCCAGCGACTTAAAAATTATATATTCGTGATCTTGGAACTGCCACCTTTTAATCCATGTAACGAATGACACGAAAAACTAATTTTAAAAAAATTGTACATTTTTATCTTAAAACGCGTTTTCCGGCTAAACTATGCGTCCTAGACCCATCAAACTTTACACTTTTTCTGTCCCTTAAAATTCGATTTGCGGCTAAACTACTTGCCCCAGCGACTTAAAAATTATATATTCGTGATCTTGGAACTGCCACCTTTTAATCCATGTAACGAATGACACGAAAAACTAATTTTAAAAAAATTGGACGTTTTTATCTTTAAACGCGTTTTCCGGCTAAACTATGCATCCTAGACCCATCAAACTTTACACTTTTTCTGTCCCTTAAAATTCGATTTGCGGCTAAACTACTTGCCCCAGCGACTTAAAAATTATATATTCGTGATCTTGGAACTGCCACCTTTTAATCCATGTAACGAATGACACGAAAAACTAATTTTAAAAAAATTGGACATTTTTATCTTTAAACGCGTTTTCCGGCTAAACTATGCGTCCTAGACCCATCAAACTTTACACTTTTTCTGTCCCTTAAAATTCGATTTGCGGCTAAACTACTTGCCCCAGCGACTTAAAAATTATATATTCGTGATCTTGGAACTGCCACCTTTTAATCCATGTAACGAATGACACGAAAAACTAATTTTAAAAAAATTGGACATTTTTATCTTTAAACGCGTTTTCCGGCTAAACTATGCGTCCTAGACCCATCAAACTTTACACTTTTTCTGTCCCTTAAAATTCGATTTGCGGCTAAACTACTTGCCCCAGCGACTTAAAAATTATATATTCGTGATCTTGGAACTGCCACCTTTTAATCCATGTAACGAATGACACGAAAAACTAATTTTAAAAAAATTGGACATTTTTATCTTTAAACGCGTTTTCCGGCTAAACTATGCGTCCTAGACCCATCAAACTTTACACTTTTTCTGTCCCTTAAAATTCGATTTGCGGCTAAACTACTTGCCCCAGCGACTTAAAAATTATATATTCGTGATCTTGGAACTGCCACCTTTTAATCCATGTAACGAATGACACGAAAAACTAATTTTAAAAAAATTGGACATTTTTATCCTTAAACGCGTTTTCCGGCTAAACTATGCGTCCTAGACCCATCAAACTTTACACTTTTTCTGTCCCTTAAAATTCGATTTGCGGCTAAACTACTTGCCCCAGCGACTTAAAAATTATATATTCGTGATCTTGGAACTGCCACCTTTTAATCCATGTAACGAATGACACGAAAAACTAATTTTAAAAAAAATTGGACATTTTTATCTTTAAACGCGTTTTCCGGCTAAACTATGCGTCCTAGACCCATCAAACTTTACACTTTTTCTGTCCCTTAAAATTCGATTTGCGGCTAAACTACTTGTCCCAGCGACTTAAAAATTATATATTCGTGATCTTGGAACTGCCACCTTTTAATCCATGTAACGAATGACACGAAAAACTAATTTTAAAAAAATTGGACATTTTTATCTTTAAACGCGTTTTCCGGCTAAACTATGCGTCCTAGACCCATCAAACTTTACACTTTTTCTGTCCCTTAAAATTCGATTTGCGGCTAAACTACTTGCCCCAGCGACTTAAAAATTATATATTCGTGATCTTGGAACTGCCACCTTTTAATCCATGTAACGAACGACACGAAAAACTAATTTTAAAAAAAATTGGACATTTTTATCTTTAAACGCGTTTTCCGGCTAAACTATGCGTCCTAGACCCATCAAACTTTACACTTTTTCTGTCCCTTAAAATTCGATTTGCGGCTAAACTACTTGTCCCAGCGACTTAAAAATTATATATTCGTGATCTTGGAACTGCCACCTTTTAATCCATGTAACGAATGACACGAAAAACTAATTTTAAAAAAATTGGACATTTTTATCTTTAAACGCGTTTTCCGGCTAAACTATGCGTCCTAGACCCATCAAACTTTACACTTTTTCTGTCCCTTAAAATTCGATTTGCGGCTAAACTACTTGCCCCAGCGACTTAAAAATTATATATTCGTGATCTTGGAACTGCCACCTTTTAATCCATGTAACGAACGACACGAAAAACTAATTTTAAAAAAATTGGACATTTTTATCTTTAAACGCGTTTTCCGGCTAAACTATGCGTCCTAGACCCATCAAACTTTACACTTTTTCTGTCCCTTAAAATTCGATTTGCGGCTAAACTACTTGCCCCAGCGACTTAAAAATTATATATTCGTGATCTTGGAACTGCCACCTTTTAATCCATGTAACGAATGGCACGAAAAACTAATTTTAAAAAAATTGGACATTTTTATCTTTAAACGCGTTTTCCGGCTAAACTATGCGTCCTAGACCCATCAAACTTTACACTTTTTCTGTCCCTTAAAATTCGATTTGCCGCTAAACTACTTGCCCCAGCGACTTAAAAATTATATATTCGTGATTTTGGAACTGCCACCTTTTAATCCATGTAACGAATGACACGAAAAACTAATTTTAAAAAAATTGGACATTTTTATCTTTAAACGCGTTTTCCGGCTAAACTATGCGTCCTAGACCCATCAAACTTTACACTTTTTCTGTCCCTTAAAATTCGATTTGCCGCTAAACTACTTGCCCCAGCGACTTAAAAATTATATATTCGTGATCTTGGAACTGCCACCTTTTAATCCATGTAACGAATGATACGAAAAACTAATTTTAAAAAAATTGGACATTTTTATCTTTAAACGCGTTTTCCGGCTAAACTATGCATCCTAGACCCATCAAACTTTACACTTTTTCTGTCCCTTAAAATTCGATTTGCGGCTAAACTACTTGCCCCAGCGACTTAAAAATTATATATTCGTGATCTTGTAACTGCCACCTTTTAATCCATGTAACGAATGACACGAAAAACTAATTTTAAAAAAAGTGGACATTTTTATCTTTAAACGCGTTTTCCGGCTAAACTATGCGTCCTAGACCCATCAAACTTTACACTTTTTCTGTCCCTTAAAATTCGATTTGCGGCTAAACTACTTGCCCCAGCGACTTAAAAATTATATATTCGTGATCTTGGAACTGCCACCTTTTAATCCATGTAACGAATGACACGAAAAACTAATTTTAAAAAAATTGGACATTTTTATCTTTAAACGCGTTTTCCGGCTAAACTATGCGTCCTAGACCCATCAAACTTTACACTTTTTCTGTCCCTTAAAATTCGATTTGCGGCTAAACTACTTGCCCCAGCGACTTAAAAATTATATATTCGTGATCTTGGAACTGCCACCTTTTAATCCATGTAACGAATGACACGAAAAACTTATTTTAAAAAAATTGGACATTTTTATCTTTAAACGCGTTTTCCGGCTAAACTATGCGTCCTAGACCCATCAAACTTTACACTTTTTCTGTCCCTTAAAATTCGATTTGCGGCTAACCTACTTGCCCCAGCGACTTAAAAATTATATATTCGTGATCTTGGAACTGCCACCTTTTAATCCATGTAACGAATGACACGAAAAACTAATTTTAAAAAAATTGGACATTTTTATCTTTAAACGCGTTTTCCGGCTAAACTATGCGTCCTAGACCCATCAAACTTTACACTTTTTCTGTCCCTTAAAATTCGATTTGCGGCTAAACTACTTGCCCCAGCGACTTAAAAATTATATATTCGTGATCTTGGAACTGCCACCTTTTAATCCATGTAACGAATGACACGAAAAACTAATTTTAAAAAAATTGGACATTTTTATCTTAAAACGCGTTTTCCGGCTAAGCTATGCGTCCTAGACCCATCAAACTTTACACTTTTTCTGTCCCTTAAAATTCGATTTGCGGCTAAACTACTTGCCCCAGCGACTTAAAAATTATATATTCGTGATCTTGGAACTGCCACCTTTTAATCCATGTAACGAATGACACGAAAAACTAATTTTAAAAAAATTGGACATTTTTATCTTTAAACGCGTTTTCCGGCTAAACTATGCGTCCTAGACCCATCAAACTTTACACTTTTTCTGTCCCTTAAAATTCGATTTGCGGCTAAACTACTTGCCCCAGCGACTTAAAAATTATATATTCGTGATCTTGGAACTGCCACCTTTTAATCCATGTAACGAATGACACGAAAAACTAATTTTAAAAAAATTGGACATTTTTATCTTTAAACGCGTTTTCCGGCTAAACTATGCATCCTAGACCCATCAAACTTTACACTTTTTCTGTCCCTTAAAATTCGATTTTCGGCTAAACTACTTGCCCCAGTGACTTAAAAATTATATATTCGTGATCTTGGAACTGCCACCTTTTAATCCATGTAACGAATGACACGAAAAACTAATTTTAAAAAAATTGGACATTTTTATCTTTAAACGCGTTTTCCGGCTGAACTATGCGTCCTAGACCCATCAAACTTTACACTTTTTCTGTCCCTTAAAATTCGATTTGCGGCTAAACTACTTGCCCCAGCGACTTAAAAATTATATATTCGTGATCTTGGAACTGCCACCTTTTAATCCATGTAACGAATGACACGAAAAACTAATTTTAAAAAAATTGGACATTTTTATCTTTAAACGCGTTTTCCGGCTAAACTATGCGTCCTAGACCCATCAAACTTTACACTTTTTCTGTCCCTTAAAATTCGATTTGCGGCTAAACTACTTGCCCCAGCGACTTAAAAATTATATATTCGTGATCTTGGAACTGCCACCTTTTAATCCATGTAACGAATGACACGAAAAACTAATTTTAAAAAAATTGGAAATTTTTGTCTTTAAACGCGTTTTCCGGCTAAACTATGCGTCCTAGACCCATCAAACTTTACACTTTTTCTGTCCCTTAAAATTCGATTTGCGGCTAAACTACTTGCTCCAGCGACTTAAAAATTATATATTCGTGATCTTGGAACTGCCACCTTTTAATCCATGTAACAAATGACACGAAAAACTAATTTTAAAAAAATTGGACATTTTTATCTTTAAACGCGTTTTCCGGCTAAACTATGCGTCCTAGACCCATCAAACTTTACACTTTTTCTGTCCCTTAAAATTCGATTTGCGGCTAAACTACTTGCCCCAGCGACTTAAAAATTATATATTCGTGATCTTGGAACTGCCACCTTTTAATCCATGTAACGAATGACACGAAAAACTAATTTTAAAAAAAATTGGACATTTTTATCTTTAAACGCGTTTTCCGGCAAAACTATGCGTCCTAGACCCATCAAACTTTACACTTTTTCTGTCCCTTAAAATTCGATTTGCGGCTAAACTACTTGCCCCAGCGACTTAAAAATTATATATTCGTGATCTTGGAACTGCCACCTTTTAATCCATGTAACGAATGACACGAAAAACTAATTTTAAAAAAATTGGACATTTTTATCTTTAAACGCGTTTTCCGGCTAAACTATGCATCCTAGACCCATCAAACTTTACACTTTTTCTGTCCCTTAAAATTCGATTTGCGGCTAAACTACTTGCCCCAGCGACTTAAAAATTATATATTCGTGATCTTGGAACTGCCACCTTTTAATCCATGTAACGAATGACACGAAAAACTAATTTTAAAAAAATTGGACATTTTTATCTTTAAACGCGTTTTCCGGCTAAACTATGCGTCCTAGACCCATCAAACTTTACACTTTTTCTGTCCCTTAAAATTCGATTTGCGGCTAAACTACTTGCCCCAGCGACTTAAAAATTATATATTCGTGATCTTGGAACTGCCACCTTTTAATCCATGTAACGAATGACACGAAAAACTAATTTTAAAAAAATTGGACATTTTTATCTTTAAACGCGTTTTCCGGCTAAACTATGCGTCCTAGACCCATCAAACTTTACACTTTTTCTGTCCCTTAAAATTCGATTTGCGGCTAAACTACTTGCCCCAGCGACTTAAAAATTATATATTCGTGATCTTGGAACTGCCACCTTTTAATCCATGTAACGAATGACACGAAAAACTAATTTTAAAAAAAATTGGACATTTTTATCTTTAAACGCGTTTTCCGGCTAAACTATGCGTCCTAGACCCATCAAACTTTACACTTTTTCTGTCCCTTAAAATTCGATTTGCGGCTAAACTACTTGCCCCAGCGACTTAAAAATTATATATTCGTGATCTTGGAACTGCCACCTTTTAATCCATGTAACGAATGACACGAAAAACTAATTTTAAAAAAATTGGACATTTTTGTCTTTAAACGCGTTTTCCGGCTAAACTATGCGTCCTAGACCCTCAAACTTTACACTTTTTCTGTCCCTTAAAATTCGATTTGCGGCTAAACTACTTGCTCCAGCGACTTAAAAATTATATATTCGTGATCTTGGAACTGCCACCTTTTAATCCATGTAACGAATGACACGAAAAACTAATTTTAAAAAAATTGGACATTTTTATCTTTAAACGCGTTTTCCGGCTAAACTATGCGTCCTAGACCCATCAAACTTTACACTTTTTCTGTCCCTTAAAATTCGATTTGCGGCTAAACTACTTGCCCCAGCGACTTAAAAATTATATATTCGTGATCTTGGAACTGCCACCTTTTAATCCATGTAACGAATGACACGAAAAACTAATTTTAAAAAAACTGGACATTTTTATCTTTAAACGCGTTTTCCGGCAAAACTATGCGTCCTAGACCCATCAAACTTTACACTTTTTCTGTCCCTTAAAATTCGATTTGCGGCTAAACTACTTGCCCCAGCGACTTAAAAATTATATATTCGTGATCTTGGAACTGCCACCTTTTAATCCATGTAACGAATGACACGAAAAACTAATTTTAAAAAAATTGGACATTTTTATCTTTAAACGCGTTTTCCGGCTAAACTATGCGTCCTAGACCCATCAAACTTTACATTTTATCTGTCCCTTAAAATTCGATTTGCGGCTAAACTACTTGCCCCAGCGACTTAAAAATTATATATTCGTGATCTTGGAACTGCCACCTTTTAATCCATGTAACGAATGACACGAAAAATTAATTTTAAAAAAATTGGACATTTTTATCTTTAAACGCGTTTTCCGGCTAAACTATGCGTCCTAGACCCATCAAACTTTACACTTTTTCTGTCCCTTAAAATTCGATTTGCGGCTAAACTACTTGCCCCAGCGACTTAAAAATTATATATTCGTGATCTTGGAACTGCCACCTTTTAATCCATGTAACGAATGACACGAAAAACTAATTTTAAAAAAATTGGACATTTTTATCTTTAAACGCGTTTTCCGGCTAAACTATGCGTCCTAGACCCATCAAACTTTACACTTTTTCTGTCCCTTAAAATTCGATTTGCGGCTAAACTACTTGCCCCAGCGACTTAAAAATTATATATTCGTGATCTTGGAACTGCCACCTTTTAATCCATGTAACGAATGACACGAAAAACTAATTTTAAAAAAATTGGACATTTTTATCTTTAAACGCGTTTTCTGGCTAAACTATGCGTCCTAGACCCATCAAACTTTACACTTTTTCTGTCCCTTAAAATTCGATTTGCGGCTAAACTACTTGCCCCAGCGACTTAAAAATTATATATTCGTGATCTTGGAACTGCCACGTTTTAATCCATGTAACGAATGACACGAAAAACTAATTTTAAAAAAATTGGACATTTTTATCTTTAAACGCGTTTTCCGGCTAAACTATGCGTCCTAGACCCATCAAACTTTACACTTTTTCTGTCCCTTAAAATTCGATTTGCGGCTAAACTACTTGCCCCAGCGACTTAAAAATTATATATTCGTGATCTTGGAACTGCCACCTTTTAATCCATGTAACGAATGACACGAAAAACTAATTTGAAAAAAATTGGACATTTTTATCTTTAAACGCGTTTTCCGGCTAAACTATGCGTCCTAGACCCATCAAACTTTACACTTTTTCTGTCCCTTAAAATTCGATTTGCAGCTAAACTACTTGCCCCAGCGACTTAAAAATTATATATTCGTGATCTTGGAACTGCCACCTTTTAATCCATGTAACGAATGACACGAAAAACTAATTTTAAAAAAATTGGACATTTTTATCTTTAAACGCGTTTTCCGGCTAAGCTATGCGTCCTAGACCCATCAAACCTTACACTTTTTCTGTCCCTTAAAATTCGATTTGCGGCTAAACTACTTGCCCCAGCGACTTAAAAATTATATATTCGTGATCTTGGAACTGCCACCTTTTAATCCATGTAACGAATGACACGAAAAACTAATTTTAAAAAAATTGGACATTTTTATCTTTAAACGCGTTTTCCGGCTAAACTATGCGTCCTAGACCCATCAAACTTTACACTTTTTCTGTCCCTTAAAATTCGATTTGCGGCTAAACTACTTGCCCCAGCGACTTAAAAATTATATATTCGTGATCTTGGAACTGCCACCTTTTAATCCATGTAACGAATGACACATAAAACTAATTTTAAAAAAATTGGACATTTTTATCTTTAAACGCGTTTTCCGGCTAAACTATGCGTCCTAGACCCATCAAACTTTACACTTTTTCTGTCCCTTAAAATTCGATTTGCGGCTAAACTACTTGCCCCAGCGACTTAAAAATTATATATTCGTGATCTTGGAACTGCCACCTTTTAATCCATGTAACGAATGACACGAAAAACTAATTTTAAAAAAATTGGACATTTTTATCTTTAAACGCGTTTTCCGGCTAAACTATGCGTCCTAGACCCATCAAACTTTACACTTTTTCTGTCCCTTAAAATTCGATTTGCGGCTAAACTACTTGCCCCAGCGACTTAAAAATTATATGTTCGTGATCTTGGAACTGCCACCTTTTAATCCATGTAACGAATGACACGAAAAACTAATTTTAAAAAAAATTGGACATTTTTATCTTTAAACGCATTTTCCGGCTAAACTATGCATCCTAGACCCATCAAACTTTACACTTTTTCTGTCCCTTAAAATTCGATTTGCGGCTAAACTACTTGCCCCAGCGACTTAAAAATTATATATTCGTGATCTTGGAACTGCCACCTATTAATCCATGTAACGAATGACACGAAAAACTAATTTTAAAAAAATTGGACATTTTTATCTTTAAACGCGTTTTCCGGCTAAACTATGCGTCCTAGACCCATCAAACTTTACAATTTTTCTGTCCCTTAAAATTCGATTTGCGGCTAAACTACTTGCCCCAGCGGCTTAAAAATTATATATTCGTGATCTTGGAACTGCCACCTTTTAATCCATGTAACGAATGACACGAAAAACTAATTTTAAAAAAATTGGACATTTTTATCTTTAAACGCGTTTTCCGGCTAAACTATGCGTCCTAGACCCATCAAACTTTACACTTTTTCTGTCCCTTAAAATTCGATTTGCAGCTAAACTACTTGCCCCAGCGACTTAAAAATTATATATTCGTGATCTTGGAACTGCCACCTTTTAATCCATGTAACGAATGACACGAAAAACTAATTTTAAGAAAATTGGACATTTTTATCTTTAAACGCGTTTTCCGGCTAAGCTATGCGTCCTAGACCCATCAAACCTTACACTTTTTCTGTCCCTTAAAATTCGATTTGCGGCTAAACTACTTGCCCCAGCGACTTAAAAATTATATATTCGTGATCTTGGAACTGCCACCTTTTAATCCATGTAACGAATGACACGAAAAACTAATTTTAAAAAAATTGGACATTTTTATCTTTAAACGCGTTTTCCGGCTAAACTATGCGTCCTAGACCCATCAAACTTTACACTTTTTCTGTCCCTTAAAATTCGATTTGCGGCTAAACTACTTGCCCCAGCGACTTAAAAATTATATATTCGTGATCTTGGAACTGCCACCTTTTAATCCATGTAACGAATGACACATAAAACTAATTTTAAAAAAATTGGACATTTTTATCTTTAAACGCGTTTTCCGGCTAAACTATGCGTCCTAGACCCATCAAACTTTACACTTTTTCTGTCCCTTAAAATTCGATTTGCGGCTAAACTACTTGCCCCAGCGACTTAAAAATTATATGTTCGTGATCTTGGAACTGCCACCTTTTAATCCATGTAACGAATGACACGAAAAACTAATTTTAAAAAAATTGGACATTTTTATCTTTAAACGCGTTTTCCGGCTAAACTATGCGTCCTAGACCCATCAAACTTTACAATTTTTCTGTCCCTTAAAATTCGATTTGCGGCTAAACTACTTGCCCCAGCGGCTTAAAAATTATATATTCGTGATCTTGGAACTGCCACCTTTTAATCCATGTAACGAATGACACGAAAAACTAATTTTAAAAAAATTGGACATTTTTATCTTTAAACGCGTTTTCCGGCTAAACTATGCGTCCTAGACCCATCAAACTTTACACTTTTTCTGTCCCTTAAAATTCGATTTGCAGCTAAACTACTTGCCCCAGCGACTTAAAAATTATATATTCGTGATCTTGGAACTGCCACCTTTTAATCCATGTAACGAATGACACGAAAAACTAATTTTAAAAAAATTGGACATTTTTATCTTTAAACGCGTTTTCCGGCTAAGCTATGCGTCCTAGACCCATCAAACCTTACACTTTTTCTGTCCCTTAAAATTCGATTTGCGGCTAAACTACTTGCCCCAGCGACTTAAAAATTATATATTCGTGATCTTGGAACTGCCACCTTTTAATCCATGTAACGAATGACACGAAAAACTAATTTTAAAAAAATTGGACATTTTTATCTTTAAACGCGTTTTCCGGCTAAACTATGCGTCCTAGACCCATCAAACTTTACACTTTTTCTGTCCCTTAAAATTCGATTTGCGGCTAAACTACTTGCCCCAGCGACTTAAAAATTATATATTCGTGATCTTGGAACTGCCACCTTTTAATCCATGTAACGAATGACACATAAAACTAATTTTAAAAAAATTGGACATTTTTATCTTTAAACGCGTTTTCCGGCTAAACTATGCGTCCTAGACCCATCAAACTTTACACTTTTTCTGTCCCTTAAAATTCGATTTGCGGCTAAACTACTTGCCCCAGCGACTTAAAAATTATATATTCGTGATCTTGGAACTGCCACCTTTTAATCCATGTAACGAATGACACGAAAAACTAATTTTAAAAAAATTGGACATTTTTATCTTTAAACGCGTTTTCCGGCTAAACTATGCGTCCTAGACCCATCAAACTTTACACTTTTTCTGTCCCTTAAAATTCGATTTGCGGCTAAACTACTTGCCCCAGCGACTTAAAAATTATATGTTCGTGATCTTGGAACTGCCACCTTTTAATCCATGTAACGAATGACACGAAAAACTAATTTTAAAAAAATTGGACATTTTTATCTTTAAACGCATTTTCCGGCTAAACTATGCATCCTAGACCCATCAAACTTTACACTTTTTCTGTCCCTTAAAATTCGATTTGCGGCTAAACTACTTGCCCCAGCGACTTAAAAATTATATATTCGTGATCTTGGAACTGCCACCTATTAATCCATGTAACGAATGACACGAAAAACTAATTTTAAAAAAATTGGACATTTTTATCTTTAAACGCGTTTTCCGGCTAAACTATGCGTCCTAGACCCATCAAACTTTACAATTTTTCTGTCCCTTAAAATTCGATTTGCGGCTAAACTACTTGCCCCAGCGGCTTAAAAATTATATATTCGTGATCTTGGAACTGCCACCTTTTAATCCATGTAACGAATGACACGAAAAACTAATTTTAAAAAAATTGGACATTTTTATCTTTAAACGCGTTTTCCGGCTAAACTATGCGTCCTAGACCCATCAAACTTTACACTTTTTCTCTCCCTTAAAATTCGATTTGCGGCTAAACTACTTGCCCCAGCGACTTAAAAATTATATATTCGTGATCTTGGAACTGCCACCTTTTAATCCATGTAACGAATGACACGAAAAACTAATTTAAAAAAAATTGGACATTTTTATCTTTAAACGCGTTTTCCGGCTAAACTATGCGTCCTAGACCCATCAAACTTTACACTTTTTCTGTCCCTTAAAATTCGATTTGCGGCTAAGCTACTTGCCCCAGCGACTTAAAAATTATATATTCGTGATCTTGGAACTGCCACCTTTTAATCCATGTAACGAATGACACGAAAAACTAATTTTTAAAAAATTGGACATTTTTATCTTTAAACGCGTTTTCCGGCTAAACTATGCGTCCTAGACCCATCAAACTTTACACTTTTTCTGTCCCTTAAAATTCGATTTGCGGCTAAACTACTTGCCCCAGCGACTTAAAAATTATATATTCGTGATCTTGGAACTGCCACCTTTTAATCCATGTAACGAATAACACGAAAAACTAATTTTAAAAAAATTGGACATTTTTATCTTTAAACGCGTTTTCCGCCTAAACTATGCGTCCTAGACCCATCAAACTTTACACTTTTTCTGTCCCTTAAAATTCGATTTGCGGCTAAACTACTTGCCCCAGCGACTTAAAAATTATATATTCGTGATCTTGGAACTGCCACCTTTTAAAATATGTAACGAATGACACGAAAAACTAATTTTAAAAAAATTGGACATTTTTATCTTTAAACGAGTTTTCCGGCTAAGCTATGCGTCCTAGACCCATCAAACTTTACACTTTTTCTGTCCCTTAAAATTCGATTTGCGGCTAAACTACTTGCCCAAGCGACTTAAAAATTATATATTCGTGATCTTGGAACTGCCACCTTTTAATCCATGTAACGAATGACACGAAAAACTAATTTTAAAAAAATTGGACATTTTTATCTTTAAACGCGTTTTCCGGCTAAACTATGCGTCCTAGACCCATCAAACTTTACACTTTTTCTGTCCCTTAAAATTCGATTTGCGGCTAAACTACTTGCCCCAGCGACTTAAAAATTATATATTCGTGATCTTGGAACTGCCACCTTTTAATCCATGTAACGAATGACACGAAAAACTAATTTTAAAAAAATTGCACATTTTTATCTTTAAACGCGTTTTCCGGCTAATCTATGCGTCCTAGACCCATCAAACTTTACACTTTTTCTGTCCCTTAAAATTCGATTTGCGGCTAAACTACTTGCCCCAGCGACTTAAAAATTATATATTCGTGATCTTGGAACTGCCACCTTTTAATCCATGTAACGAATGACACGAAAAACTAATTTTAAAAAAATTGGACATTTTTATCTTTAAACGCGTTTTCCGGCTAAACTATGCGTCCTAGACCCATCAAACTTTACACTTTTTCTGTCCCTTAAAATTCGATTTGCGGCTAAACTACTTGCCCCAGCGACTTAAAAATTATATATTCGTGATCTTGGAACTGCCACCTTTTAATCCATATAACGAATGACACGAAAAACTAATTTTAAAAAAATTGGACATTTTTATCTTTAAACGCGTTTTCCGGCTAAACTATGCGTCCTAGACCCATCAAACTTTACACTTTTTCTGTCCCTTAAAATTCGATTTGCGGCTAAACTATTTGCCCCAGCGACTTAAAAATTATATATTCGTGATCTTGGAACTGCCACCTTTTAATCCATGTAACGAATGACACGAAAAACTAATTTTAAAAAAATTGGACATTTTTATCTTTAAACGCGTTTTCCGGCTAAACTATGCGTCCTAGACCCATCAAACTTTACACTTTTTCTGTCCCTTAAAATTCGATTTGCGGCTAAACTACTTGCCCCAGCGACTTAAAAATTATATATTCGTGATCTTGGAACTGCCACCTTTTAATCCATGTAACGAATGACACGAAAAACTAATTTTAAAAAAATTGGACATTTTTATCTTTAAACGCGTTTTCCGGCTAAACTGTGCGTCCTAGACCCATCAAACTTTACACTTTTTCTGTCCCTTAAAATTCGATTTGCGGCTAAACTACTTGCCCCAGCGACTTAAAAATTATATATTCGTGATCTTGGAACTGCCACCTTTTAATGCATGTAACGAATGACACGAAAAACTAATTTTTAAAAAATTGGACATTTTTATCTTTAAACGCGTTTTCCGGCTAAACTATGCGTCCTAGACCCATCAAACTTTACACTTTTTCTGTCCCTTAAAATTCGATTTGCGGCTAAACTACTTGCCCCAGCGACTTAAAAATTATATATTCGTGATCTTGGAACTGCCACCTTTTAATCCATGTAACGAATGACACGAAAAACTAATTTTAAAAAAATTGGACATTTTTATCTTTAAACGCGTTTTCCGGCTAAACAATGCGTCCTAGTCATATCAAACTTTACACTTTTTCTGTCCCTTAAAATTCGATTTGCGGCTAAACTACTTGCCCCAGCGACTTAAAAATTATATATTCGTGATCTTGGAACTGCCACCTTTTAATCCATGTAACGAATGACACGAAAAACTAATTTTAAAAAAATTGGACATTTTTATCTTTAAACGCGTTTTCCGGCTAAACTATGCGTCCTAGACCCATCAAACTTTACATTTTATCTGTCCCTTAAAATTCGATTTGCGGCTAAACTACTTGCCCCAGCGACTTAAAAATTATATATTCGTGATCTTGGAACTGCCACCTTTTAATCCATGTAACGAATGACACGAAAAACTAATTTTAAAAAAATTGGACATTTTTATCTTTAAACGCGTTTTCCGGCTAAACTATGCGTCCTAGACCCATCAAACTTTACACTTTTTCTGTCCCTTAAAATTCGATTTGCGGCTAAACTACTTGCCCCAGCGACTTAAAAATTATATATTCGTGATCTTGGAACTGCCACCTTTTAATCCATGTAACGAATGACACGAAAAACTAATTTTAAAAAAATTGGACATTTTTATCTTTAAACGCGTTTTCCGGCTAAACTATGCGTCCTAGACCCATCAAACTTTACACTTTTTCTGTCCCTTAAAATTCGATTTGCGGCTAA
Source organism: Philhelius pedissequus (assembly GCA_910595825.1). Taxonomy (NCBI): domain Eukaryota; kingdom Metazoa; phylum Arthropoda; class Insecta; order Diptera; family Syrphidae; genus Philhelius; species Philhelius pedissequus. Next base: position 15,600,302 of record OU343164.1, on the reverse strand, counting down.
ACTACTTGCCCCAGCGACTTAAAAATTATATATTCGTGATCTTGGAACTGCCACCTTTTAATCCATGTAACGAATGACACGAAAAACAAATTTTAAAAAAATTGGACATTTTTATCTTTAAACGCGTTTTCCGGCTAAACTATGCGTCCTAGACCCATCAAACTTTACACTTTTTCTGTCCCTTAAAATTCGATTTGCGGCTAAACTACTTGCCCCAGCGACTTAAAAATTATATATTCGTGATCTTGGAACTGCCACCTTTTAATCCATGTAACGAATGACACGAAAAACTAATTTTAAAAAAATTGGACATTTTTATCTTTAAACGCGTTTTCCGGCTAAACTATGCGTCCTAGACCCATCAAACTTTACACTTTTTCTGTCCCTTAAAATTCGATTTGCGGCTAAACTACTTGCCCCAGCGACTTAAAAATTATATATTCGTGATCTTGGAACTGCCACCTTTTAATCCATGTAACGAATGACACGAAAAACTAATTTTAAAAAAATTGGACATTTTTATCTTTAAACGCGTTTTCCGGCTAAACTATGCGTCCTAGACCCATCAAACTTTACACTTTTTCTGTCCCTTAAAATTCGATTTGCGGCTAAACTACTTGCCCCAGCGACTTAAAAATTATATATTCGTGATCTTGGAACTGCCACCTTTTAATCCATGTAACGAATGACACGAAAAACTAATTTTAAAAAAATTGGACATTTTTATCTTTAAACGCGTTTTCCGGCTAAACTATGCGTCCTAGACCCATCAAACTTTACATTTTATCTGTCCCTTAAAATTCGATTTGCGGCTAAACTACTTGCCCCAGCGACTTAAAAATTATATATTCGTGATCTTGGAACTGCCACCTTTTAATCCATGTAACGAATGACACGAAAAACTAATTTTAAAAAAATTGGACATTTTTATCTTTAAACGCGTTTTCCGGCTAAACTATGCGTCCTAGACCCATCAAACTTTACACCTTTTCTGTCCCTTAAAATTCGATTTGCGGCTAAACTACTTGCCCCAGCGACCTAAAAATTATATATTCGTGATCTTGGAACTGCCACCTTTTAATCCATGTAACGAATGACACGAAAAACTAATTTTAAAAAAATTGGACATTTTTATCTTTAAACGCGTTTTCCGGCTAAACTATGCGTCCTAGACCCATCAAACTTTACACTTTTTCTGTCCCTTAAAATTCGATTTGCGGCTAAACTACTTGCCCCAGCGACTTAAAAATTATATATTCGTGATCTTGGAACTGCCACCTTTTAATCCATGTAACGAATGACACGAAAAACTAATTTTAAAAAAATTGGACATTTTTATCTTTAAACGCGTTTTCCGGCTAAACTATGCGTCCTAGACCCATCAAACGTTACACTTTTTCTGTCCCTTAAAATTCGATTTGCGGCTAAACTACTTGCCCCAGCGACTTAAAAATTATATATTCGTGATCTTGGAACTGCCACCTTTTAATCCATGTAACGAATGACATGAAAAACTAATTTTAAAAAAATTGGACATTTTTATCTTTAAACGCGTTTTCCGGCTAAACTATGCGTCCCAGACCCATCAAACTTTACACTTTTTCTGTCCCTTAAAATTCGATTTGCGGCTAAACTACTTGCCCCAGCGAATTAAAAATTATATATTCGTGATCTTGGAACTGCCACCTTTTAATCCATGTAACGAATGACACGAAAAACTAATTTTAAAAAAATTGGACATTTTTATCTTTAAACGCGTTTTCCGGCTAAACTATGCGTCCTAGACCCATCAAACTTTACACTTTTTCTGTCCCTTAAAATTCGATTTGCGGCTAAACTACTTGCCCCAGCGACTTAAAAATTATATATTCGTGATCTTGGAACTGCCACCTTTTAATCCATGTAACGAATGACACGAAAAACTAATTTTAAAAAAATTGGACATTTTTATCTTTAAACGCGTTTTCCGGCTAAACTATGCGTCCTAGACCCATCAAACGTTACACTTTTTCTGTCCCTTAAAATTCGATTTGCGGCTAAACTACTTGCCCCAGCGACTTAAAAATTATATATTCGTGATCTTGGAACTGCCACCTTTTAATCCATGTAACGAATGACATGAAAAACTAATTTTAAAAAAATTGGACATTTTTATCTTTAAACGCGTTTTCCGGCTAAACTATGCGTCCTAGACCCATCAAACTTTACACTTTTTCTGTCCCTTAAAATTCGATTTGCGGCTAAACTACTTGCCCCAGCGAATTAAAAATTATATATTCGTGATCTTGGAACTGCCACCTTTTAATCCATGTAACGAATGACACGAAAAACTAATTTTAAAAAAATTGGACATTTTTATCTTTAAACGCGTTTTCCGGCTAAACTATGCATCCTAGACCCATCAAACTTTACACTTTTTCTGTCTCTTAAAATTCGATTTGCGGCTAAACTACTTGCCCCAGCGACTTAAAAATTATATATTCGTGATCTTGGAACTGCCACCTTTTAATCCATGTAACGAATGACACGAAAAACTAATTTTAAAAAAATTGGACATTTTTATCTTTAAACGCGTTTTCCGGCTAAACTATGCGTCCTAGACCCATCAAACTTTACACTTTTTCTGTCCCTTAAAATTCGATTTGCGGCTAAACTACTTGCCCCAGCGACTTAAAAATTATATATTCGTGATCTTGGAACTGCCACCTTTTAATCCATGTAACGAATGACACGAAAAACTAATTTTAAAAAAATTGGACATTTTTATCTTTAAACGCGTTTTCCGGCTAAACTATGCGTCCTAGACCCATCAAACTTTACACTTTTTCTGTCCCTTAAAATTCGATTTGCGGCTAAGCTACTTGCCCCAGCGACTTAAAAATTATATATTCGTGATCTTGGAACTGCCACCTTTTAATCCATGTAACGAATGACACGAAAATCTAATTTTAAAAAAAATTGGACATTTTTATCTTTAAACGCGTTTTCCGGCTAAACTATGCGTCCTAGACCCATCAAACTTTACACTTTTTCTGTCCCTTAAAATTCGATTTGCGGCTAAACTACTTGCCCCAGCGACTTAAAAATTATATATTCGTGATCTTGGAACTGCCACCTTTTAATCCATGTAACGAATGACACGAAAAACTAATTTTAAAAAAAAATTGGACATTTTTATCTTTAAACGCGTTTTCCGGCTAAACTATGCGTCCTAGACCCATCAAACTTTACACTTTTTCTGTCCCTTAAAATTCGATTTGCGGCTAAACTACTTGCCCCAGCGACTTAAAAATTATATATTCGTGATCTTGGAACTGCCACCTTTTAATCCATGTAACGAATGACACGAAAAACTAATTTAAAAAAAATTGGACATTTTTATCTTTAAACGCGTTTTCCGGCTAAACTATGCGTCCTAGACCCATCAAACTTTACACTTTTTCTGTCCCTTAAAATTCGATTTGCGGCTAAACTACTTGCCCCAGCGACTTAAAAATTATATATTCGTGATCTTGGAACTGCCACCTTTTAATCCATGTAACGAATGACACGAAAAACTAATTTTAAAAAAATTGGACATTTTTATCTTTAAACGCGTTTTCCGGCTAAACTATGCGTCCTAGACCCATCAAACTTTACACTTTTTCTGTCCCTTAAAATTCGATTTGCGGCTAAACTACTTGCCCCAGCGACTTAAAAATTATATATTCGTGATCTTGGAACTGCCACCTTTTAATCCATGTAACGAATGACACGAAAAACTAATTTTAAAAAAATTGGACATTTTTATCTTTAAACGCGTTTTCCGGCTAAACTATGCGTCCTAGACCCATCAAACTTTACACTTTTTCTGTCCCTTAAAATTCGATTTGCGGCTAAACTACTTGCCCCAGCGACTTAAAAATTATATATTCGTGATCTTGGAACTGCCACCTTTTAATCCATGTAACGAATGACACGAAAAACTAATTTTAAAAAAATTGGACATTTTTATCTTTAAACGCGTTTTCCGGCTAAACTGTGCGTCCTAGACCCATCAAACTTTACACTTTTTCTGTCCCTTAAAATTCGATTTGCGGCTAAACTACTTGCCCCAGCGACTTAAAAATTATATATTCGTGATCTTGGAACTGCCACCTTTTAATCCATGTAACGAATGACACGAAAAACTAATTTTTAAAAAATTGGACATTTTTATCTTTAAACGCGTTTTCCGGCTAAACTATGCGTCCTAGACCCATCAAACTTTACACTTTTTCTGTCCCTTAAAATTCGATTTGCGGCTAAACTACTTGCCCCAGCGACTTAAAAATTATATATTCGTGATCTTGGAACTGCCACCTTTTAATCCATGTAACGAATGACACGACCAACTAATTTTAAAAAAATTGGACATTTTTATCTTTAAACGCGTTTTCCGGCTAAACAATGCGTCCTAGTCATATCAAACTTTACACTTTTTCTGTCCCTTAAAATTCGATTTGCGGCTAAACTACTTGCCCCAGCGACTTAAAAATTATATATTCGTGATCTTGGAACTGCCACCTTTTAATCCATGTAACGAATGACACGAAAAACTAATTTTAAAAAAATTGGACATTTTTATCTTTAAACGCGTTTTCCGGCTAAACTATGCATCCTAGACCCATCAAACTTTACACTTTTTCTGTCTCTTAAAATTCGATTTGCGGCTAAACTACTTGCCCCAGCGACTTAAAAATTATATATTCGTGATCTTGGAACTGCCACCTTTTAATCCATGTAACGAATGACACGAAAAACTAATTTTAAAAAAATTGGACATTTTTATCTTTAAACGCGTTTTCCGGCTAAACTATGCGTCCTAGACCCATCAAACTTTACACTTTTTCTGTCCCTTAAAATTCGATTTGCGGCTAAACTACTTGCCCCAGCGACTTAAAAATTATATATTCGTGATCTTGGAACTGCCACCTTTTAATCCATGTAACGAATGACACGAAAAACTAATTTTAAAAAAATTGGACATTTTTATCTTTAAACGCGTTTTCCGGCTAAACTATGCGTCCTAGACCCATCAAACTTTACACTTTTTCTGTCCCTTAAAATTCGATTTGCGGCTAAGCTACTTGCCCCAGCGACTTAAAAATTATATATTCGTGATCTTGGAACTGCCACCTTTTAATCCATGTAACGAATGACACGAAAAACTAATTTTAAAAAAAATTGGACATTTTTATCTTTAAACGCGTTTTCCGGCTAAACTATGCGTCCTAGACCCATCAAACTTTACACTTTTTCTGTCCCTTAAAATTCGATTTGCGGCTAAACTACTTGCCCCAGCGACTTAAAAATTATATATTCGTGATCTTGGAACTGCCACCTTTTAATCCATGTAACGAATGACACGAAAAACTAATTTTAAAAAAAAATTGGACATTTTTATCTTTAAACGCGTTTTCCGGCTAAACTATGCGTCCTAGACCCATCAAACTTTACACTTTTTCTGTCCCTTAAAATTCGATTTGCGGCTAAACTACTTGCCCCAGCGACTTAAAAATTATATATTCGTGATCTTGGAACTGCCACCTTTTAATCCATGTAACGAATGACACGAAAAACTAATTTAAAAAAAATTGGACATTTTTATCTTTAAACGCGTTTTCCGGCTAAACTATGCGTCCTAGACCCATCAAACTTTACACTTTTTCTGTCCCTTAAAATTCGATTTGCGGCTAAACTACTTGCCCCAGCGACTTAAAAATTATATATTCGTGATCTTGGAACTGCCACCTTTTAATCCATGTAACGAATGACACGAAAAACTAATTTTAAAAAAATTGGACATTTTTATCTTTAAACGCGTTTTCCGGCTAAACTATGCGTCCTAGACCCATCAAACTTTACACTTTTTCTGTCCCTTAAAATTCGATTTGCGGCTAAACTACTTGCCCCAGCGACTTAAAAATTATATATTCGTGATCTTGGAACTGCCACCTTTTAATCCATGTAACGAATGACACGAAAAAACTAATTTTAAAAAAATTGGACATTTTTATGTTTAAACGCGTTTTCCGGCTAAACTATGCGTCCTAGACCCATCAAACTTTACACTTTTTCTGTCCCTTAAAATTCGATTTGCGGCTAAACTACTTGCCCCAGCGACTTAAAAATTATATATTCGTGATCTTGGAACTGCCACCTTTTAATCCATGTAACGAATGACACGAAAAACTAATTTTAAAAAAATTGGACATTTTTATCTTTAAACGCGTTTTCCGGCTAAACTATGCGTCCTAGACCCATCAAACTTTACACTTTTTCTGTCCCTTAAAATTCGATTTGCGGCTAAACTACTTGCCCCAGCGACTTAAAAATTATATATTCGTGATCTTGGAACTGCCACCTTTTAATCCATGTAACGAATGACACGAAAAACTAATTTTAAAAAAATTGGACATTTTTATCTTTAAACGCGTTTTCCGGCTAAACTGTGCGTCCTAGACCCATCAAACTTTACACTTTTTCTGTCCCTTAAAATTCGATTTGCGGCTAAACTACTTGCCCCAGCGACTTAAAAATTATATATTCGTGATCTTGGAACTGCCACCTTTTAATCCATGTAACGAATGACACGAAAAACTAATTTTTAAAAAATTGGACATTTTTATCTTTAAACGCGTTTTCCGGCTAAACTATGCGTCCTAGACCCATCAAACTTTACACTTTTTCTGTCCCTTAAAATTCGATTTGCGGCTAAACTACTTGCCCCAGCGACTTAAAAATTATATATTCGTGATCTTGGAACTGCCACCTTTTAATCCATGTAACGAATGACACGACCAACTAATTTTAAAAAAATTGGACATTTTTATCTTTAAACGCGTTTTCCGGCTAAACAATGCGTCCTAGTCATATCAAACTTTACACTTTTTCTGTCCCTTAAAATTCGATTTGCGGCTAAACTACTTGCCCCAGCGACTTAAAAATTATATATTCGTGATCTTGGAACTGCCACCTTTTAATCCATGTAACGAATGACACGAAAAACTAATTTTAAAAAAATTGGACATTTTTATCTTTAAACGCGTTTTCCGGCTAAACTATGCGTCCTAGACCCATCAAACTTTACATTTTATCTGTCCCTTAAAATTCGATTTGCGGCTAAACTACTTGCCCCAGCGACTTAAAAATTATATATTCGTGATCTTGGAACTGCCACCTTTTAATCCATGTAACGAATGACACGAAAAACTAATTTTAAAAAAATTGGACATTTTTATCTTTAAACGCGTTTTCCGGCTAAACTATGCGTCCTAGACCCATCAAACTTTACACTTTTTCTGTCCCTTAAAATTCGATTTGCGGCTAAACTACTTGCCCCAGCGACTTAAAAATTATATATTCGTGATCTTGGAACTGCCACCTTTTAATCCATGTAACGAATGACACGAAAAACTAATTTTAAAAAAATTGGACATTTTTATCTTTAAACGCGTTTTCCGGCTAAACTATGCGTCCTAGACCCATCAAACTTTACACTTTTTCTGTCCCTTAAAATTCGATTTGCGGCTAAACTACTTGCCCCAGCGACTTAAAAATTATATATTCGTGATCTTGGAACTGCCACCTTTTAATCCATGTAACGAATGACACGAAAAACTAATTTTAAAAAAATTGGACATTTTTATCTTTAAACGCGTTTTCCGGCTAAACTATGCGTCCTAGACCCATCAAACTTTACACTTTTTCTGTCCCTTAAAATTCGATTTGCGGCTAAACTACTTGCCCCAGCGACTTAAAAATTATATATTCGTGATCTTGGAACTGCCACCTTTTAATCCATGTAACGAATGACACGAAAAACTAATTTTAAAAAAATTGGACATTTTTATCTTTAAACGCGTTTTCCGGCTAAACTATGCGTCCTAGACCCATCAAACTTTACACTTTTTCTGTCCCTTAAAATTCGATTTGCGGCTAAACTACTTGCCCCAGCGACTTAAAAATTATATATTCGTGATCTTGGAACTGCCACCTTTTAATCCATGTAACGAATGACACGAAAAACTAATTTTTAAAAAATTGGACATTTTTATCTTTAAACGCGTTTTCCGGCTAAACTGTGCGTCCTAGACCCATCAAACTTTACACTTTTTCTGTCCCTTAAAATTCGATTTGCGGCTAAACTACTTGCCCCAGCGACTTAAAAATTATATATTCGTGATCTTGGAACTGCCACCTTTTAATCCATGTAACGAATGACACGAAAAACTAATTTTTAAAAAATTGGACATTTTTATCTTTAAACGCGTTTTCCGGCTAAACTATGCGTCCTAGACCCATCAAACTTTACACTTTTTCTGTCCCTTAAAATTCGATTTGCGGCTAAACTACTTGCCCCAGCGACTTAAAAATTATATATTCGTGATCTTGGAACTGCCACCTTTTAATCCATGTAACGAATGACACGACCAACTAATTTTAAAAAAATTGGACATTTTTATCTTTAAACGCGTTTTCCGGCTAAACAATGCGTCCTAGTCATATCAAACTTTACACTTTTTCTGTCCCTTAAAATTCGATTTGCGGCTAAACTACTTGCCCCAGCGACTTAAAAATTATATATTCGTGATCTTGGAACTGCCACCTTTTAATCCATGTAACGAATGACACGAAAAACTAATTTTAAAAAAATTGGACATTTTTATCTTTAAACGCGTTTTCCGGCTAAACTATGCGTCCTAGACCCATCAAACTTTACATTTTATCTGTCCCTTAAAATTCGATTTGCGGCTAAACTACTTGCCCCAGCGACTTAAAAATTATATATTCGTGATCTTGGAACTGCCACCTTTTAATCCATGTAACGAATGACACGAAAAACTAATTTTAAAAAAATTGGACATTTTTATCTTTAAACGCGTTTTCCGGCTAAACTATGCGTCCTAGACCCATCAAACTTTACACTTTTTCTGTCCCTTAAAATTCGATTTGCGGCTAAACTACTTGCCCCACCGACTTAAAAATTATATATTCGTGATCTTGGAACTGCCACCTTTTAATCCATGTAACGAATGACACGAAAAACTAATTTTAAAAAAATTGGACATTTTTATCTTTAAACGCGTTTTCCGGCTAAACTATGCGTCCTAGACCCATCAAACTTTACACTTTTTCTGTCCCTTAAAATTCGATTTGCGGCTAAACTACTTGCCCCAGCGACTTAAAAATTATATATTCGTGATCTTGGAACTGCCACCTTTTAATCCATGTAACGAATGACACGAAAAACTAATTTTAAAAAAATTGGACATTTTTATCTTTAAACGCGTTTTCCGGCTAAACTATGCGTCCTAGACCCATCAAACTTTACACTTTTTCTGTCCCTTAAAATTCGATTTGCGGCTAAACTACTTGCCCCAGCGACTTAAAAATTATATATTCGTGATCTTGGAACTGCCACCTTTTAATCCATGTAACGAATGACACGAAAAACTAATTTTAAAAAAATTGGACATTTTTATCTTTAAACGCGTTTTCCGGCTAAACTATGCGTCCTAGACCCATCAAACTTTACACTTTTTCTGTCCCTTAAAATTCGATTTGCGGCTAAACTACTTGCCCCAGCGACTTAAAAATTATATATTCGTGATCTTGGAACTGCCACCTTTTAATCCATGTAACGAATGACACGAAAAACTAATTTTAAAAAAATTGGACATTTTTATCTTTAAACGCGTTTTCCGGCTAAACTATGCGTCCTAGACCCATCAAACTTTACACTTTTTCTGTCCCTTAAAATTCGATTTGCGGCTAAACTACTTGCCCCAGCGACTTAAAAATTATATATTCGTGATCTTGGAACTGCCACCTTTTAATCCATGTAACGAATGACACGAAAAACAAATTTTAAAAAAATTGGACATTTTTATCTTTAAACGCGTTTTCCGGCTAAACTATGCGTCCTAGACCCATCAAACTTTACACTTTTTCTGTCCTTTAAAATTCGATTTGCGGCTAAACTACTTGCCCCAGCGACTTAAAAATTATATATTCGTGATCTTGGAACTGCCACCTTTTAATCCATGTAACGAATGACACGAAAAACTAATTTTAAAAAAATTGGACATTTTTATCTTTAAACGCGTTTTCCGGCTAAACTATGCGTCCTAGACCCATCAAACTTTACACTTTTTCTGTCCCTTAAAATTCGATTTGCGGCTAAACTACTTGCCCCAGCGACTTAAAAATTATATATTCGTGATCTTGGAACTGCCACCTTTTAATCCATGTAACGAATGAAACGAAAAACTAATTTTAAAAAAATTGGACATTTTTATCTTTAAACGCGTTTTCCGGCTAAACTATGCGTCCTAGACCCATCAAACTTTACACTTTTTCTGTCCCTTAAAATTCGATTTGCGGCTAAACTACTTGCCCCAGCGACTTAAAAATTATATATTCGTGATCTTGGAACTGCCACCTTTTAATCCATGTAACGAATGACACGAAAAACTAATTTTAAAAAAATTGGACATTTTTATCTTTAAACGCGTTTTCCGGCTAAACTATGCGTCCTAGACCCATCAAACTTTACATTTTATCTGTCCCTTAAAATTCGATTTGCGGCTAAACTACTTGCCCCAGCGACTTAAAAATTATATATTCGTGATCTTGGAACTGCCACCTTTTAATCCATGTAACGAATGACACGAAAAACTAATTTTTAAAAAATTGGACATTTTTATCTTTAAACGCGTTTTCCGGCTAAACTATGCGTCCTAGACCCATCAAACTTTACACTTTTTCTGTCCCTTAAAATTCGATTTGCGGCTAAACTACTTGCCCCAGCGACTTAAAAATTATATATTCGTGATCTTGGAACTGCCACCTTTTAATCCATGTAACGAATGACACGACCAACTAATTTTAAAAAAATTGGACATTTTTATCTTTAAACGCGTTTTCCGGCTAAACAATGCGTCCTAGTCATATCAAACTTTACACTTTTTCTGTCACTTAAAATTCGATTTGCGGCTAAACTACTTGCCCCAGCGACTTAAAAATTATATATTCGTGATCTTGGAACTGCCACCTTTTAATCCATGTAACGAATGACACGAAAAACTAATTTTAAAAAAATTGGACATTTTTATCTTTAAACGCGTTTTCCGGCTAAACTATGCGTCCTAGACCCATCAAACTTTACATTTTATCTGTCCCTTAAAATTCGATTTGCGGCTAAACTACTTGCCCCAGCGACTTAAAAATTATATATTCGTGATCTTGGAACTGCCACCTTTTAATCCATGTAACGAATGACACGAAAAACTAATTTTAAAAAAATTGGACATTTTTATCTTTAAACGCGTTTTCCGGCTAAACTAAGCGTCCTAGACCCATCAAACTTTACACTTTTTCTGTCCCTTAAAATTCGATTTGCGGCTAAACTACTTGCCCCAGCGACTTAAAAATTATATATTCGTGATCTTGGAACTGCCACCTTTTAATCCATGTAACGAATGACACGAAAAACTAATTTTAAAAAAATTGGACATTTTTATCTTTAAACGCGTTTTCCGGCTAAACTATGCGTCCTAGACCCATCAAACTTTACACTTTTTCTGTCCCTTAAAATTCGATTTGCGGCTAAACTACTTGCCCCAGCGACTTAAAAATTATATATTCGTGATCTTGGAACTGCCACCTTTTAATCCATGTAACGAATGACACGAAAAACAAATTTTAAAAAAATTGGACATTTTTATCTTTAAACGCGTTTTCCGGCTACACTATGCGTCCTAGACCCATCAAACTTTACACTTTTTCTGTCCCTTAAAATTCGATTTGCGGCTAAACTACTTGCCCCAGCGACTTAAAAATTATATATTCGTGATCTTGGAACTGCCACCTTTTAATCCATGTAACGAATGACACGAAAAACTAATTTTAAAAAAATTGGACATTTTTATCTTTAAACGCGTTTTCCGGCTAAACTATGCGTCCTAGACCCATCAAACTTTACACTTTTTCTGTCCCTTAAAATTCGATTTGCGGCTAAACTACTTGCCCCAGCGACTTAAAAATTATATATTCGTGATCTTGGAACTGCCACCTTTTAATCCATGTAACGAATGACACGAAAAACTAATTTTAAAAAAATTGGACATTTTTATCTTTAAACGCGTTTTCCGGCTAAACTATGCGTCCTAGACCCATCAAACTTTACACTTTTTCTGTCCCTTAAAATTCGATTTGCGGCTAAACTACTTGCCCCAGCGACTTAAAAATTATATATTCGTGATCTTGGAACTGCCACCTTTTAATCCATGTAACGAATGACACGAAAAACTAATTTTAAAAAAATTGGACATTTTTATCTTTAAACGCGTTTTCCGGCTAAACTATGCGTCCTAGACCCATCAAACTTTACATTTTATCTGTCCCTTAAAATTCGATTTGCGGCTAAACTACTTGCCCCAGCGACTTAAAAATTATATATTCGTGATCTTGGAACTGCCACCTTTTAATCCATGTAACGAATGACACGAAAAACTAATTTTAAAAAAATTGGACATTTTTATCTTTAAACGCGTTTTCCGGCTAAACTATGCGTCCTAGACCCATCAAACTTTACACCTTTTCTGTCCCTTAAAATTCGATTTGCGGCTAAACTACTTGCCCCAGCGACCTAAAAATTATATATTCGTGATCTTGGAACTGCCACCTTTTAATCCATGTAACGAATGACACGAAAAACTAATTTTAAAAAAATTGGACATTTTTATCTTTAAACGCGTTTTCCGGCTAAACTATGCGTCCTAGACCCATCAAACTTTACACTTTTTCTGTCCCTTAAAATTCGATTTGCGGCTAAACTACTTGCCCCAGCGACTTAAAAATTATATATTCGTGATCTTGGAACTGCCACCTTTTAATCCATGTAACGAATGACACGAAAAACTAATTTTAAAAAAATTGGACATTTTTATCTTTAAACGCCTTTTCCGGCTAAACTATGCGTCCTAGACCCATCAAACTTTACACTTTTTCTGTCCCTTAAAATTCGATTTGCGGCTAAACTACTTGCCCCAGCGACTTAAAAATTATATATTCGTGATCTTGGAACTGCCACCTTTTAATCCATGTAACGAATGACACGAAAAACTAATTTTAAAAAAATTGGACATTTTTATCTTTAAACGCGTTTTCCGGCTAAACTATGCGTCCTAGACCCATCAAACGTTACACTTTTTCTGTCCCTTAAAATTCGATTTGCGGCTAAACTACTTGCCCCAGCGACTTAAAAATTATATATTCGTGATCTTGGAACTGCCACCTTTTAATCCATGTAACGAATGACATGAAAAACTAATTTTAAAAAAATTGGACATTTTTATCTTTAAACGCGTTTTCCGGCTAAACTATGCGTCCCAGACCCATCAAACTTTACACTTTTTCTGTCCCTTAAAATTCGATTTGCGGCTAAACTACTTGCCCCAGCGAATTAAAAATTATATATTCGTGATCTTGGAACTGCCACCTTTTAATCCATGTAACGAATGACACGAAAAACTAATTTTAAAAAAATTGGACATTTTTATCTTTAAACGCGTTTTCCGGCTAAACTATGCGTCCTAGACCCATCAAACTTTACACTTTTTCTGTCCCTTAAAATTCGATTTGCGGCTAAACTACTTGCCCCAGCGACTTAAAAATTATATATTCGTGATCTTGGAACTGCCACCTTTTAATCCATGTAACGAATGACACGAAAAACTAATTTTAAAAAAATTGGACATTTTTATCTTTAAACGCGTTTTCCGGCTAAACTATGCGTCCTAGACCCATCAAACGTTACACTTTTTCTGTCCCTTAAAATTCGATTTGCGGCTAAACTACTTGCCCCAGCGACTTAAAAATTATATATTCGTGATCTTGGAACTGCCACCTTTTAATCCATGTAACGAATGACATGAAAAACTAATTTTAAAAAAATTGGACATTTTTATCTTTAAACGCGTTTTCCGGCTAAACTATGCGTCCTAGACCCATCAAACTTTACACTTTTTCTGTCCCTTAAAATTCGATTTGCGGCTAAACTACTTGCCCCAGCGAATTAAAAATTATATATTCGTGATCTTGGAACTGCCACCTTTTAATCCATGTAACGAATGACACGAAAAACTAATTTTAAAAAAATTGGACATTTTTATCTTTAAACGCGTTTTCCGGCTAAACTATGCATCCTAGACTCATCAAACTTTACACTTTTTCTGTCTCTTAAAATTCGATTTGCGGCTAAACTACTTGCCCCAGCGACTTAAAAATTATATATTCGTGATCTTGGAACTGCCACCTTTTAATCCATGTAACGAATGACACGAAAAACTAATTTTAAAAAAATTGGACATTTTTATCTTTAAACGCGTTTTCCGGCTAAACTATGCGTCCTAGACCCATCAAACTTTACACTTTTTCTGTCCCTTAAAATTCGATTTGCGGCTAAACTACTTTCCCCAGCGACTTAAAAATTATATATTCGTGATCTTGGAACTGCCACCTTTTAATCCATGTAACGAATGACACGAAAAACTAATTTTAAAAAAATTGGACATTTTTATCTTTAAACGCGTTTTCCGGCTAAACTATGCGTCCTAGACCCATCAAACTTTACACTTTTTCTGTCCCTTAAAATTCGATTTGCGGCTAAACTACTTGCCCCAGCGACTTAAAAATTATATATTCGTGATCTTGGAACTGCCACCTTTTAATCCATGTAACGAATGACACGAAAAACTAATTTTAAAAAAATTGGACATTTTTATCTTTAAACGCGTTTTCCGGCTAAGCTATGCGTCCTAGACCCATCAAACTTTACACTTTTTCTGTCCCTTAAAATTCGATTTGCGGCTAAGCTACTTGCCCCAGCGACTTAAAAATTATATATTCGTGATCTTGGAACTGCCACCTTTTAATCCATGTAACGAATGACACGAAAAACTAATTTTAAAAAAAATTGGACATTTTTATCTTTAAACGCGTTTTCCGGCTAAACTATGCGTCCTAGACCCATCAAACTTTACACTTTTTCTGTCCCTTAAAATTCGATTTGCGGCTAAACTACTTGCCCCAGCGACTTAAAAATTATATATTCGTGATCTTGGAACTGCCACCTTTTAATCCATGTAACGAATGACACGAAAAACTAATTTAAAAAAAAAATTGGACATTTTTATCTTTAAACGCGTTTTCCGGCTAAACTATGCGTCCTAGACCCATCAAACTTTACACTTTTTCTGTCCCTTAAAATTCGATTTGCGGCTAAACTACTTGCCCCAGCGACTTAAAAATTATATATTCGTGATCTTGGAACTGCCACCTTTTAATCCATGTAACGAATGACACGAAAAACTAATTTAAAAAAAATTGGACATTTTTATCTTTAAACGCGTTTTCCGGCTAAACTATGCGTCCTAGACCCATCAAACTTTACACTTTTTCTGTCCCTTAAAATTCGATTTGCGGCTAAACTACTTGCCCCAGCGACTTAAAAATTATATATTCGTGATCTTGGAACTGCCACCTTTTAATCCATGTAACGAATGACACGAAAAACTAATTTTAAAAAAATTGGACATTTTTATCTTTAAACGCGTTTTCCGGCTAAACTATGCGTCCTAGACCCATCAAACTTTACACTTTTTCTGTCCCTTAAAATTCGATTTGCGGCTAAACTACTTGCCCCAGCGACTTAAAAATTATATATTCGTGATCTTGGAACTGCCACCTTTTAATCCATGTAACGAATGACACGAAAAAACTAATTTTAAAAAAATTGGACATTTTTATCTTTAAACGCGTTTTCCGGCTAAACTATGCGTCCTAGACCCATCAAACTTTACACTTTTTCTGTCCCTTAAAATTCGATTTGCGGCTAAACTACTTGCCCCAGCGACTTAAAAATTATATATTCGTGATCTTGGAACTGCCACCTTTTAATCCATGTAACGAATGACACGAAAAACTAATTTTAAAAAAATTGGACATTTTTATCTTTAAACGCGTTTTCCGGCTAAACTATGCGTCCTAGACCCATCAAACTTTACACTTTTTCTGTCCCTTAAAATTCGATTTGCGGCTAAACTACTTGCCCCAGCGACTTAAAAATTATATATATTTGTGATCTTGGAACTGCCACCTTTTAATCCATGTAACAAATGACACGAAAAACTAATTTTAAAAAAAATTGGACATTTTTATCTTTAAACGCGTTTTCCGGCTAAACTATGCGTCCTAGACCCATCAAACTTTACACTTTTTCTGTCCCTTAAAATTCGATTTGCGGCTAAACTACTTGCCCCAGCGACTTAAAAATTATATATGCGTGATCTTGGAACTGCCACCTTTTAATCCATGTAACGAATGACACGAAAAACTAATTTTAAAAAAATTGGACATTTTTATCTTTAAACGCGTTTTCCGGCTAAACTATGCGTCCTAGACCCATCAAACTTTACACTTTTTCTGTCCCTTAAAATTCGATTTGCGGCTAAACTACTTGCCCCAGCGACTTAAAAATTATATATTCGTGATCTTGGAACTGCCCCCTTTTAATCCATGTAACGAATGACACGAAAAACTAATTTTAAAAAAATTGGACATTTTTATCTTTAAACGCGTTTTCCGGCTAAACTATGCGTCCTAGACCCATCAAACTTTACACTTTTTCTGTCCCTTAAAATTCGATTTGCGGCTAAACTACTTGCCCCAGCGACTTAAAAATTATATATTCGTGATCTTGGAACTGCCACCTTTTAATCCATGTAACGAATGACACGAAAAACTAATTTTAAAAAAATTGGATATTTTTATCTTTAAACGCGTTTTCCGGCTAAACTATGCGTCCTAGACCCATCAAACTTTACACTTTTTCTGTCCCTTAAAATTCGATTTGCGGCTAAACTACTTGCCCCAGCGACTTAAAAATTATATATTCGTGATCTTGGAACTGCCACCTTTTAATCCATGTAACGAATGACACGAAAAACTAATTTTAAAAAAATTGGACATTTTTATCTTTAAACGCGTTTTCCGGCTAAACTATGCGTCCTAGACCCATCAAACTTTACACTTTTTCTGTCCCTTAAAATTCGATTTGCGGCTAAACTACTTGCCCCAGCGACTTAAAAATTATATATTCGTGATCTTGGAACTGCCACCTTTTAATCCATGTAACGAATGACACGAAAAACTAATTTTAAAAAAATTGGACATTTTTATCTTTAAACGCGTTTTCCGGCTAAACTATGCGTCCTAGACCCATCAAACTTTACACTTTTTCTGTCCCTTAAAATTCGATTTGCGGCTAAACTACTTACCCCAGCGACTTAAAAATTATATATTCGTGATCTTGGAACTGCCACCTTTTAATCCATGTAACGAATGACACGAAAAACTAATTTTAAAAAAATTGGACATTTTTATCTTTAAACGCGTTTTCCGGCTAAACTATGCGTCCTAGACCCATCAAACTTTACACTTTTTCTGTCCCTTAAAATTCGATTTGCGGCTAAACTACTTGCCCCAGCGACTTAAAAATTATATATTCGTGATCTTGGAACTGCCACCTTTTAATCCATGTAACGAATGACACGAAAAACCAATTTTAAAAAAATTGGACATTTTTATCTTTAAACGCGTTTTCCGGCTAAACTATGCGTCCTAGACCCATCAAACTTTACACATTTTCTGTCCCTTAAAATTCGATTTGCGGCTAAACTACTTGCCCCAGCGACTTAAAAATTATATATTCGTGATCTTGGAACTGCCACCTTTTAATCCATGTAACGAATGACACGAAAAACTAATTTTAAAAAAATTGGACATTTTTATCTTTAAACGCGTTTTCCGGCTAAACTATGCGTCCTAGACCCATCAAACTTTACACTTTTTCTGTCCCTTAAAATTCGATTTGCGGCTAAACTACTTGCCCCAGCGACTTAAAAATTATATATTCGTGATCTTGGAACTGCCACCTTTTAATCCATGTAACGAATGACACGAAAAACTAATTTAAAAAAAATTGGACATTTTTATCTTTAAACGCGTTTTCCGGCTAAACTATGCGTCCTAGACCCATCAAACTTTACACTTTTTCTGTCCCTTAAAATTCGATTTGCGGCTAAACTACTTGCCCCAGCGACTTAAAAATTATATATTCGTGATCTTGGAACTGCCACCTTTTAATCCATGTAACGAATGACACGAAAAACTAATTTTAAAAAAATTGGACATTTTTATCTTTAAACGCGTTTTCCGGCTAAACTATGCGTCCTTGACCCATCAAACTTTACACTTTTTCTGTCCCTTAAAATTCGATTTGCGGCTAAACTACTTGCCCCAGCGACTTAAAAATTATATATTCGTGATCTTGGAACTGCCACCTTTTAATCCATGTAACGAATGACACGAAAAACTAATTTTAAAAAAATTGGACATTTTTATCTTTAAACGCGTTTTCCGGCTAAACTATGCGTCCTAGACCCATCAAACTTTACACTTTTTCTGTCCCTTAAAATTCGATTTGCGGCTAAACTACTTACCCCAGCGACTTAAAAATTATATATTCGTGATCTTGGAACTGCCACCTTTTAATCGATGTAACGAATGACACGAAAAACTAATTTTAAAAAAATTGGACATTTTTATCTTTAAACGCTCCGGCTAAACTATGCGTCCTAGACCCATCAAACTTTACACTTTTTCTGTCCCTTAAAATTCGATTTGCGGCTAAACTACTTGCCCCAGCGACTTAAAAATTATATATTCGTGATCTTGGAACTGCCACCTTTTAATCCATGTAACGAATGACACGAAAAACTAATTTAAAAAAAATTGGACATTTTTATCTTTAAACGCGTTTTCCGGCTAAACTATGCGTCCTAGACCCATCAAACTTTACACTTTTTCTGTCCCTTAAAATTCGATTTGCGGCTAAACTACTTGCCCCAGCGACTTAAAAATTATATATTCGTGATCTTGGAACTGCCACCTTTTAATCCATGTAACGAATGACACGAAAAACTAATTTTAAAAAAATTGGACATTTTTATCTTTAAACGCGTTTTCCGGCTAAACTATGCGTCCTAGACCCATCAAACTTTACACTTTTTCTGTCCCTTAAAATTCGATTTGCGGCTAAACTACTTGCCCCAGCGACTTAAAAATTATATATTCGTGATCTTGGAACTGCCACCTTTTAATCCATGTAACGAATGACACGAAAAACTAATTTTAAAAATATTGGACATTTTTATCTTTAAACGCGTTTTCCGGCTAAACTATGCGTCCTAGACCCATCAAACTTTACACTTTTTCTGTCCCTTAAAATTTGATTTGCGGCTAAACTACTTGCCCCAGCGACTTAAAAATTATATATTCGTGATCTTGGAACTGCCACCTTTTAATCCATGTAACGAATGACACGAAAAACTAATTTTAAAAAAATTGGACATTTTTATCCTTAAACGCGTTTTCCGGCTAAACTATGCGTCCTAGACCCATCAAACTTTACACTTTTTCTGTCCCTTAAAATTCGATTTGCGGCTAAACTACTTGCCCCAGCGACTTAAAAATTATATATTCGTGATCTTGGAACTGCCACCTTTTAATCCATGTAACGAATGACACGAAAAACTAATTTTAAAAAAATTGGACATTTTTATCTTTAAACGCGTTTTCCGGCTAAGCTATGCGTCCTAGACCCATCAAACTTTACACTTTTTCTGTCCCTTAAAATTCGATTTGCGGCTAAACTACTTGCCCCAGCGACTTAAAAATTATATATTCGTGATCTTGGAACTGCCACCTTTTAATCCATGTAACGAATGACACGAAAAACTAATTTTAAAAATATTGGACATTTTTATCTTTAAACGCGTTTTCCGGCTAAACTATGCGTCCTAGACCCGTCAAACTTTACACTTTTTCTGTCCCTTAAAATTCGATTTGCGGCTAAGCTACTTGCCCCAGCGACTTAAAAATTATATATTCGTGATCTTGGAACTGCCACCTTTTTTTTTTTTTTTTTTTTTTTTTTTTTTTAATTCATTTTTATTTCATTTTAACTTATAACTATCTTAAAGCTAGACAAAAATGTTTAAAACTAGCCTAATTATCAATGACTTACAACTAATTTACTGGCCCTTTACGGGCGCTCTAAATTAAACAATAACTCTTACAACTAATGTCTTTCGACCTAAAAACTATTTTAATTAAATCTATTTTTTTTTTATTTATTTTATATTTCAAGAAACTTATATACAAAAAACTTGATATCTGATAATTTTTTTTTTTTTTTTTTTTTTTTTTTTTTTTTTTTTTTTTTTTTTACCTATAAACTAAACCTAAATATATATTAAAAATAATTAAAACTAAATAAAACTAACTTATACTAACTAAAAATAACTTTAACTACTTAAAATACCTAATAATACTTATAACTACTTAAAAACTAGAACAGCCACAGCAGCATTTTTTTCGTTTTTTAATTTTTTTTTTTTGTTTATTTTTTATATGCATGCAGACACACACCAGCATGCAAGCCACCCACACATGTACATACGCACATACATATACGTACGCACATACATGTACAGACACGCAGATACATGCACGTATGCCCCCGCATACATACATATTTTTAATTTTTTTTGGTGCCACCCTGACTGTTCCCTATACCTAATGCCCTAAATCTATGTAAGTCGACCAAGATATATCATCTTCATCGACTTTATGTATCACGATGCTGTTCAGAGAGCCACCAGAACTGGTTCTCCTTTTTCGCCCTATCCCTCCGGTCCCGATCGGACACAGTCCTACTGAACCGAAGGCGCTCTTCTCCACCTTGAGCGATGACGTCTCGACCATACAGGAGTCGCCTATCCACAGTTTTCCGGCTGACGTGGTAGATGAGCGGAACCGCCCCTCCATTCTGTATCAGCCCTCGACTGTCTAAATAGAGGAATGCCTCGGGAGGGATGTAACCACTTAACCGCGCACTCTCAAAATATACGTTATTGGGGTAATACGCCCCAAAAATTAAGCTGTTAGTTGAGGACATCGCTCTTGCAACGTGACCCCGAATCAGCTTGAACAAAAAATTATCTATTCTGTTTATGTTGGCTCCGTTGTATAGAACCTGGTTGGAATAATATCTTGTGTACTCCGACTCTGGTGTTCTGTGTAATCCAAGGCAACGTCTAAGACATTGCCTCTCAAACACCCGAATCTTTTCCATTTGAGATGGGGCAACATTGAACCACACCGGGCATCCGTAGGCAATCATCGGCCTGATGAGGGCCATATAGCAAATCACCTTCACCCTGCTGTCAAGACGGCTGCTATAAAACAGTCGTTTTGTCAAGGCAAAGGCTCCCCTAGCCCTGGCCAAAGCAGCACCAATATGTCTGTCGAAATACAGGTACTGATCCAACCAGATGCCAAGGTACTTTACTACACTTTTACTCGCCAGTGGATGTCCATGTGGCCCTACGATCACCAGCTTGCGCCAGTTCTTTCTCGTATCCCTTGAGGCGCTAGACAACGGAGTCCTAAACAAAATAGTTTCTGATTTCTGGAAGTTGATTTTCAACTTCCAGTCATCACAATATCGCTGAATCTTGTCGAAGTGCAAGAGACTTTTGATGACCTCAACTGTATGAGCTGTTCTGTACGCAATTAGATCGTCGGCGTACGCAATTGCCTGAGTTAGACTACCTATCAGATCGCTGGTGTAAATGCTGAATAGAATCGGCGAGTTAACCGCTCCCTGCTGAAGACCATTATTAATATTAAAAATTGCGGTAGAAGTTACATTGCCACTCTTGACAACAAACTTTCTACCATTTAGCATGTCATAAAGCATATACAATAGAGGTTTACTTATACCTAGTCTGGTTAGCTTTAGATAGAGACCTTCTAACCATACGGTGTCGAAGGCCTTCTCCAAATCAACCAGACAGGCACCCGTACACTGCTTTTTAGTTTTGTTCCATTGGATATCAGAAACTAGTTTAGACGCGGCATGAATTGTGTCATGTCCCGCCTTAAAACCGAACTGATTATCCTGGATGATATTTTTGTCCTCCGCCCACTTGAACAGGGCTCTATTAATAACCTTTTCAAATACTTTGCTGATACTCGGAAGAAGACTTATCGACCGGAGATTCGCCGGATTGGAGTTGTCCTTTCCCTTTTTTGGGAGAGGGTGCACTACAGCTGTCTTCCACCGCACTGGATAATATGCATTATTCAGCGCGTTGTTAAACAGTGTGGTATAAATGTCAACTGCTTCTTGAGGCAAATGTCGTAGTACAACGTTGGATACACCATCGACTCCTGCAGACTTCTCTTTCTTTAATGAATCGAAGATGAGCTGGAGCTCATTCTTCGAAATTAACAGGGGACTGGGCCCATTTCGGTCGGCGATTATGGCGTTTGCCAAATCTTCATCATTAAACCCGGTAAAACCAAGGTTCTCAGATCGCCATTCGCTTATATCGTTTCGGAGCCATAAGTGATGAAGCAGAGCTCTGTTCTCCAGGTCATGATTCGGGCGAATGCTAGCATTCACCTTGTACACTTGCTGGAAAGCAGCCCCCACAGCATCCACCTTCTCCTGCGGATCTTCGATTATGAAGAGGTCATCGTCCAAGACGGCGTCATCTGGGTCTATGCCTGCTGTCAGAAGTACGTCTCTGTTTTGTGTCGTCCTCTGGAGCTTAAGACACGGAAGGTCGTTTTGATCTTTTCTTCTGAATATCTTATTAATTTGTGGGAACATACTCGGGTCGGTAGCGTTCAAGGCCCGAATTTTGTTGTCCCAAAACAAATTAATGGACAACCTATAATTTTCTTTGATCAATTGGTTGATGTTTTTGATGGACGACTTCAGTGTCCTTATCTCCAGATCTCGTGTGTCAGTAAACCGTCTGTACAAGCGTTTTAGTCTTGTCAGTAAGCCACTTTTTTGTCTGTGTAATGCATCAATTGTCGCGTTACGGTACATGTCAGTTGCGTTACGTTCTTTGTATTTCGGTATTGTCCTGTTCATTGTTCGTTGAATTGTTTCGTCCATTTGTTCTAAGTATCTGTCAATTTCAGTATTTGTCATGTTCCTGTCATTTGGTGGGGATATACCATTTGATCGTAATTCGCTCAATAAGACGTTCGAGAAGCGTGGCCAGCGCACCTTACTGTAATTGTAAGTATGCACCGGTACGTACTCCTCCAACTCCATAAGCGAGTTCGGAAGTTGTATTACGGTGGCGAGTCCGCAGTGGTCACTGTCGTACTCGATCGTTCTTAAACAATTTTTAGACCGATGGCCCACAGTATCAGTAATTGTTAGTCTTGCGTCTTTCAACAATAGATCCAGATAGGCACCGCTTCTTGGAAACGATGGCCTGTCTGTAGCGAGAAGTTCAATGCGATACTCCAGGTTGTATCGACCCATCCAATTATACAGATGGTTACCACGAGGATTTTGTATTTGATTTCCCCAATCTATATGTTTGGCATTCAAATCACCAGCCAATATGTAGTAGTTTTCTTCCGAGCTCAATCTTAAGCATTCAAAAAGCTTTTCAAGCTCTGTTATAAACTGTGTGGGCTGAGGTGTTTCCGGTGCATAGGCAGCGATCACATACATTCGCTTCCCCTGTTGGAGATGAATGCATATGATGCATGCCTCTAACGTCCGAAATTTACGCACATCACTATTATATATTACCTTATGACTAATGCCTTTACGTATAAAGATTGCGACGCCCCCTCCTTGAGTGGAGTTGGGTCGGTCTCTCCTTACGATATTGTAATTGTTGTTAGTCAATTTATGTTTCTGGTTAAGCTTAGTTTCGCTAGCCATAAACACATCTGGACTTATGTCTTTAAGCAATTGGAATAAATTCGCTCTACGTTCGGTCCTAATCAGTGAATTTACATTCACAGCTAGGATCTTAAAGGGCCTCTCCGGCAGCGCGCCCTTAACCTCTAAGTTGCGTTAAGCTCGGCAAAACAGAGTAGATATAATCCACCCTAGTCGCCTGCTCCCTGATCTGGTTTTGGAGGCCGTTCAACTGGCCCTGAATGGCCAGTAGAACGCCCATAATGTCCGCCTGTGCCGCCGGCGCCTTAGGCACGGAGGCCTGTTGGGCGACCTTTGGTGTAGGCTGTACCGTGCTTCCCCTTCCTGACGCCATTTGGGCGTAAGAAATTTGGGGGTTGACGGGCGTTGTTGTAGGAGGGCGCACTGTTGGACGCTTTTCTACCACTGTTTGCTTTGCTGCTTTATTGTTTTTTATAAGCTGAAACGTCGGGCATCCCCGATAATTAGCGGGGTGTCCGGCGCCTCGGCAGAGTACACATTTAAGCTGGGTCCTATCTTCGACCCGTTCCTTTCCTAACTTGCATTCATCTGCATTGTGGTTCTCTCCACACTTAACGCAGCGTGACTGCATTTCGCAGTTTGCTGCGGCGTGGCCGAACCTTTGGCAGCGCATGCATTGAAGCATGTCGCCGCGCCTTTTTAATTTGTCCCAAGTTACAACCTGATAGTTGAGGACGGATATACTCCTCAAACTATCCAGTTTGCTGCTGGGTGAGAGTTGAACAAGGAAGAAGGGAAGTCTCCGCTTCTCCCGCCTAGCTCTAACTGTAGCGAACGGCTTGACCCCGATAAAGTCGAGATCGTCATTCGCTTGTTGGCGGAGTTCATTTAAGAGCACCTGTGGTTCGGTGCAGGAATCTATGCCCTTCAAAAGGACCGTTTGAAATTTTTCGGTTTTAGGGGTGAAACTAAAGAATTCGGTAGTAGTTTCTTTCAGCAACTCTTTAATTTTTTTGTGCTGTTCCAGTGTGAAGCACTGGATAGCATGCCTATCGTTATTTAATCTTTTAATAGTAAAATTATGACCTATGGTCAACTTACATAGATTTATGGTATCCTGTAACTCCATTTTATAAGTATTAATGGGTGGCACCTTTTCTTTTTTCATAATCGGCGGCTGTGGCTGCTGCTGCTGAGACTGACTTTTCTGCGGCTGTTGATTCTGCTGCTTTTGAATCTGCTGCTGCTGTTTTTCTTGCGTTTGTTTCTGGACTTGTGTCTGCTGCTGTTGCTGTTGTTGTTGTTTTGGCCGTTGTTGTTTTGGCTGCTGCTGTGGTTGTTGTTTTTGTAATTGTTCTTTTTTCTGCTGTTGTTCTTTTTCGTCGAGTTCTTTTAGTTGCCTCGCTCGGCGCGCTTCTTGGCTGGCCTTAACTTTACTTTTTATCTTTTCTATTTCTGCCTCCAAAGCATCAATTTGGGCGAACATTCTTTGTTGCTCGTCCTCCACAGATGACGCCTCTGATGTGGAGAGGTTCACGAGGGCAGTACTATCGCCCGTCGTGAAGTGCCCTTCTCCTTCTTCAGACATATATGCTATACCCTCTTCGGGTGAAGTGTCTAGCTCGGTTTGTCTTGCTGCCTCTGACGTCTCGTCTATATCGGACGTATGCACCCCAGCTGGCAGCTTTGCTGAGGTGGCCGTGGATCTCCTTTTTACCAAATTTGGTGCGCACTTGATCCTCTTTCTGCGCTTTTGATTAGCATCGGATGATGTTGCCGTTGTTGTTATTGCTGATGATGTTGTTGCTGCAGTATCATTGTTTGTAATTGGAACATCTTTCGATGTTCCCTCTGCTGATGCCATCGCTGGCCTCATTGGCCCTAGGACACCTTTCGATGCCCCGGTGCTTAAACTCCTCCTCCTTTGATCGTTTTCCCAACCAATAAAGTTTTCCACTTCACGGTTGTGAAAAAAAGCTGATAAAGTTCTGATGCCCGGCTGGGAATCGAACTTGCGACCCTCGGATTCTCGGTCGGCCACTCTATCTTTGTGCTACTGCACCACTTATGAAATGTTGATTTAATATAGAACTTAAGCTCACACACGAATTTTAATTGGAAAAACTGGGAAGCCGAAAACGTCTTAACACCTCCACAGTACGAGATCGACTGCCACCTTTTAATCCATGTAACGAATGACACGAAAAACTAATTTTAAAAAAAAATTGGACATTTTTATCTTTAAACGCGTTTTCCGGCTAAACTATGCGTCCTAGACCCATCAAACTTTACACTTTTTCTGTCCCTTAAAATTCGATTTGCGGCTAAACTACTTGCCCCAGCGACTTAAAAATTATATATTCGTGATCTTGGAACTGCCACCTTTTAATCCATGTAACGAATGACACGAAAAACTAATTTAAAAAAAATTGGACATTTTTATCTTTAAACGCGTTTTCCGGCTAAACTATGCGTCCTAGACCCATCAAACTTTACACTTTTTCTGTCCCTTAAAATTCGATTTGCGGCTAAACTACTTACCCCAGCGACTTAAAAATTATATATTCGTGATCTTGGAACTGCCACCTTTTAATCCATGTAACGAATGACACGAAAAACTAATTTTAAAAAAATTGGACATTTTTATCTTTAAACGCGTTTTCCGGCTAAACTATGCGTCCTAGACCCATCAAACTTTACACTTTTTCTGTCCCTTAAAATTCGATTTGCGGCTAAATTACTTGCCCCAGCGACTTAAAAATTATATATTCGTGATCTTGGAACTGCCACCTTTTAATCCATGTAACGAATGACACGAAAAACTAATTTTAAAAAAATTGGACATTTTTATCTTTAAACGCGTTTTCCGGCTAAACTATGCGTCCTAGACCCATCAAACTTTACACATTTTCTGTCCCTTAAAATTCGATTTGCGGCTAAACTACTTGCCCCAGCGACTTAAAAATTATATATTCGTGATCTTGGAACTGCCACCTTTTAATCCATGTAACGAATGACACGAAAAACTAATTTTAAAAAAATTGGACATTTTTATCTTTAAACGCGTTTTCCGGCTAAACTATGCGTCCTAGACCCATCAAACTTTACACTTTTTCTGTCCCTTAAAATTCGATTTGCGGCTAAACTACTTGCCCCAGCGACTTAAAAATTATATATTCGTGATCTTGGAACTGCCACCTTTTAATCCATGTAACGAATGACACGAAAAACTAATTTTAAAAAAATTGGACATTTTTATCTTTAAACGCGTTTTCCGGCTAAACTATGCGTCCTAGACCCATCAAACTTTACACTTTTTCTGTCCCTTAAAATTCGATTTGCGGCTAAACTACTTGCCCCAGCGACTTAAAAATTATATATTCGTGATCTTGGAACTGCCACCTTTTAATCCATGTAACGAATGACACGAAAAACTAATTTTAAAAAAATTGGACATTTTTATCTTTAAACGAGTTTTCCGGCTAAGCTATGCGTCCTAGACCCATCAAACTTTACACTTTTTCTGTCCCTTAAAATTCGATTTGCGGCTAAGCTACTTGCCCCAGCGACTTAAAAATTATATATTCGTGATCTTGGAACTGCCACCTTTTAATCCATGTAACGAATGACACGAAAAACTAATTAAAAAAAAATTGGACATTTTTATCTTTAAACGCGTTTTCCGGCTAAACTATGCGTCCTAGACCCATCAAACTTTACACTTTTTCTGTCCCTTAAAATTCGATTTGCGGCTAAACTACTTGCCCCAGCGACTTAAAAATTATATATTCGTGATCTTGGAACTGCCACCTTTTAATCCATGTAACGAATGACACGAAAAACTAATTTTAAAAAAATTGGACATTTTTATCTTTAAACGCGTTTTCCGGCTAAACTATGCGTCCTAGACCCATCAAACTTTACACTTTTTCTGTACCTTAAAATTCGATTTGCGGCTAAACTACTTGCCCCAGCGACTTAAAAATTATATATTCGTGATTTTGGAACTGCCACCTTTTAATCCATGTAACGAATGACACGAAAAACTAATTTTAAAAAAATTGGACATTTTTATCTTTAAACGCGTTTTCCGGCTAAACTATGCGTCCTAGACCCATCAAACTTTACACGTTTTCTGTCCCTTAAAATTCGATTTGCGGCTAAACTACTTACCCCAGCGACTTAAAAATTATATATTCGTGATCTTGGAACTGCCACCTTTTAATCCATGTAACGAATGACACGAAAAACTAATTTTAAAAAAATTGGACATTTTTATCTTTAAACGCGTTTTCCGGCTAAACTATGCGTCCTAGACCCATCAAACTTTACACTTTTTCTGTCCCTTAAAATTCGATTTGCGGCTAAACTACTTGCCCCAGCGACTTAAAAATTATATATTCGTGATCTTGGAACTGCCACCTTTTAATCCATGTAACGAATGACACGAAAAACTAATTTTAAAAAAATTGGACATTTTTATCTTTAAACGCGTTTTCCGGCTAAACTATGCGTCCTAGACCCATCAAACTTTACACATTTTCTGTCCCTTAAAATTCGATTTGCGGCTAAACTACTTGCCCCAGCGACTTAAAAATTATATATTCGTGATCTTGGAACTGCCACCTTTTAATCCATGTAACGAATGACACGAAAAACTAATTTTAAAAAAATTGGACATTTTTATCTTTAAACGCGTTTTCCGGCTAAACTATGCGTCCTAGACCCATCAAACTTTACACTTTTTCTGTCCCTTAAAATTCGATTTGCGGCTAAACTACTTGCCCCAGCGACTTAAAAATTATATATTCGTGATCTTGGAACTGCCACCTTTTAATCCATGTAACGAATGACACGAAAAACTAATTTAAAAAAAATTGGACATTTTTATCTTTAAACGCGTTTTCCGGCTAAACTATGCGTCCTAGACCCATCAAACTTTACACTTTTTCTGTCCCTTAAAATTCGATTTGCGGCTAAACTACTTGCCCCAGCGACTTAAAAATTATATATTCGTGATCTTGGAACTGCCACCTTTTAATCCATGTAACGAATGACACGAAAAGCTAATTTTAAAAAAATTGGACATTTTTATCTTTAAACGCGTTTTCCGGCTAAACTATGCGTCCTAGACCCATCAAACTTTACACTTTTTCTGTCCCTTAAAATTCGATTTGCGGCTAAACTACTTGCCCCAGCGACTTAAAAATTATATATTCGTGATCTTGGAACTGCCACCTTTTAATCCATGTAACGAATGACACGAAAAACTAATTTTAAAAAAATTGGACATTTTTATCTTTAAACGCGTTTTCCGGCTAAACTATGCGTCCTAGACCCATCAAACTTTACACTTTTTCTGTCCCTTAAAATTCGATTTGCGGCTAAACTACTTGCCCCAGCGACTTAAAAATTATATATTCGTGATCTTGGAACTGCCACCTTTTAATCCATGTAACGAATGACACGAAAAACTAATTTTAAAAAAATTGGACATTTTTATCTTTAAACGTGTTTTCCGGCTAAGCTATGCGTCCTAGACCCGTCAAACTTTACACTTTTTCTGTCCCTTAAAATTCGATTTGCGGCTAAACTACTTGCCCCAGCGACTTAAAAATTATATATTCGTGATCTTGGAACTGCCACCTTTTAATCCATGTAACGAATGACACGAAAAACTAATTTTAAAAAAATTAGATATTTTTATCTTTAAACGCGTTTTCCGGCTAAACTATGCGTCCTAGACCCATCAAACTTTACACTTTTTCTGTCCCTTAAAATTCGATTTGCGGCTAAACTACTTGCCCCAGCGACTTAAAAGTTATATATTCGTGATCTTGGAACTGCCACCTTTTAATCCATGTAACGAATGACACGAAAAACTAATTTAAAAAAAATTGGACATTTTTATCTTTAAACGCGTTTTCCGGCTAAACTATGCGTCCTAGACCCATCAAACTTTACACTTTTTCTGTCCCTTAAAATTCGATTTGCGGCTAAACTACTTACCCCAGCGACTTAAAAATTATATATTCGTGATCTTGGAACTGCCACCTTTTAATCCATGTAACGAATGACACGAAAAACTAATTTTAAAAAAATTGGACATTTTTATCTTTAAACGCGTTTTCCGGCTAAACTATGCGTCCTAGACCCATCAAACTTTACACTTTTTCTGTCCCTTAAAATTCGATTTGCGGCTAAACTACTTGCCCCAGCGACTTAAAAATTATATATTCGTGATCTTGGAACTGCCACCTTTTAATCCATGTAACGAATGACACGAAAAACTAATTTTAAAAAAATTGGACATTTTTATCTTTAAACGCGTTTTCCGGCTAAACTATGCGTCCTAGACCCATCAAACTTTACACATTTTCTGTCCCTTAAAATTCGATTTGCGGCTAAACTACTTGCCCCAGCGACTTAAAAATTATATATTCGTGATCTTGGAACTGCCACCTTTTAATCCATGTAACGAATGACACGAAAAACTAATTTTAAAAAAATTGGACATTTTTATCTTTAAACGCGTTTTCCGGCTAAACTATGCGTCCTAGACCCATCAAACTTTACACTTTTTCTGTCCCTTAAAATTCGATTTGCGGCTAAACTACTTGCCCCAGCGACTTAAAAATTATATATTCGTGATCTTGGAACTGCCACCTTTTAATCCATGTAACGAATGACACGAAAAACTAATTTTAAAAAAATTGGACATTTTTATCTTTAAACGCGTTTTCCGGCTAAACTATGCGTCCTAGACCCATCAAACTTTA
This sequence comes from Philhelius pedissequus, assembly GCA_910595825.1. Taxonomy (NCBI): domain Eukaryota; kingdom Metazoa; phylum Arthropoda; class Insecta; order Diptera; family Syrphidae; genus Philhelius; species Philhelius pedissequus. The sequence continues at coordinate 15,569,651 of OU343164.1, read as the reverse complement.
CACTTTTTCTGTCCCTTAAAATTCGATTTGCGGCTAAACTACTTGCCCCAGCGACTTAAAAATTATATATTCGTGATCTTGGAACTGCCACCTTTTAATCCATGTAACGAATGACACGAAAAACTAATTTTAAAAAAATTGGAAATTTTTATCTTTAAACGCGTTTTCCGGCTAAACTATGCGTCCTAGACCCATCAAACTTTACACTTTTTCTGTCCCTTAAAATTCGATTTGCGGCTAAACTACTTGCCCCAGCGACTTAAAAATTATATATTCGTGATCTTGGAACTGCCACCTTTTAATCCATGTAACGAATGACACGAAAAACTAATTTTAAAAAAATTGGACATTTTTATCTTTAAACGCGTTTTCCGGCTAAACTATGCGTCCTAGACCCATCAAACTTTACACTTTTTCTGTCCCTTAAAATTCGATTTGCGGCTAAACTACTTGCCCCAACGACTTAAAAATTATATATTCGTGATCTTGGAACTGCCACCTTTTAATCCATGTAACGAATGACACGAAAAACTAATTTTAAAAAAATTGGACATTTTTATCTTTAAACGCGTTTTCCGGCTAAACTATGCGTCCTAGACCCATCAAACTTTACACTTTTTCTGTCCCTTAAAATTCGATTTGCGGCTAAACTACTTGCCCCAGCGACTTAAAAATTATATATTCGTGATCTTGGAACTGCCACCTTTTAATCCATGTAACGAATGACACGAAAAACTAATTTTAAAAAAATTGGACATTTTTATCTTTAAACGCGTTTTCCGGCTAAACTATGCGTCCTAGACCCATCAAACTTTACACTTTTTCTGTCCCTTAAAATTCGATTTGCGGCTAAACTACTTGCCCCAGCGACTTAAAAATTATATATTCGTGATCTTGGAACTGCCACCTTTTAATCCATGTAACGAATGACACGAAAAACTAATTTTAAAAAAATTGGACATTTTTATCTTTAAACGCGTTTTCCGGCTAAATTATGCGTCCTAGACCCGTCAAACTTTACACTTTTTCTGTCCCTTAAAATTCGATTTGCGGCTAAACTACTTGCCCCAGCGACTTAAAAATTATATATTCGTGATCTTGGAACTGCCACCTTTTAATCCATGTAACGAATGACACGAAAAACTAATTTTAAAAAAATTGGACATTTTTATCCTTAAACGCGTTTTCCGGCTAAACTATGCGTCCTAGACCCATCAAACTTTACACTTTTTCTGTCCCTTAAAATTCGATTTGCGGCTAAACTACTTGCCCCAGCGACTTAAAAATTATATATTCGTGATCTTGGAACTGCCACCTTTTAATCCATGTAACGAATGACACGAAAAACTAATTTTAAAAAAATTGGACATTTTTATCTTTAAACGCGTTTTCCGGCTAAACTATGCGTCCTAGACCCATCAAACTTTACACTTTTTCTGTCCCTTAAAATTCGATTTGCGGCTAAACTACTTGCCCCAGCGACTTAAAAATTATATATTCGTGATCTTGGAACTGCCACCTTTTAATCCATGTAACGAATGACACGAAAAACTAATTTTAAAAAAATTGGACATTTTTATCTTTAAACGCGTTTTCCGGCTAAACTATGCGTCCTAGACCCATCAAACTTTACACTTTTTCTGTCCCTTAAAATTCGATTTGCGGCTAAACTACTTACCCCAGCGACTTAAAAATTTTATATTCGTGATCTTGGAACTGCCACCTTTTAATCCATGTAACGAATGACACGAAAAACTAATTTTAAAAAAATTGGACATTTTTATCTTTAAACGCGTTTTCCGGCTAAACTATGCGTCCTAGACCCATCAAACTTTACACTTTTTCTGTCCCTTAAAATTCGATTTGCGGCTAAACTACTTGCCCCAGCGACTTAAAAATTACATATTCGTGATCTTGGAACTGCCACCTTTTAATCCATGTAACGAATGACACGAAAAACTAATTTTAAAAAAATTGGACATTTTTATCTTTAAACGCGTTTTCCGGCTAAACTATGCGTCCTAGACCCATCAAACTTTACACATTTTCTGTCCCTTAAAATTCGATTTGCGGCTAAACTACTTGCCCCAGCGACTTAAAAATTATATATTCGTGATCTTGGAACTGCCACCTTTTAATCCATGTAACGAATGACACGAAAAACTAATTTTAAAAAAATTGGACATTTTTATCTTTAAACGCGTTTTCCGGCTAAACTATGCGTCCTAGACCCATCAAACTTTACACTTTTTCTGTCCCTTAAAATTCGATTTGCGGCTAAACTACTTGCCCCAGCGACTTAAAAATTATATATTCGTGATCTTGGAACTGCCACCTTTTAATCCATGTAACGAATGACACGAAAAACTAATTTTAAAAAAATTGGACATTTTTATCTTTAAACGCGTTTTCCGGCTAAACTATGCGTCCTAGACCCATCAAACTTTACACTTTTTCTGTCCCTTAAAATTCGATTTGCGGCTAAGCTACTTGCCCCAGCGACTTAAAAATTATATATTCGTGATCTTGGAACTGCCACCTTTTAATCCATGTAACGAATGACACGAAAAACTAATTTAAAAAAAATGGACATTTTTATCTTTAAACGCGTCTTCCGGCTAAACTATGCGTCCTAGACCCATCAAACTTTACACTTTTTCTGTCCCTTAAAATTCGATTTGCGGCTAAACTACTTGCCCCAGCGACTTAAAAATTATATATTCGTGATCTTGGAACTGCCACCTTTTAATCCATGTAACGAATGACACGAAAAACTAATTTTAAAAAAATTGGACATTTTTATCTTTAAACGCGTTTTCCGGCTAAACTATGCGTCCTAGACCCATCAAACTTTACACTTTTTCTGTCCCTTAAAATTCGATTTGCGGCTAAACTACTTGCCCCAGCGACTTAAAAATTATATATTCGTGATCTTGGAACTGCCACCTTTTAATCCATGTAACGAATGACACGAAAAACTAATTTTAAAAAAATTGGACATTTTTATCTTTAAACGCGTTTTCCGGCTAAACTATGCGTCCTAGACCCATCAAACTTTACACTTTTTCTGTCCCTTAAAATTCGATTTGCGGCTAAACTACTTGCCCCAGCGACTTAAAAATTATATATTCGTGATCTTGGAACTGCCACCTTTTAATCCATGTAACGAATGACACGAAAAACTAATTTTAAAAAAATTGGACATTTTTATCTTTAAACGCGTTTTCCGGCTAAACTATGCGTCCTAGACCCATCAAACTTTACACTTTTTCTGTCCCTTAAAATTCGATTTGCGGCTAAGCTACTTGCCCCAGCGACTTAAAAATTATATATTCGTGATCTTGGAACTGCCACCTTTTAATCCATGTAACGAATGACACGAAAAACTAATTTAAAAAAAATTGGACATTTTTATCTTTAAACGCGTTTTCCGGCTAAACTATGCGTCCTAGACCCATCAAACTTTACACTTTTTCTGTCCCTTAAAATTCGATTTGCGGCTAAACTACTTGCCCCAGCGACTTAAAAATTATATATTCGTGATCTTGGAACTGCCACCTTTTAATCCATGTAACGAATGACACGAAAAACTAATTTTAAAAAAATTGGACATTTTTATCTTTAAACGCGTTTTCCGGCTAAACTATGCGTCCTAGACCCATCAAACTTTACACTTTTTCTGTCCCTTAAAATTCGATTTGCGGCTAAACTACTTGCCCCAGCGACTTAAAAATTATATATTCGTGATCTTGGAACTGCCACCTTTTAATCCATGTAACGAATGACACGAAAAACTAATTTTAAAAAAATTGGACATTTTTATCTTTAAACGCGTTTTCCGGCTAAACTATGCGTCCTAGACCCATCAAACTTTACACTTTTTCTGTCCCTTAAAATTCGATTTGCGGCTAAACTACTTGCCCCAGCGACTTAAAAATTATATATTCGTGATCTTGGAACTGCCACCTCCATGTAACGAATGACACGAAAAACTAATTTTAAAAAATTGGACATTTTTATCTTTAAACGCGTTTTCCGGCTAAACTATGCGTCCTAGACCCATCAAACTTTACACTTTTTCTGTCCCTTAAAATTCGATTTGCGGCTAAACTACTTGCCCCAGCGACTTAAAAATTATATATTCGTGATCTTGGAACTGCCACCTTTTAATCCATGTAACGAATGACACGAAAAACTAATTTTAAAAAAATTGGACATTTTTATCTTTAAACGCGTTTTCCGGCTAAACTATGCGTCCTAGACCCATCAAACTTAACACTTTGTCTGTCCCTTAAAATTCGATTTGCGGCTAAACTACTTGCCCCAGCGACTTAAAAATTATATATTCGTGATCTTGGAACTGCCACCTTTTAATCCATGTAACGAATGACACGAAAAACTAATTTTAAAAAAATTGGACATTTTTATCTTTAAACGCGTTTTCCGGCTAAACTATGCGTCCTAAACCCATCAAACTTTACACTTTTTCTGTCCCTTAAAATTCGATTTGCGGCTAAACTACTTGCCCCAGCGACTTAAAAATTATATATTCGTGATCTTGGAACTGCCACCTTTTAATCCATGTAACGAATGACACGAAAAACTAATTTTAAAAAAATTGGACATTTTTATCTTTAAACGCGTTTTCCGGCTAAACTATGCGTCCTAGACCCATCAAACTTTACACTTTTTCTGTCCCTTAAAATTCGATTTGCGGCTAAACTACTTGCCCCAGCGACTTAAAAATTATATATTCGTGATCTTGGAACTGCCACCTTTTAATCCATGTAACGAATGACACGAAAAACTAATTTTAAAAAAATTGGACATTTTTATCTTTAAACGCGTTTTCCGGCTAAACTATGCGTCCTATCATCAAACTTTACACTTTTTCTGTCCCTTAAAATTCGATTTGCGGCTAAACTACTTGCCCCAGCGACTTAAAAATTATATATTCGTGATCTTGGAACTGCCACCTTTTAATCCATGTAACGAATGACACGAAAAACTAATTTTAAAAAAATTGGACATTTTTATCTTTAAACGCGTTTTCCGGCTAAACTATGCGTCCTAGACCCATCAAACTTTACACTTTTTCTGTCCCTTAAAATTCGATTTGCGGCTAAACTACTTGCCCCAGCGACTTAAAAATTATATATTCGTGATCTTGGAACTGCCACCTTTTAATCCATGTAACGAATGACACGAAAAACTAATTTTAAAAAAATTGGACATCTTTATCTTTAAACGCGTTTTCCGGCTAAACTATGCCTCCTAGACCCATCAAACTTTACACTTTTTCTGTCCCTTAAAATTCGATTTGCGGCTAAACTACTTGCCCCAGCGACTTAAAAATTATATATTCGTGATCTTGGAACTGCCACCTTTTAATCCATGTAACGAATGACACGAAAAACTAATTTTAAAAAAATTGGACATTTTTATCTTTAAACGCGTTTTCCGGCTAAACTATGCGTCCTAGACCCATCAAACTTTACACTTTTTCTGTCCCTTAAAATTCGATTTGCGGCTAAACTACTTGCCCCAGCGACTTAAAAATTATATATTCGTGATCTTGGAACTGCCACCTTTTAATCCATGTAACGAATGACACGAAAAACTAATTTTAAAAAAATTGGACATTTTTATCTTTAAACGCGTTTTCCGGCTAAACTATGCGTCCTAGACCCATCAAACTTTACACTTTTTCTGTCCCTTAAAATTCGATTTGCGGCTAAACTACTTGCCCCAGCGACTTAAATATTATATATTCGTGATCTTGGAACTGCCACCTTTTAATCCATGTAACGAATGACACGAAAAACTAATTTTAAAAAAATTGGACATTTTTATCTTTAAACGCGTTTTCCGGCTAAACTATGCGTTCTAGACCCATCAAACTTTACACTTTTTCTGTCCCTTAAAATTCGATTTGCGGCTAAACTACTTGCCCCAGCGACTTAAAAATTATATATTCGTGATCTTGGAACTACCACCTTTTAATCCATGTAACGAATGACACGAAAAACTAATTTTAAAAAAATTGGACATTTTTATCTTTAAACGCGTTTTCCGGCTAAACTATGCGTCCTAGACCCATCAAACTTTACACTTTTTCTGTCCCTTAAAATTCGATTTGCGGCTAAACTACTTGCCCCAGCGACTTAAAAATTATATATTCGTGATCTTGGAACTGCCACCTTTTAATCCATGTAACGAATGACACGAAAAACTAATTTTAAAAAAATTGGACATTTTTATCTTTAAACGCGTTTTCCGGCTAAACTATGCGTCCTAGACCCATCAAACTTTACACTTTTTCTGTCCCTTAAAATTCGATTTGCGGCTAAGCTACTTGCCCCAGCGACTTAAAAATTATATATTCGTGATCTTGGAACTGCCACCTTTTAGTCCATGTAACGAATGACACGAAAAACTAATTTTAAAAAAATTGGACATTTTTATCTTTAAACGCGTTTTCCGGCTAAACTATGCGTCCTAGACCCATCAAACTTTACACTTTTTCTGTCCCTTAAAATTCGATTTGCGGCTAAACTACTTGCCCCAGCGACTTAAAAATTATATATTCGTGATCTTGGAACTGCCACCTTTTAATCCATGTAACGAATGACACGAAAAACTAATTTTAAAAAAATTGGACATTTTTATCTTTAAACGCGTTTTCCGGCTAAACTATGCGTCCTAGACCCATCAAACTTTACACTTTTTCTGTCCCTTAAAATTCGATTTGCGGCTAAGCTACTTGCCCCAGCGACTTAAAAATTATATATTCGTGATCTTGGAACTGCCACCTTTTAGTCCATGTAACGAATGACACGAAAAACTAATTTTAAAAAAATTGGACATTTTTATCTTTAAACGCGTTTTCCGGCTAAACTATGCGTCCTAGACCCATCAAACTTTACACTTTTTCTGTCCCTTAAAATTCGATTTGCGGCTAAACTACTTGCCCCAGCGACTTAAAAATTATATATTCGTGATCTTGAAACTGCCACCTTTTAATCCATGTAACGAATGACACGAAAAACTAATTTTAAAAAAATTGGACATTTTTATCTTTAAACGCGTTTTCCGGCTAAACTATGCGTCCTAGACCCATCAAACTTTACACTTTTTCTGTCCCATAAAATTCGATTTGCGGCTAAACTACTTGCCCCAGCGACTTAAAAATTATATATTCGTGATCTTGGAACTGCCACCTTTTAATCCATGTAACGAATGACACGAAAAACTAATTTTAAAAAAATTGGACATTTTTATCTTTAAACGCGTTTTCCGGCTAAACTATGCGTCCTAGACCCATCAAACTTTACACTTTTTCTGTCCCTTAAAATTCGATTTGCGGCTAAACTACTTGCCCCAGCGACTTAAAAATTATATATTCGTGATCTTGGAACTGCCACCTTTTAATCCATGTAACGAATGACACGAAAAACTAATTTTAAAAAAATTGGACATTTTTATCTTTAAACGCGTTTTCCGGCTAAACTATGCGTCCTAGACCCATCAAACTTTACACTTTTTCTGTCCCTTAAAATTCGATTTGCGGCTAAACTACTTGCCCCAGCGACTTAAAAATTATATATTCGTGATCTTGGAACTGCCACCTTTTAATCCATGTAACGAATGACACGAAAAACTAATTATAAAAAAATTGGACGTTTTTATCTTTAAACGCGTTTTCCGGCTAAACTATGCGTCCTAGACCCATCAAACTTTACACTTTTTCTGTCCCTTAAAATTCGATTTGCGGCTAAACTACTTGCCCCAGCGACTTAAAAATTATATATTCGTGATCTTGGAACTGCCACCTTTTAATCCATGTAACGAATGACACGAAAAACTAATTTTAAAAAAATTGGACATTTTTATCTTTAAACGCGTTTTCCGGCTAAACTATGCGTCCTAGACCCATCAAACTTTACACTTTTTCTGTCCCTTAAAATTCGATTTGCGGCTAAACTACTTGCCCCAGCGACTTAAAAATTATATATTCGTGATCTTGGAACTGCCACCTTTTAATCCATGTAACGAATGACACGAAAAACTAATTTTAAAAAAATTGGACATTTTTATCTTTAAACGCGTTTTCCGGCTAAACTATGCGTCCTAGACCCATCAAACTTTACACTTTTTCTGTCCCTTAAAATTCGATTTGCGGCTAAACTACTTGCCCCAGCGACTTAAAAATTATATATTCGTGATCTTGGAACTGCCACCTTTTAATCCATGTAACGAATGACACGAAAAACTAATTTTAAAAAAATTGGACATTTTTATCTTTAAACGCGTTTTCCGGCTAAACTATGCGTCCTAGACCCATCAAAATTTACACTTTTTCTGTCCCTTAAAATTCGATTTGCGGCTAAACTACTTGCCCCAGCGACTTAAAAATTATATATTCGTGATCATGGAACTGCCACCTTTTAATCCATGTAACGAATGACACGAAAAACTAATTTTAAAAAAATTGGACATTTTTATCTTTAAACGTGTTTTCCGGCTAAACTATGCGTCCTAGACCCATCAAACTTTACACTTTTTCTGTCCCTTAAAATTCGATTTGCGGCTAAACTACTTGCCCCAGCGACTTAAAAATTATATATTCGTGATCTTGGAACTGCCACCTTTTAATCCATGTAACGAATGACACGAAAAACTAATTTTAAAAAAATTGGACATTTTTATCTTTAAACGCGTTTTCCGGCTAAACTATGCATCCTAGACCCATCAAACTTTACACTTTTTCTGTCCCTTAAAATTCGATTTGCGGCTAAACTACTTGCCCCAGCGACTTAAAAATTATATATTCGTGATCTTGGAACTGCCACCTTTTAATCCATGTAACGAATGACACGAAAAACTAATTTAAAAAAAATTGGACATTTTTATCTTTAAACGCGTTTTCCGGCTAAACTATGCCTCCTAGACCCATCAAACTTTTTAAATGCGTTTTCCGGCTAAACTATGCGTCCTAGACCCATCAAACTTTACACTTTTTCTGTCCCTTAAAATTCGATTTGCGGCTAAACTACTTGCCCCAGCGACTTAAAAATTATATATTCGTGATCTTGGAACTGCCACCTTTTAATCCATGTAACGAATGACACGAAAAACTAATTTTAAAAAAATTGGACATTTTTATCTTTAAACGCGTTTTCCGGCTAAACTATGCGTCCTAGACCCATCAAAATTTACACTTTTTCTGTCCCTTAAAATTCGATTTGCGGCTAAACTACTTGCCCCAGCGACTTAAAAATTATATATTCGTGATCTTGGAACTGCCACCTTTTAATCCATGTAACGAATGACACGAAAAACTAATTTAAAAAAAATTGGACATTTTTATCTTTAAACGCGTTTTCCGGCTAAACTATGCGTCCTAGACCCATCAAACTTTACACTTTTTCTGTCCCTTAAAATTCGATTTGCGGCTAAACTACTTGCCCCAGCGACTTAAAAATTATATATTCGTGATCTTGGAACTGCCACCTTTTAATCCATGTAACGAATGACACGAAAAACTAATTTTAAAAAAATTGGACATTTTTATCTTTAAACGCGTTTTCCGGCTAAACTATGCCTCCTAGACCCATCAAACTTTACACTTTTTCTGTCCCTTAAAATTCGATTTGCGGCTAAACTACTTGCCCCAGCGACTTAAAAGTTATATATTCGTGATCTTGGAACTGCCACCTTTTAATCCATGTAACGAATGACACGAAAAACTAATTTTAAAAAAATTTGACATTTTTATCTTTAAACGCGTTTTCCGGCTAAACTATGCGTCCTAGACCCATCAAACTTTACACTTTTTCTGTCCCTTAAAATTCGATTTGCGGCTAAACTACTTGCCCCAGCGACTTAAAAATTATATATTCGTGATCTTGGAACTGCCACCTTTTAATCCATGTAACGAATGACACGAAAAACTAATTTTAAAAAAATTGGATATTTTTATCTTTAAACGCGTTTTCCGGCTAAGCTATGCGTCCTAGACCCATCAAACTTTACACTTTTTCTGTCCCTTAAAATTCGATTTGCGGCTAAACTACTTGCCCCAGCGACTTAAAAATTATATATTCGTGACCTTGGAACTGCCACCTTTTAATCCATGTAACGAATGACACGAAAAACTAATTTTAAAAAAATTGGACATTTTTATCTTTAAACGCGTTTTCCAGCTAAACTATGCGTCCTAGACCCATCAAACTTTACACTTGTTCTGTCCCTTAAAATTCGATTTGCGGCTAAACTACTTGCCCCAGCGACTTAAAAATTATATATTCGTGATCTTGGTACTGCCACCTTTTAATCCATGTAACGAATGACACGAAAAACTAATTTTAAAAAAATTAGACATTTTTATCTTTAAACGCGTTTTCCGGCTAAGCTATGCGTCCTAGACCCATCAAACTTTACATTTTATCTGTCCCTTAAAATTCGATTTGCGGCTAAACTACTTGCCCCAGCGACTTAAAAATTATATATTCGTGATCTTGGAACTGCCACCTTTTAATCCATGTAACGAATGACACGAAAAACTAATTTTACAAAAATTGGACGTTTTTATCTTTAAACGCGTTTTCCGGCTAAACTATGCGTCCTAGACCCATCAAACTTTACACTTTTTCTGTCCCTTAAAATTCGATTTGCGGCTAAACTACTTGCCCCAGCGACTTAAAAATTATATATTCGTGATCTTGGAACTGCCACCTTTTAATCCATGTAACGAATGACACGAAAAACTAATTTTAAAAAAATTGGATATTTTTATCTCTAAACGCGTTTTCCGGCTAAACTATGCGTCCTAGACCCATCAAACTTTACACTTTTTCTGTCCCTTAAAATTCGATTTGCGGCTAAACTACTTGCCCCAGCGACTTAAAAATTATATATTCGTGATCTTGGAACTGCCACCTTTTAATCCATGGAACGAATGACACGAAAAACTAATTTAAAAAAAATTGGACGTTTTTATCTTTAAACGCGTTTTCCGGCTAAACTATGCGTCCTAGACCCATCAAACTTTACACTTTTTCTGTCCCTTAAAATTCGATTTGCGGCTAAACTACTTGCCCCAGCGACTTAAAAATTATATATTCGTGATCTTGGAACTGCCGCCTTTTAATCCATGTAACGAATGACACGAAAAACCAATTTTAAAAAAATTGGACATTTTTATCTTTAAACGCGTTTTCCGGCTAAACTATGCGTCCTAGACCCATCAAACTTTACACTTTTTCTGTCCCTTAAAATTCAATTTGCGGCTAAACTACTTGCCCCAGCGACTTAAAAATTATATATTCGTGATCTTGGAACTGCCACCTTTTAATCCATGTAACGAATGACACGAAAAACTAATTTTAAAAAAATTGGACGTTTTTATCTTTAAACGCGTTTTCCGGCTAAACTATGCGTCCTAGACCCATCAAACTTTACACTTTTTCTGTCCCTTAAAATTCGATTTGCGGCTAAACTACTTGCCCCAGCGACTTAAAAATTATATATTCGTGATCTTGGAACTGCCGCCTTTTAATCCATGTAACGAATGACACGAAAAACCAATTTTAAAAAAATTGGACATTTTTATCTTTAAACGCGTTTTCCGGCTAAACTATGCGTCCTAGACCCATCAAACTTTACACTTTTTCTGTCCCTTAAAATTCAATTTGCGGCTAAACTACTTGCCCCAGCGACTTAAAAATTATATATTCGTGATCTTGGAACTGCCACCTTTTAATCCATGTAACGAATGACACGAAAAACTAATTTTAAAAAAATTGGACATTTTTATCTTTAAACGCGTTTTCCGGCTAAACTATGCGTCCTAGACCCATCAAACTTTACACTTTTTCTGTCCCTTAAAATTCGATTTGCGGCTAAACAACTTGCCCCAGCGACTTAAAAATTATATATTCGTGATCTTGGAACTGCCACCTTTTAATCCATGTAACGAATGACACGAAAAACTAATTTTAAAAAAATTGGACATTTTTATCTTTAAACGCGTTTTCCGGCTAAACTATGCGTCCTAGACCCATCAACCTTTACACTTTTTCTGTCCCTTAAAATTCGATTTGCGGCTAAACTACTTGCCCCAGCGACTTAAAAATTATATATTCGTGATCTTGGAACTGCCACCTTTTAATCCATGTAACGAATGACACGAAAAACTAATTTTAAAAAAATTGGACGTTTTTATCTTTAAACGCGTTTTCCGGCTAAACTATGCGTCCTAGACCCATCAAACTTTACACTTTTTCTGTCCCTTAAAATTCGATTTGCGGCTAAACTACTTGCCCCAGCGACTTAAAAATTATATATTCGTGATCTTGGAACTGCCACCTTTTAATCCATGTAACGAATGACACGAAAAACTAATTTTAAAAAAATTGGACGTTTTTATCTTTAAACGCGTTTTCCGGCTAAACTATGCGTCCTAGACCCATCAAACTTTACACTTTTTCTGTCCCTTAAAATTCGATTTGCGGCTAAACTACTTGCCCCAGCGACTTAAAAATTATATATTCGTGATCTTGGAACTGCCACCTTTTAATCCATGTAACGAATGACACGAAAAACTAATTTTAAAAAAATTGGATATTTTTATCTCTAAACGCGTTTTCCGGCTAAACTATGCGTCCTAGACCCATCAAACTTTACACTTTTTCTGTCCCTTAAAATTCGATTTGCGGCTAAACTACTTGCCCCAGCGACTTAAAAATTATATATTCGTGATCTTGGAACTGCCACCTTTTAATCCATGTAACGAATGACACGAAAAACTAATTTAAAAAAAATTGGACGTTTTTATCTTTAAACGCGTTTTCCGGCTAAACTATGCGTCCTAGACCCATCAAACTTTACACTTTTTCTGTCCCTTAAAATTCGATTTGCGGCTAAACTACTTGCCCCAGCGACTTAAAAATTATATATTCGTGATCTTGGAACTGCCGCCTTTTAATCCATGTAACGAATGACACGAAAAACCAATTTTAAAAAAATTGGACATTTTTATCTTTAAACGCGTTTTCCGGCTAAACTATGCGTCCTAGACCCATCAAACTTTACACTTTTTCTGTCCCTTAAAATTCAATTTGCGGCTAAACTACTTGCCCCAGCGACTTAAAAATTATATATTCGTGATCTTGGAACTGCCACCTTTTAATCCATGTAACGAATGACACGAAAAACTAATTTTAAAAAAATTGGACGTTTTTATCTTTAAACGCGTTTTCCGGCTAAACTATGCGTCCTAGACCCATCAAACTTTACACTTTTTCTGTCCCTTAAAATTCGATTTGCGGCTAAACTACTTGCCCCAGCGACTTAAAAATTATATATTCGTGATCTTGGAACTGCCGCCTTTTAATCCATGTAACGAATGACACGAAAAACCAATTTTAAAAAAATTGGACATTTTTATCTTTAAACGCGTTTTCCGGCTAAACTATGCGTCCTAGACCCATCAAACTTTACACTTTTTCTGTCCCTTAAAATTCAATTTGCGGCTAAACTACTTGCCCCAGCGACTTAAAAATTATATATTCGTGATCTTGGAACTGCCACCTTTTAATCCATGTAACGAATGACACGAAAAACTAATTTTAAAAAAATTGGACATTTTTATCTTTAAACGCGTTTTCCGGCTAAACTATGCGTCCTAGACCCATCAAACTTTACACTTTTTCTGTCCCTTAAAATTCGATTTGCGGCTAAACAACTTGCCCCAGCGACTTAAAAATTATATATTCGTGATCTTGGAACTGCCACCTTTTAATCCATGTAACGAATGACACGAAAAACTAATTTTAAAAAAATTGGACATTTTTATCTTTAAACGCGTTTTCCGGCTAAACTATGCGTCCTAGACCCATCAACCTTTACACTTTTTCTGTCCCTTAAAATTCGATTTGCGGCTAAACTACTTGCCCCAGCGACTTAAAAATTATATATTCGTGATCTTGGAACTGCCACCTTTTAATCCATGTAACGAATGACACGAAAAACTAATTTTAAAAAAATTGGACGTTTTTATCTTTAAACGCGTTTTCCGGCTAAACTATGCGTCCTAGACCCATCAAACTTTACACTTTTTCTGTCCCTTAAAATTCGATTTGCGGCTAAGCTACTTGCCCCAGCGACTTAAAAATTATATATTCGTGATCTTGGAACTGCCACCTTTTTATCCATGTAACGAATGACACGAAAAACTAATTTTAAAAAAAATTGGACATTTTTATCTTTAAACGCGTTTTCCGGCTAAACTATGCGTCCTAGACCCATCAAACTTTACACTTTTTCTGTCCCTTAAAATTCTATTTGCGGCTAAACTACTTGCCCCAGCGACTTAAAAATTATATATTCGTGATCTTGGAACTGCCACCTTTTAATCCATGTAACGAATGACACGAAAAACTAATTTAAAAAAAATTGGACGTTTTTATCTTTAAACGCGTTTTCCGGCTAAACTATGCGTCCTAGACCCATCAAACTTTACACTTTTTCTGTCCCTTAAAATTCGATTTGCGGCTAAACTACTTGCCCCAGCGACTTAAAAATTATATATTCGTGATCTTGGAACTGCCACCTTTTAATCCATGTAACGAATGACACGAAAAACTAATTTTAAAAAAAATGGACATTTTTATCTTTAAACGCGTTTTCCGGCTAAACTATGCGTCCTAGACCCATCAAACTTTACATTTTATCTGTCCCTTACAATTCGATTTGCGGCTAAACTACTTGCCCCAGCGACTTAAAAATTATATATTCGTGATCTTGGAACTGCCACCTTTTAATCCATGTAACGAATGACACGAAAAACTAATTTTAAAAAAATTGGACATTTTTATCTTTAAACGCGTTTTCCGGCTAAACTATGTGTCCTAGACCCATCAAACTTTACATTTTATCTGTCCCTTAAAATTCGATTTGCGGCTAAACTACTTGCCCCAGCGACTTAAAAATTATATATTCGTGATCTTGGAACTGCCACCTTTTAATCCATGTAACGAATGACACGACAAACTAATTTTAAAAAAATTGGACATTTTTATCTTTAAACGCGTTTTCCGGCTAAACTATGCGTCCTAGACCCATCAAACTTTACACTTTTTCTGTCCCTTAAAATTCGATTGGCGGCTAAACTACTTGCCCCAGCGACTTAAAAATTATATATTCGTGATCTTGGAACTGCCACCTTTTAATCCATGTAACGAATGACACGAAAAACTAATTTTAAAAAAATTGGACGTTTTTATCTTTAAACGCGTTTTCCGGCTAAACTATGCGTCCTAGACCCATCAAACTTTACACTTTTTCTGTCCCTTAAAATTCGATTTGCGGCTAAACTACTTGCCCCAGCGACTTAAAAATTATATATTCGTGATCTTGGAACTGCCACCTTTTAATCCATGTAACGAATGAGACGAAAAACTAATTTTAAAAAAATTGGACATTTTTATCTTTAAACGCGTTTTCCGGCTAAACTATGTGTCCTAGACCCATCAAACTTTACATTTTATCTGTCCCTTAAAATTCGATTTGCGGCTAAACTACTTGCCCCAGCGACTTAAAAATTATATATTCGTGATCTTGGAACTGCCACCTTTTAATCCATGTAACGAATGACACGACAAACTAATTTTAAAAAAATTGGACATTTTTATCTTTAAACGCGTTTTCCGGCTAAACTATGCGTCCTAGACCCATCAAACTTTACACTTTTTCTGTCCCTTAAAATTCGATTGGCGGCTAAACTACTTGCCCCAGCGACTTAAAATTATATATTCGTGATCTTGGAACTGCCACCTTTTAATCCATGTAACGAATGACACGAAAAACTAATTTTAAAAAAATTGGACGTTTTTATCTTTAAACGCGTTTTCCGGCTAAACTATGCGTCCTAGACCCATCAAACTTTACACTTTTTCTGTCCCTTAAAATTCGATTTGCGGCTAAACTACTTGCCCCAGCGACTTAAAAATTATATATTCGTGATCTTGGAACTGCCACCTTTTAATCCATGTAACGAATGAGACGAAAAACTAATTTTAAAAAAATTGGACATTTTTATCTTTAAACGCGTTTTCCGGCTAAACTATGCGTCCTAGGCCCATCAAACTTTACACTTTTTCTGTCCCTTAAAATTCGATTTGCGGCTAAACTACTTGCCCCAGCGACTTAAAAATTATATATTCGTGATCTTGGAACTGCCACCTTTTAATCCATGTAACGAATGACACGAAAAACTAATTTTAAAAAAATTGGACATTTTTATCTTTAAACGCGTTTTCCGGCTAAACTATGCGTCCTAGACCCATCAAACTTTACACTTTTTCTGTCCCTTAAAATTCGATTTGCGGCTAAACTACTTGCCCCAGCGACTTAAAAATTATATATTCGTGATCTTGGAACTGCCACCTTTTAATCCATGTAACGAATGACACGAAAAACTAATTTAAAAAAAATTGGACATTTTTATCTTTAAACGCGTTTTCCGGCTAAACTATGCGTCCTAGACCCATCAACCTTTACACTTTTTCTGTCCCTTAAAATTCGATTTGCGGCTAAACTACTTGCCCCAGCGACTTAAAAATTATATATTCGTGATCTTGGAACTGCCACCTTTTAATCCATGTAACGAATGACACGAAAAACTAATTTTAAAAAAATTGGACGTTTTTATCTTTAAACGCGTTTTCCGGCTAAACTATGCGTCCTAGACCCATCAAACTTTACACTTTTTCTGTCCCTTAAAATTCGATTTGCGGCTAAGCTACTTGCCCCAGCGACTTAAAAATTATATATTCGTGATCTTGGAACTGCCACCTTTTAATCCATGTAACGAATGACACGAAAAACTAATTTTAAAAAAATTGGACATTTTTATCTTTAAACGCGTTTTCCGGCTAAACTATGCGTCCTAGACCCATCAAACTTTACACTTTTTCTGTCCCTTAAAATTCGATTTGCGGCTAAACTACTTGCCCCAGCGACTTAAAAATTATATATTCGTGATCTTGGAACTGCCACCTTTTAATCCATGTAACGAATGACACGAAAAACTAATTTTAAAAAAAATTGGACATTTTTATCTTTAAACGCGTTTTCCGGCTAAACTATGCGTCCTAGACCCATCAAACTTTACACTTTTTCTGTCCCTTAAAATTCTATTTGCGGCTAAACTACTTGCCCCAGCGACTTAAAAATTATATATTCGTGATCTTGGAACTGCCACCTTTTAATCCATGTAACGAATGACACGAAAAACTAATTTAAAAAAAATTGGACGTTTTTATCTTTAAACGCGTTTTCCGGCTAAACTATGCGTCCTAGACCCATCAAACTTTACACTTTTTCTGTCCCTTAAAATTCGATTTGCGGCTAAACTACTTGCCCCAGCGACTTAAAAATTATATATTCGTGATCTTGGAACTGCCACCTTTTAATCCATGTAACGAATGACACGAAAAACTAATTTTAAAAAAATTGGACATTTTTATCTTTAAACGCGTTTTCCGGCTAAACTATGCGTCCTAGACCCATCAAACTTTACATTTTATCTGTCCCTTACAATTCGATTTGCGGCTAAACTACTTGCCCCAGCGACTTAAAAATTATATATTCGTGATCTTGGAACTGCCACCTTTTAATCCATGTAACGAATGACACGAAAAACTAATTTTAAAAAAATTGGACATTTTTATCTTTAAACGCGTTTTCCGGCTAAACTATGTGTCCTAGACCCATCAAACTTTACATTTTATCTGTCCCTTAAAATTCGATTTGCGGCTAAACTACTTGCCCCAGCGACTTAAAAATTATATATTCGTGATCTTGGAACTGCCACCTTTTAATCCATGTAACGAATGACACGACAAACTAATTTTAAAAAAATTGGACATTTTTATCTTTAAACGCGTTTTCCGGCTAAACTATGCGTCCTAGACCCATCAAACTTTACACTTTTTCTGTCCCTTAAAATTCGATTGGCGGCTAAACTACTTGCCCCAGCGACTTAAAAATTATATATTCGTGATCTTGGAACTGCCACCTTTTAATCCATGTAACGAATGACACGAAAAACTAATTTTAAAAAAATTGGACGTTTTTATCTTTAAACGCGTTTTCCGGCTAAACTATGCGTCCTAGACCCATCAAACTTTACACTTTTTCTGTCCCTTAAAATTCGATTTGCGGCTAAACTACTTGCCCCAGCGACTTAAAAATTATATATTCGTGATCTTGGAACTGCCACCTTTTAATCCATGTAACGAATGAGACGAAAAACTAATTTTAAAAAAATTGGACATTTTTATCTTTAAACGCGTTTTCCGGCTAAACTATGCGTCCTAGGCCCATCAAACTTTACACTTTTTCTGTCCCTTAAAATTCGATATGCGGCTAAACTACTTGCCCCAGCGACTTAAAAATTATATATTCGTGATCTTGGAACTGCCACCTTTTAATCCATGTAACGAATGACACGAAAAACTAATTTAAAAAAAAATTGGACATTTTTATCTCTAGACGCGTTTTCCGGCTAAACTATGCGTCCTAGACCCATCAAACTTTACACTTTTTCTGTCCCTTAAAATTCGATTTGCGGCTAAACTACTTGCCCCAGCGACTTAAAAATTATATATTCGTGATCTTGGAACTGCCACCTTTTAATCCATGTAACGAATGACACGAAAAACTAATTTAAAAAAAATTGGACGTTTTTATCTTTAAACGCGTTTTCCGGCTAAACTATGCGTCCTAGACCCATCAAACTTTACACTTTTTCTGTCCCTTAAAATTCGATTTGCGGCTAAACTACTTGCCCCAGCGACTTAAAAATTATATATTCGTGATCTTGGAACTGCCACCTTTTAATCCATGTAACGAATGACACGAAAAACTAATTTTAAAAAAATTGGACATTTTTATCTTTAAACGCGTTTTCCGGCTAAACTATGCGTCCTAGACCCATCAAACTTTACACTTTTTCTGTCCCTTAAAATTCGATTTGCGGCTAAACTACTTGCCCCAGCGACTTAAAAATTATATATTCGTGATCTTGGAACTGCCACCTTTTAATCCATGTAACGAATGACACGAAAAACTAATTTTAAAATAATTGGACATTTTTATCTTTAAACGCTTTTTCCGGCTAAACTATGCGTCCTAGACCCATCAAACTTTACATTTTATCTGTCCCTTAAAATTCGATTTGCGGCTAAACTACTTGCCCCAGCGACTTAAAAATTATATATTCGTGATCTTGGAACTGCCACCTTTTAATCCATGTAACGAATGACACGAAAAACTAATTTTAAAAAAATTGGACGTTTTTATCTTTAAACGCGTTTTCCGGCTAAACTATGCGTCCTAGACCCATCAAACTTTACACTTTTTCTGTCCCTTAAAATTCGATTTGCGGCTAAACTACTTGCCCCAGCGACTTAAAAATTATATATTCGTGATCTTGGAACTGCCACCTTTTAATCCATGTAACGAATGACACGAAAAACTAATTTTAAAAAAATTGGACATTTTTATCTTTAAACGCGTTTTCCGGCTAAACTATGCGTCCTAGACCCATCAAACTTTACACTTTTTCTGTCCCTTAAAATTCGATTTGCGACTAAACTACTTGCCCCAGCGACTTAAAAATTATATATTCGTGATCTTGGAACTGCCACCTTTTAATCCATGTAACGAATGACACGAAAAACTAATTTTAAAAAAATTGGACATTTTTATCTTTAAACGCGTTTTCCGGCTAAACTATGCGTCCTAGACCCATCAAACTTTACATTTTATCTGTCCCTTAAAATTCGATTTGCGGCTAAACTACTTGCCCCAGCGACTTAAAAATTATATATTCGTGATCTTGGAACTGCCACCTTTTAATCCATGTAACGAATGACACGAAAAACTAATTTTAAAAAAATTGGACATTTTTATCCTTAAACGCGTTTTCCGGCTAAACTATGCGTCCTAGACCCATCAAACTTTACATTTTATCTGTCCCTTAAAATTCGATTTGCGGCTAAACTACTTGCCCCAGCGACTTAAAAATTATATATTCGTGATCTTGGAACTGCCACCTTTTAATCCATGTAACGAATGACACGAAAAACTAATTTTAAAAAAATTGGACATTTTTATCTTTAAACGCGTTTTCCGGCTAAACTATGCGTCCTAGACCCATCAAACTTTACACTTTTTCTGTCCCTTAAAATTCGATTTGCGGCTAAACTACTTGCCCCCTTTTAATCCATGTAACGAATGACACGAAAAACTAATTTTAAAAAATTGGACGTTTTTATCTTTAAACGCGTTTTCCGGCTAAACTATCCGTCCTAGACCCATCAAACTTTACACTTTTTCTGTCCCTTAAAATTCGATTTGCGGCTAAGCTACTTGCCCCAGCGACTTAAAAATTATATATTCGTGATCTTAGAACTGCCACCTTTTAATCCATGTAACGAATGAGACGAAAAACTAATTTTAAAAAAATTGGACATTTTTATCTTTAAACGCGTTTTCCGGCTAAACTATGCGTCCTAGACCCGTCAAACTTTACACTTTTTCTGTCCCTTAAAATTCGATTTGCGGCTAAACTACTTGCCCCAGCGACTTAAAAATTATATATTCGTGATCTTGGAACTGCCACCTTTTAATCCATGTAACGAATGACACGAAAAACTAATTTAAAAAAAATTGGACATTTTTATCTCTAAACGCGTTTTCCGGCTAAACTATGCGTCCTAGACCCATCAAACTTTACACTTTTTCTGTCCCTTAAAATTCGATTTGCGGCTAAACTACTTGCCCCAGCGACTTAAAAATTATATATTCGTGATCTTGGAACTGCCACCTTTTAATCCATGTAACGAATGACACGAAAAACTAATTTTAAAAAAATTGGACATTTTTATCCTTAAACGCGTTTTCCGGCTAAACTATGCGTCCTAGACCCATCAAACTTTACATTTTATCTGTCCCTTAAAATTCGATTTGCGGCTAAACTACTTGCCCCAGCGACTTAAAAATTATATATTCGTGATCTTGGAACTGCCACCTTTTAATCCATGTAACGAATGACACGAAAAACTAATTTTAAAAAAATTGGACATTTTTATCTTTAAACGCGTTTTCCGGCTAAACTATGCGTCCTAGACCCATCAAACTTTACACTTTTTCTGTCCCTTAAAATTCGATTTGCGGCTAAACTACTTGCCCCAGCGACTTAAAAATTATATATTCGTGATCTTGGAACTGCCACCTTTTAATCCATGTAACGAATGACACGAAAAACTAATTTTAAAAAATTGGACGTTTTTATCTTTAAACGCGTTTTCCGGCTAAACTATCCGTCCTAGACCCATCAAACTTTACACTTTTTCTGTCCCTTAAAATTCGATTTGCGGCTAAGCTACTTGCCCCAGCGACTTAAAAATTATATATTCGTGATCTTAGAACTGCCACCTTTTAATCCATGTAACGAATGAGACGAAAAACTAATTTTAAAAAAATTGGACATTTTTATCTTTAAACGCGTTTTCCGGCTAAACTATGCGTCCTAGACCCGTCAAACTTTACACTTTTTCTGTCCCTTAAAATTCGATTTGCGGCTAAACTACTTGCCCCAGCGACTTAAAAATTATATATTCGTGATCTTGGAACTGCCACCTTTTAATCCATGTAACGAATGACACGAAAAACTAATTTAAAAAAAATTGGACATTTTTATCTCTAAACGCGTTTTCCGGCTAAACTATGCGTCCTAGACCCATCAAACTTTACACTTTTTCTGTCCCTTAAAATTCGATTTGCGGCTAAACTACTTGCCCCAGCGACTTAAAAATTATATATTCGTGATCTTGGAACTGCCACCTTTTAATCCATGTAACGAATGACACGAAAAACTAATTTTAAAAAAATTGGACATTTTTATCTTTAAACGCGTTTTCCGGCTAAACTATGCGTCCTAGACCCATCAAACTTTACACTTTTTCTGTCCCTTAAAATTCGATTTGCGGCTAAACTACTTGCCCCAGCGACTTAAAAATTATATATTCGTGATCTTGGAACTGCCACCTTTTAATCCATGTAACGAATGACACGAAAAACTAATTTTAAAAAAATTGGACATTTTTATCTTTAAACGCGTTTTCCGGCTAAACTATGCGTCCTAGACCCATCAAACTTTACATTTTATCTGTCCCTTAAAATTCGATTTGCGGCTAAACTACTTGCCCCAGCGACTTAAAAATTATATATTCGTGATCTTGGAACTGCCACCTTTTAATCCATGTAACGAATGACACGAAAAACTTATTTTAAAAAAATTGGACATTTTTATCTTTAAACGCGTTTTCCGGCTAAACTATGCGTCCTAGACCCATCAAACTTTACATTTTATCTGTCCCTTAAAATTCGATTTGCGGCTAAACTACTTGCCCCAGCGACTTAAAAATTATATATTCGTGATCTTGGAACTGCCACCTTTTAATCCATGTAACGAATGACACGAAAAACTAATTTTAAAAAAATTGGACATTTTTATCTTTAAACGCGTTTTCCGGCTAAACTATGCGTCCTAGACCCATCAAACTTTACATTTTATCTGTCCCTTAAAATTCGATTTGCGGCTAAACTACTTGCCCCAGCGACTTAAAAATTATATATTCGTGATCTTGGAACTGCCACCTTTTAATCCATGTAACGAATGAGACGAAAACCTAATTTTAAACAAATTGGACATTTTTATCTTTAAACGCGTTTTCCGGCTAAACTATGCGTCCTAGACCCATCAAACTTTACACTTTTTCTGTCCCTTAAAATTCGATTTGCGATTAAACTACTTGCCCCAGCGACTTAAAAATTATATATTCGTGATCTTGGAACTGCCACCTTTTAATCCATGTAACGAATGACACGAAAAACTAATTTTAAAAAAAAATTGGACATTTTTATCTTTAAACGCGTTTTCCGGCTAAACTATGCGTCCTAGACCCATCAAACTTTACACTTTTTCTGTCCCTTAAAATTCGATTTGCGGCTAAACTACTTGCCCCAGCGACTTAAAAATTATATATTCGTGATCTTGGAACTGCCACCTTTTAATCCATGTAACGAATGACACGAAAAACTAATTTTAAAAAAATTGGACATTTTTATCTTTAAACGCGTTTTCCGGCTAAACTATGCGTCCTAGACCCATCAAACTTTACACTTTTTCTGTCCCTTAAAATTCGATTTGCGGCTAAACTACTTGCCCCAGCGACTTAAAAATTATATATTCGTGATCTTGGAACTGCCACCTTTTAATCCATGTAACGAATGACACGAAAAACTAATTTTAAAAAAATTGGACATTTTTATCTTTAAACGCGTTTTCCGGCTAAACTATGCGTCCTAGACCCATCAAACTTTACACTTTTTCTGTCCCTTAAAATTCGATTTGCGGCTAAACTACTTGCCCCAGCGACTTAAAAATTATATATTCGTGATCTTGGAACTGCCACCTTTTAATCCATGTAACGAATGACACGAAAAACTAATTTAAAAAAAATTGGACATTTTTATCTTTAAACGCATTTTCCGGCTAAACTATGCGTCTTAGACCCATCAAACTTTACACTTTTTCTGTCCCTTAAAATTCGATTTGCGGCTAAACTACTTGCCCCAGGGACTTAAAAATTATATATTCGTGATCTTGGAACTGCCACCTTTTAATCCATGTAACGAATGACACGAAAAACTAATTTTAAAAAAATTGGACGTTTTTATCTTTAAACGCGTTTTCCGGCTAAACTATGCGTCCTAGACCCATCAAACTTTACACTTTTTCTGTCCCTTAAAATTCGATTTGCGGCTAAGCTACTTGCCCCAGCGACTTAAAAATTATATATTCGTGATCTTGGAACTGCCACCTTTTAATCCATGTAACGAATGACACGAAAAACTAATTTTAAAAAAATTGGACATTTTTATCTTTAAACGCGTTTTCCGGCTAAACTATGCGTCCTAGACCCATCAAACTTTACACTTTTTCTGTCCCTTAAAATTTGATTTGCGGCTAAACTACTTGCCCCAGCGACTTAAAAATTATATATTCGTGATCTTGGAACTACCACCTTTTAATCCATGTAACGAATGACACGAAAAACTAATTTTAAAAAAATTGGACATTTTTATCTTTAAACGCGTTTTCCGGCTAAACTATGCGTCCTAGACCCATCAAACTTTACACTTTTTCTGTCCCTTAAAATTCGATTTGCGGCTAAACTACTTGCCCCAGCGACTTAAAAATTATATATTCGTGATCTTGGAACTGCCACCTTTTAATCCATGTAACGAATGACACGAAAAACTAATTTTAAAAAAATTGGACATTTTTATCTTTAAACGCGTTTTCCGGGTAAACTATGCGTCCTAGACCCATCAAACTTTACACTTTTTCTGTCCCTTAAAATTCGATTTGCGGCTAAACTACTTGCCCCAGCGACTTAAAAATTATAAATTCGTGATCTTGGAACTGCCACCTTTTAATCCATGTAACGAATGAGACGAAAAACTAATTTTAAAAAAATTGGACATTTTTATCTTTAAACGCGTTTTCCGGCTAAACTATGCGTCCTAGACCCATCAAACTTTACACTTTTTCTGTCCCTTAAAATTCGATTTGCGGCTAAACTACTTGCCCCAGCGACTTAAAAATTATATATTCGTGATCTTGGAACTGCCACCTTTTAATCCATGTAACGAATGACACGAAAAACTAATTTTAAAAAAATTGGACATTTTTATCTTTAAACGCGTTTTCCGGCTAAACTATGCGTCCTAGACCCATCAAACTTTACACTTTTTCTGTCCCTTAAAATTCGATTTGCGGCTAAACTACTTGCCCCAGCGACTTAAAAATTATATATTCGTGATCTTGGAACTGCCACCTTTTAATCCATGTAACGAATGACACGAAAAACTAATTTTAAAAAAATTGGACATTTTTATCTTTAAACGCGTTTTCCGGCTAAACTATGCGTCCTAGACCCATCAAACTTTACACTTTTTCTCTCCCTTAAAATTCGATTTGCGGCTAAACTACTTGCCCCAGCGACTTAAAAATTATATATTCGTGATCTTGGAACTGCCACCTTTTAATCCATGTAACGAATGACACGAAAAACTAATTTTAAAAAAATTGGACATTTTTATCTTTAAACGCGTTTTCCGGCTAAACTATGCGTCCTAGACCCATCAAACTTTACACTTTTTCTGTCCCTTAAAATTCGATTTGCGGCTAAACTACTTGCCCCAGCGACTTAAAAATTATATATTCGTGATCTTGGAACTGCCACCTTTTAATCCATGTAACGAATGACACGAAAAACTAATTTTAAAAAAATTGGACATTTTTATCTTTAAACGCGGTTTCCGGCTAAACTATGCGTCCTAGACCCATCAAATTTTACACTTTTTCTGTCCCTTAAAATTCGATTTGCGGCTAAACTACTTGCCCCAGCGACTTAAAAATTATATATTCGTGATCTTGGAACTGCCACCTTTTAATCCATGTAACGAATGACACGAAAAACTAATTTTAAAAAAATTGGACATTTTTATCTTTAAACGCGTTTTCCGGCTAAACTATGCGTCCTAGACCCATCAAACTTTACACTTTTTCTGTCCCTTAAAATTCGATTTGCGGCTAAACTACTTGCCCCAGCGACTTAAAAATTATATATTCGTGATCTTGGAACTTCCACCTTTTAATCCATGTAACGAATGACACGAAAAACTAATTTTAAAAAAATTGGACATTTTTATCTTTAAACGCGTTTTCCGGCTAAACTATGCGTCCTAGACCCATCAAACTTTACACTTTTTCTGTCCCTTAAAATTCGATTTGCGGCTAAACTACTTGCCCCAGCGACTTAAAAATTATATATTCGTGATCTTGGAACTGCCACCTTTTAATCCATGTAACGAATGACACGAAAAACTAATTTTAAAAAAATTGGACATTTTTATCTTTAAACGCGTTTTCCGGCTAAACTATGCGTCCTAGACCCATCAAAATTTACACTTTTTCTGTCCCTTAAAATTCGATTTGCGGCTAAACTACTTGCCCCAGCGACTTAAAAATTATATATTCGTGATCTTGGAACTGCCACCTTTTAATCCATGTAACGAATGACACGAAAAACTAATTTTAAAAAAATTGGACATTTTTATCTTTAAACGCGTTTTCCGGCTAAACTATGCGTCCTAGACCCATCAAACTTTACACTTTTTCTGTCCCTTAAAATTCGATTTGCGGCTAAACTACTAGCCCCAGCGACTTAAAAATTATATATTCGTGATCTTGGAACTGCCACCTTTTAATCCATGTAACGAATGACACGAAAAACTAATTTTAAAAAAATTGGACATTTTTATCTTTAAACGCGTTTTCCGGCTAAACTATGCGTCCTAGACCCATCAAACTTTACACTTTTTCTGTCCCATAAAATTCGATTTCCGGCTAAACTACTTGCCCCAGCGACTTAAGAATTATATATTCGTGATCTTGGAACTGCCACCTTTTAATCCATGTAACGAATGACACGAAAAACTAATTTTAAAAAAATTGGACATTTTTATCTTTAGACGCGTTTTCCGGCTAAACTATGCGTCCTAGGCCCATCAAACTTTACACTTTTTCTGTCCCTTAAAATTCGATTTGCGGCTAAACTACTTGCCCCAGCGACTTAAAAATTATATATTCGTGATCTTGGAACTGCCACCTTTTAATCCATGTAACGAATGACACGAAAAACTAGTTTTAAAAAAATTGGACATTTTTATCTTTAAACGCGTTTTCCGGCTAAACTATGCGTCCTAGACCCATCAAACTTTACACTTTTTCTGTCCCTTAAAATTCGATTTGCGGCTAAACTACTTGCCCCAGCGACTTAAAAATTATATATTCGTGATCTTGGAACTGCCACCTTTTAATCCATGTAACGAATGACACGAAAAACTAATTTTAAAAAAATTGGACATTTTTATCTTTAAACGCGTTTTCCGGCTAAACTATGCGTCCTAGACCCATCAAACTTTACACTTTTTCTGTCCCTTAAAATTCGATTTGCGGCTAAACTACTTGCCCCAGCGACTTAAAAATTATATATTCGTGATCTTGGAACTGCCACCTTTTAATCCATGTAACGAATGACACGAAAAACTAATTTTAAAAAAATTGGACATTTTTATCTTTAAACGCGTTTTCCGGCTAAACTATGCGTCCTAGACCCATCAAACTTTACACTTTTTCTGTCCCTTAAAATTCGATTTGCGGCTAAACTACTTGCCCCAGCGACTTAAAAATTATATATTCGTGATCTTGGAACTGCCACCTTTTAATCCATGTAACGAATGACACGAAAAACTAATTTTAAAAAAATTGGACATTTTTATCTTTAAACGCGTTTTCCGGCTAAACTATGCGTCCTAGACCCATCAAACTTTACATTTTATCTGTCCCTTAAAATTCGATTTGCGGCTAAACTACTTGCCCCAGCGACTTAAAAATTATATATTCGTGATCTTGGAACTGCCACCTTTTAATCCATGTAACGAATGACACGAAAAACTAATTTTAAAAAAATTGGACATTTTTATCTTTAAACGCGTTTTCCGGCTAAACTATGCGTCCTAGACCCATCAAACTTTACACTTTTTATGTCCCTTAAAATTCGATTTGCGGCTAAACTACTTGCCCCAGCGACTTAAAAATTATATATTCGTGATCTTGGAACTGCCACCTTTTAATCCATGTAACGAATGACACGAAAAACTAATTTTAAAAAAATTGGACATTTTTATCTTTAAACGCGTTTTCCGGCTAAACTATGCGTCCTAGACCCATCAAACTTTACACTTTTTCTGTCCCTTAAAATTCGAGTTGCGGCTAAACTACTTGCCCCAGCGACTTAAAAATTATATATTCGTGATCTTGGAACTGCCACCTTTTAATCCATGTAACGAATGACACGAAAACCTAATTTTAAAAAAATTGGACATTTTTATCTTTAAACGCGTTTTCCGGCTAAACTATGCGTCCTAGACCCATCAAACTTTACACTTTTTCTGTCCCTTAAAATTCGATTTGCGGCTAAACTACTTGCCCCAGCGACTTAAAAATTATATATTCGTGATCTTGGAACTGCCACCCTTTAATCCATGTAACGAATGACACGAAAAACTAATTTTAAAAAAATTGGACATTTTTATCTTTAAACGCGTTTTTCGGCTAAACTATGTGTCCTAGACCCATCAAACTTTACACTTTTTCTGGCCCTTAAAATTCGATTTGCGGCTAAACTACTTGCCCCAGCGACTTAAAAATTATATATTCGTGATCTT
The DNA here is from genome assembly GCA_910595825.1 of Philhelius pedissequus. Classification (NCBI taxonomy): domain Eukaryota; kingdom Metazoa; phylum Arthropoda; class Insecta; order Diptera; family Syrphidae; genus Philhelius; species Philhelius pedissequus. The sequence continues at coordinate 15,541,217 of OU343164.1, read as the reverse complement.
GGAACTGCCACCTTTTAATCCATGTAACGAATGACACGAAAAACTAATTTTAAAAAAATTGGACATTTTTATCTTTAAACGCGTTTTCCGGCTAAACTATGCGTCCTAGACCCATCAAACTTTACACTTTTTCTGTCCCTTAAAATTCGATTTGCGGCTAAACTACTTGCCCCAGCGACTTAAAAATTATATATTCGTGATCTTGGAACTGCCACCTTTTAATCCATGTAACGAATGACACGAAAAACTAATTTTAAAAAAATTGGACATTTTTATCTTTAAACGCGTTTTCCGGCTAAACTATGCGTCCTAGACCCATCAAACTTTACACTTTTTCTGTCCCTTAAAATTCGATTTGCGGCTAAACTACTTGCCCCAGCGACTTAAAAATTATATATTCGTGATCTTGGAACTGCCACCTTTTAATCCATGTAACGAATGACACGAAAAACTAATTTTAAAAAAATTGGACATTTTTATCTTTAAACGCGTTTTCCGGCTAAACTATGCGTCCTAGACCCATCAAACTTTACACTTTTTCTGTCCCTTAAAATTCGATTTGCGGCTAAACTACTTGCCCCAGCGACTTAAAAATTATATATTCGTGATCTTGGAACTGCCACCTTTTAATCCATGTAACGAATGACACGAAAAACTAATTTTAAAAAAATTGGACATTTTTATCTTTAAACGCGTTTTCCGGCTAAACTATGCGTCCTAGACCCATCAAACTTTACACTTTTTCTGTCCCTTAAAATTCGATTTGCGGCTAAACTACCTGCCCCAGCGACTTAAAAATTATATATTCGTGATCTTGGAACTGCCACCTTTTAATCCATGTAACGAATGACACGAAAAACTAATTTTAAAAAAATTGGACATTTTTATCTTTAAACGCGTTTTCCGGCTAAACTATGCGTCCTAGACCCATCAAACTTTACACTTTTTCTGTCCCTTAAAATTCGATTTGCGGCTAAACTACTTGCCCCAGCGACTTAAAAATTATATATTCGTGATCTTGGAACTGCCACCTTTTAATCCATGTAACGAATGACACGAAAAACTAATTTTAAAAAAAATTGGACATTTTTATCTTTAAACGCGTTTTCCGGCTAAACTATGCGTCCTAGACCCATCAAACTTTACACTTCTTCTGTCCCTTAAAATTCGATTTGCGGCTAAACTACTTGCCCAGCGACTTAAAAATTATATATTCGTGATCTTGGAACTGCCACCTTTTAATCCATGTAACGAATGACACGAAAAACTAATTTTAAAAAAATTGGACATTTTTATCTTTAAACGCGTTTTCCGGCTAAACTATGCGTCCTAGACCCATCAAACTTTACACTTTTTCTGTCCCTTAAAATTCGATTTGCGGCTAAACTACTTGCCCCAGCGACTTAAAAATTATATATTCGTGATCTTGGAACTGCCACCTTTTAATCCATGTAACGAATGACACGAAAAACTAATTTTAAAAAAATTGGACATTTTTATCTTTAAACGCGTTTTCCGGCTAAACTATGCGTCCTAGACCCATCAAACTTTACACTTTTTCTGTCTCTTAAAATTCGATTTGCGGCTAAACTACTTGCCCCAGCGACTTAAAAATTATATATTCGTGATCTTGGAACTGCCACCTTTTAATCCATGTAACGAATGACACGAAAAACTAATTTTAAAAATTTGGACATTTTTATCTTTAAACGCGTTTTCCGGCTAAACTATGCGTCCTAGACCCATCAAACTTTACACTTTTTCTGTCCCTTAAAATTCGATTTGCGGCTAAACTACTTGCCCCAGCGACTTAAAAATTATATATTCGTGATCTTGGAACTGCCACCTTTTAATCCATGTAACGAATGACACGAAAAACTAATTTTAAAAAAATTGGACATTTTTATCTTTAAACGCGTTTTCCGGCTAAACTATGCGTCCTAAACCCATCAAACTTTACACTTTTTCTGTCATTTAAAATTCGATTTGCGGCTAAACTACTTGCCCCAGCGACTTAAAAATTATATATTCGTGATCTTGGAACTGCCACCTTTTAATCCATGTAACGAATGACACGAAAAACTAATTTTAAGAAAATTGGACATTTTTATCTTTAAACGAGTTTTTCGGCTAAACTATGCGTCCTAGACCCATCAAACTTTACACTTTTTCTGTCCCTTAAAATTCGATTTGTGGCTAAACTACTTGCCCCAGCGACTTAAAAATTATATATTCGTGATCTTGGAACTGCCACCTTTTAATCCATGTAACGAATGACACGAAAAACTAATTTTAAAAAAATTGGACATTTTTATCTTTAAACGCGTTTTCCGGCTAAACTATGCGTCCTAGACCCATCAAACTTTACACTTTTTCTGTCCCTTAAAATTCGATTTGCGGCTAAACTACTTGCCCCAGCGACTTAAAAATTATATATTCGTGATCTTGGAACTGCCACCTTTTAATCCATGTAACGAATGACACGAAAAACTAATTTTAAAAAAATTGGACATTTTTATCTTTAAACGCGTTTTCCGGCTAAACTATGCGTCCTAGACCCATCAAACTTTACACTTTTTCTGTCCCTTAAAATTCGATTTGCGGCTAAACTACTTGCCCCAGCGACTTAAGAATTATATATTCGTGATCTTGGAACTGCCACCTTTTAATCCATGTAACGAATGACACGAAAAACTAATTTTAAAAAAATTGGACATTTTTATCTTTAAACGCGTTTTCCGGCTAAACTATGCGTCCTAGACCCATCAAACTTTACACTTTTTCTGTCCCTTAAAATTCGATTTGCGGCTAAACTACTTGCCCCAGCGACTTAAAAATTATATATTCGTGATCTTGGAACGTCCACCTTTTAATCCATGTAACTATCAAACTTTACACTTTTTCTGTCCCTTAAAATTCGATTTGCGGCTAAACTACTTGCCCCAGCGACTTAAAAATTATATATTCGTGATCTTGGAACTGCCACCTTTTAATCCATGTAACGAATGACACGAAAAACTAATTTTAAAAAAATTGGACATTTTTATCTTTAAACGCGTTTTCCGGCTAAACTATGCGTCCTAGACCCATCAAACTTTACACTTTTTCTGTCCCTTAAAATTCGATTTGCGGCTAAACTACTTGCCCCAGCGACTTAAAAATTATATATTCGTGATCTTGGAACTGCCACCTTTTAATCCATGTAACGAATGACACGAAAAACTAATTTTAAAAAAATTGGACATTTTTATCTTTAAACGCGTTTTCCGGCTAAACTATGCGTCCTAGACCCATCAAACTTTACACTTTTTCTGTCCCTTAAAATTCGATTTGCGGCTAAACTACTTGCCCCAGCGACTTAAAAATTATATATTCGTGATCTTGGAACTGCCACCTTTTAATCCATGTAACGAATGACACGAAAAACTAATTTTAAAAAAATTGGACATTTTTATCTTTAAACGCGTTTTCCGGCTAAACTATGCGTCCTAGACCCATCAAACTTTACACTTTTTCTGTCCCTTAAAATTCGATTTGCGTCTAAACTACTTGCCCCAGCGACTTAAAAATTATATATTCGTGATCTTGGAACTGCCACCTTTTAATCCATGTAACGAATGACACGAAAAACTAATTTTAAAAAAATTGAACATTTTTATCTTTAAACGCGTTTTCCGGCTAAACTATGCGTCCTAGACCCATCAAACTTTACACTTTTTCTGTCCCTTAAAATTCGATTTGCGGCTAAACTACTTGCCCCAGCGACTTAAAAATTATATATTCGTGATCTTGGAACTGCCACCTTTTAATCCATGTAACGAATGACACGAAAAACTAATTTTAAAAAAATTGGACATTTTTATCTTTAAACGCGTTTTCCGGCTAAGCTATGCGTCCTAGACCCATCAAACTTTACACTTTTTCTGTCCCTTAAAATTCGATTTGCGGCTAAACTACTTGCCCCAGCGACTTAAAAATTATATATTCGTGATCTTGGAACTGCCACCTTTTAATCCATGTAACGAATGACACGAAAAACTAATTTAAAAAAAATTGGACATTTTTATCTTTAAACGCGTTTTCCGGCTAAACTATGCGTCCTAGACCCATCAAACTTTACACTTTTTCTGTCCCTTAAAATTCGATTTGCGGCTAAACTACTTGCCCCAGCGACTTAAAAATTATATATTCGTGATCTTGGAACTGCCACCTTTTAATCCATGTAACGAATGACACGAAAAACTAATTTTAAAAAAATTGGACATTTTTATCTTTAAACGCGTTTTCCGGCTAAACTATGCGTCCTAGACCCATCAAACTTTACACTTTTTCTGTCCCTTAAGATTCGATTTGCGGCTAAACTACTTGCCCCAGCGACTTAAAAATTATATATTCGTGATCTTGGAACTGCCACCTTTTAATCCATGTAACGAATGACACGAAAAACTAATTTTAAAAAAATTGGACATTTTTATCTTTAAACGCGTTTTCCGGCTAAACTATGCGTCCTATACCCATCAAACTTTACACTTTTTCTGTCCCTTAAAATTCGATTTGCGGCTAAACTACTTGCCCCAGCGACTTAAAAATTATATATTCGTGATCTTGGAACTGCCACCTTTTAATCCATGTAACGAATGACACGAAAACCTAATTTTAAAAAAATTGGACATTTTTATCTTTAAACGCGTTTTCCGGCTAAACTATGCGTCCTAGACCCATCAAACTTTACACTTTTTCTGTCCCTTAAAATTCGATTTGCGGCTAAACTACTTGCCCCAGCGACTTAAAAATTATATATTCGTGATCTTGGAACTGCCACCTTTTAATCCATGTAACGAATGACACGAAAAACTAATTTTAAAAAAATTGGACATTTTTATCTTTAAACGCGTTTTCCGGCTAAACTATGCGTCCTAGACCCATCAAACTTTACACTTTTTCTGTCCCTTAAAATTCGATTTGCGGCTAAACTACTTGCCCCAGCGACTTAAAAATTATATATTCGTGATCTTGGAACTGCCACCTTTTAATCCATGTAACGAATGACACGAAAAACTAATTTTAAAAAAATTGGACATTTTTATCTTTAAACGCGTTTTCCGGCTAAACTATGCGTCCTAGACCCATCAAACTTTACACTTTTTCTGTCCCTTAAAATTCGATTTGCGGCTAAACTACTTGCCCCAGCGACTTAAAAATTATATATTCGTGATCTTGGAACTGCCACCTTTTAATCCATGTAACGAATGACACGAAAAACTAATTTTAAAAAAATTGGACATTTTTATCTTTAAACGCGTTTTCCGGCTAAACTATGCGTCCTAGACCCATCAAACTTTACACTTTTTCTGTCCCTTAAAATTCGATTTGCGGCTAAACTACTTGCCCCAGCGACTTAAAAATTATATATTCGTGATCTTGGAACTGCCACCTTTTAATCCATGTAACGAATGACACGAAAAACTAATTTTAAAAAATTGGACATTTTTATCTTTAAACGCGTTTTCCGGCTAAACTATGTGTCCTAGACCCATCAAACTTTACACTTTTTCTGTCCCTTAAAATTCGATTTGCGGCTAAACTACTTGCCCCAGCGACTTAAAAATTATATATTCGTGATCTTGGAACTGCCACCTTTTAATCCATGTAACGAATGACACGAAAAACTAATTTTAAAAAAATTGGACATTTTTATCTTTAAACGCGTTTTCCGGCTAAACTATGCGTCCTAAACCCATCAAACTTTACACTTTTTCTGTCATTTAAAATTCGATTTGCGGCTAAACTACTTGCCCCAGCGACTTAAAAATTATATATTCGTGATCTTGGAACTGCCACCTTTTAATCCATGTAACGAATGACACGAAAAACTAATTTTAAAAAAATTGGACATTTTTATCTTTAAACGAGTTTTCCGGCTAAACTATGCGTCCTAGACCCATCAAACTTTACACTTTTTCTGTCCCTTAAAATTCGATTTGTGGCTAAACTACTTGCCCCAGCGACTTAAAAATTATATATTCGTGATCTTGGAACTGCCACCTTTTAATCCATGTAACGAATGACACGAAAAACTAATTTTAAAAAAATTGGACATTTTTATCTTTAAACGCGTTTTCCGGCTAAACTATGCGTCCTAGACCCATCAAACTTTACACTTTTTCTGTCCCTTAAAATTCGATTTGCGGCTAAACTACTTGCCCCAGCGACTTAAGAATTATATATTCGTGATCTTGGAACTGCCACCTTTTAATCCATGTAACGAATGACACGAAAAACTAATTTTAAAAAAATTGGACATTTTTATCTTTAAACGCGTTTTCCGGCTAAACTATGCGTCCTAGACCCATCAAACTTTACACTTTTTCTGTCCCTTAAAATTCGATTTGCGGCTAAACTACTTGCCCCAGCGACTTAAAAATTATATATTCGTGATCTTGGAACGTCCACCTTTTAATCCATGTAACTATCAAACTTTACACTTTTTCTGTCCCTTAAAATTCGATTTGCGGCTAAACTACTTGCCCCAGCGACTTAAAAATTATATATTCGTGATCTTGGAACTGCCACCTTTTAATCCATGTAACGAATGACACGAAAAACTAATTTTAAAAAAATTGGACATTTTTATCTTTAAACGCGTTTTCCGGCTAAACTATGCGTCCTAGACCCATCAAACTTTACACTTTTTCTGTCCCTTAAAATTCGATTTGCGGCTAAACTACTTGCCCCAGCGACTTAAAAATTATATATTCGTGATCTTGGAACTGCCACCTTTTAATCCATGTAACGAATGACACGAAAAACTAATTTTAAAAAAATTGGACATTTTTATCTTTAAACGCGTTTTCCGGCTAAACTATGCGTCCTAGACCCATCAAACTTTACACTTTTTCTGTCCCTTAAAATTCGATTTGCGGCTAAACTACTTGCCCCAGCGACTTAAAAATTATATATTCGTGATCTTGGAACTGCCACCTTTTAATCCATGTAACGAATGACACGAAAAACTAATTTTAAAAAAATTGGACATTTTTATCTTTAAACGCGTTTTCCGGCTAAACTATGCGTCCTAGACCCATCAAACTTTACACTTTTTCTGTCCCTTAAAATTCGATTTGCGTCTAAACTACTTGCCCCAGCGACTTAAAAATTATATATTCGTGATCTTGGAACTGCCACCTTTTAATCCATGTAACGAATGACACGAAAAACTAATTTTAAAAAAATTGGACATTTTTATCTTTAAACGCGTTTTCCGGCTAAACTATGCGTCCTAGACCCATCAAACTTTACACTTTTTCTGTCCCTTATAATTCGATTTGCGGCTAAACTACTTGCCCCAGCGACTTAAAAATTATATATTCGTGATCTTGGAACTGCCACCTTTTAATCCATGTAACGAATGACACGAAAAACTAATTTTAAAAAAATTGGACATTTTTATCTTTAAACGCGTTTTCCGGCTAAGCTATGCGTCCTAGACCCATCAAACTTTACACTTTTTCTGTCCCTTAAAATTCGATTTGCGGCTAAACTACTTGCCCCAGCGACTTAAAAATTATATATTCGTGATCTTGGAACTGCCACCTTTTAATCCATGTAACGAATGACACGAAAAACTAATTTAAAAAAAATTGGACATTTTTATCTTTAAACGCGTTTTCCGGCTAAACTATGCGTCCTAGACCCATCAAACTTTACACTTTTTCTGTCCCTTAAAATTCGATTTGCGGCTAAACTACTTGCCCCAGCGACTTAAAAATTATATATTCGTGATCTTGGAACTGCCACCTTTTAATCCATGTAACGAATGACACGAAAAACTAATTTTAAAAAAATTGGACATTTTTATCTTTAAACGCGTTTTCCGGCTAAACTATGCGTCCTAGACCCATCAAACTTTACACTTTTTCTGTCCCTTAAGATTCGATTTGCGGCTAAACTACTTGCCCCAGCGACTTAAAAATTATATATTCGTGATCTTGGAACTGCCACCTTTTAATCCATGTAACGAATGACACGAAAAACTAATTTTAAAAAAATTGGACATTTTTATCTTTAAACGCGTTTTCCGGCTAAACTATGCGTCCTAGACCCATCAAACTTTACACTTTTTCTGTCCCTTAAAATTCGATTTGCGGCTAAACTACTTGCCCCAGCGACTTAAAAATTATATATTCGTGATCTTGGAACTGCCACCTTTTAATCCATGTAACGAATGACACGAAAAACTAATTTTAAAAAAATTGGACATTTTTATCTTTAAACGCGTTTTCCGGCTAAACTATGCGTCCTAGACCCATCAAACTTTACACTTTTTCTGTCCCTTAAAATTCGATTTGCGGCTAAACTACTTGCCCCAGCGACTTAAAAATTATATATTCGTGATCTTGGAACTGCCACCTTTTAATCCATGTAACGAATGACACGAAAAACTAATTTTAAAAAAATTGGACATTTTTATCTTTAAACGCGTTTTCCGGCTAAACTATGCGTCCTAGACCCATCAAACTTTACACTTTTTCTGTCCCTTAAAATTCGATTTGCGGCTAAACTACTTGCCCCAGCGACTTAAAAATTATATATTCGTGATCTTGGAACTGCCACCTTTTAATCCATGTAACGAATGACACGAAAAACTAATTTTAAAAAAATTGGACATTTTTATCTTTAAACGCGTTTTCCGGCTAAACTATGCGTCCTAGACCCATCAAACTTTACACTTTTTCTGTCCCTTAAAATTCGATTTGCGGCTAAACTACTTGCCCCAGCGACTTAAAAATTATATATTCGTGATCTTGGAACTGCCACCTTTTAATCCATATAACGAATGACACGAAAAACTAATTTTAAAAAAATTGGACATTTTTATCTTTAAACGCGTTTTCCGGCTAAACTATGCGTCCTAGACCCATCAAACTTTACACTTTTTCTGTCCCTTAAAATTCGATTTGCGGCTAAACTACTTGCCCCAGCGACTTAAAAATTATATATTCGTGATCTTGGAACTGCCACCTTTTAATCCATGTAACGAATGACACGAAAAACTAATTTTAAAAAAATTGGACATTTTTATCTTTAAACGCGTTTTCCGGCTAAACTATGCGTCCTAGACCCATCAAACTTTACACTTTTTCTGTCCCTTAAAATTCGATTTGCGGCTAAACTACTTGCCCCAGCGACTTAAAAATTATATATTCGTGATCTTGGAACTGCCACCTTTTAATCCATGTAACGAATGACACGAAAAACTAATTTTAAAAAAATTGGACATTTTTATTTTTAAACGCGTTTTCCGGCTAAACTATGCGTCCTAGACCCATCAAACTTTACACTTTTTCTGTCCCTTAAAATTCGATTTGCGGCTAAACTACTTGCCCCAGCGACTTAAAAATTATATATTCGTGATCTTGGAACTGCCACCTTTTAATCCATGTAACGAATGACACGAAAAACTAATTTTAAAAAAATTGGACATTTTTATCTTTAAACGCGTTTTCCGGCTAAACTATGCGTCCTAGACCCATCAAACTTTACACTTTTTCTGTCCCTTAAAATTCGATTTGCGGCTAAACTACTTGCCCCAGCGACTTAAAAATTATATATTCGTGATCTTGGAACTGCCACCTTTTAATCCATGTAACGAATGACACGAAAAACTAATTTTAAAAAAATTGGACATTTTTATCTTTAAACGCGTTTTCCGGCTAAACTATGCGTCCTAGACCCATCAAACTTTACACTTTTTCTGTCCCTTAAAATTCGATTTGCGGCTAAACTACTTGCCCCAGCGACTTAAAAATTATATATTCGTGATCTTGGAACTGCCACCTTTTAATCCATGTAACGAATGACACGAAAAACTAATTTTAAAAAAATTGGACATTTTTATCTTTAAACGCGTTTTCCGGCTAAACTATGCGTCCTAGACCCATCAAACTTTACACTTTTTCTGTCCCTTAAAATTCGATTTGCGGCTAAACTACTTGCCCCAGCGACTTAAAAATTATATATTCGTGATCTTGGAACTGCCACCTTTTAATCCATGTAACGAATGACACGAAAAACTAATTTTAAAGAAATTGGACATTTTTATCTTTAAACGCGTTTTCCGGCTAAACTATGCGTCCTAGACCCATCAAACTTTACACTTTTTCTGTCCCTTAAAATTCGATTTGCGGCTAAACTACTTGCCCCAGCGACTTAAAAATTATATATTCGTGATCTTGGAACTGCCACCTTTTAATCCATGTAACGAATGACACGAAAAACTAATTTTAAAAAAATTGGACATTTTTATCTTTAAACGCGTTTTCCGGCTAAACTATGCGTCCTAGACCCATCAAACTTTACACTTTTTCTGTCCCTTAAAATTCGATTTGCGGCTAAACTACTTGCCCCAGCGACTTAAAAATTATATATTCGTGATCTTGGAACTGCCACCTTTTAATCCATGTAACGAATGACACGAAAAACTAATTTTAAAAAAATTGGACATTTTTATCTTTAAACGCGTTTTCCGGCTAAACTATGCGTCCTAGACCCATCAAACTTTGCACTTTTTCTGTCCCTTAAAATTCGATTTGCGGCTAAACTACTTGCCCCAGCGACTTAAAAATTATATATTCGTGATCTTGGAACTGCCACCTTTTAATCCATGTAACGAATGACACGAAAAACTAATTTTAAAAAAATTGGACATTTTTATCTTTAAACGCGTTTTCCGGCTAAGCTATGCGTCCTAGACCCATCAAACTTTACACTTTTTCTGTCCCTTAAAATTCGATTTGCGGCTAAACTACTTGCCCCAGCGACTTAAAAATTATATATTCGTGATCTTGGAACTGCCACCTTTTAATCCATGTAACGAATGACACGAAAAACTAAATTTAAAAAAATTGGACATTTTTATCTTTAAACGCGTTTTCCGGCTAAACTATGCGTCCTAGACCCATCAAACTTTACACTTTTTCTGTCCCTTAAAATTCGATTTGCGGCTAAACTACTTGCCCCAGCGACTTAAAAATTATATATTCGTGATCTTGGAACTGCCACCTTTTAATCCATGTAACGAATGACACGAAAAACTAAATTTAAAAAAATTGGACATTTTTATCTTTAAACGCGTTTTCCGGCTAAACTATGCGTCCTAGACCCATCAAACTTTACACTTTTTCTGTCCCTTAAAATTCGATTTGCGGCTAAACTACTTGCCCCAGCGACTTAAAAATTATATATTCGTGATCTTGGAACTGCCACCTTTTAATCCATGTAACGAATGACACGAAAAACTAATTTTAAAAAAAATGGACATTTTTATCTTTAAACTCGTTTTCCGGCTAAACTATGCGTCCTAGACCCATCAAACTTTACACTTTTTCTGTCCCTTAAAATTCGATTTGCGGCTAAACTACTTGCCCCAGCGACTTAAAAATTATATATTCGTGATCTTGGAACTGCCACCTTTTAATCCATGTAACGAATGACACGAAAAACTAATTTTAAAAAAATTGGACATTTTTATCTTTAAACGCGTTTTCCGGCTAAACTATGCGTCCTAGACCCATCAAACTTTACACTTTTTCTGTCCCTTAAAATTCGATTTGCGGCTAAACTACTTGCCCCAGCGACTTAAAAATTATATATTCGTGATCTTGGAACTGCCACCTTTTAATCCATGTAACGAATGACACGAAAAACTAATTTTAAAAAAATTGGACATTTTTATCTTTAAACGCGTTTTCCGGCTAAACTATGCGTCCTAGACCCATCAAACTTTACACTTTTTCTGTCCCTTAAAATTCGATTTGCGGCTAAACTACTTGCCCCAGCGACTTAAAAATTATATATTCGTGATCTTGGAACTGCCGACTTTTAATCCATGTAACGAATGACACGAAAAACTAATTTTAAAAAAATTGGACATTTTTATCTTTAAACGCGTTTTCCGGCTAAACTATGCGTCCTAGACCCATCAAACTTTACACTTTTTCTGTCCCTTAAAATTCGATTTGCGGCTAAACTACTTGCCCCAGCGACTTAAAAATTATATATTCGTGATCTTGGAACTGCCACCTTTTAATCCATGTAACGAATGACACGAAAAACTAATTTTAAAAAAATTGGACATTTTTATCTTTAAACGCGTTTTCCGGCTAAACTATGCGTCCTAGACCCATCAAACTTTACACTTTTTCTGTCCCTTAAAATTCGATTTGCGGCTAAACTACTTGCCCCAGCGACTTAAAAATTATATATTCGTGATCTTGGAACTGCCACCTTTTAATCCATGTAACGAATGACACGAAAAACTAATTTTAAAAAAATTGGACATTTTTATCTTTAAACGCGTTTTCCGGCTAAGCTATGCGTCCTAGACCCATCAAACTTTACACTTTTTCTGTCCCTTAAAATTCGATTTGCGGCTAAACTACTTGCCCCAGCGACTTAAAAATTATATATTCGTGATCTTGGAACTGCCACCTTTTAATCCATGTAACGAATGACACGAAAAACTAATTTAAAAAAAAATGGACATTTTTATCTTTAAACTCGTTTTCCGGCTAAACTATGCGTCCTAGACCCATCAAACTTTACACTTTTTCTGTCCCTTAAAATTCGATTTGCGGCTAAACTACTTGCCCCAGCGACTTAAAAATTATATATTCGTGATCTTGGAACTGCCACCTTTTAATCCATGTAACGAATGACACGAAAAACTAATTTTAAAAAAATTGGACATTTTTATCTTTAAACGCGTTTTCCGGCTAAACTATGCGTCCTAGACCCATCAAACTTTACACTTTTTCTGTCCCTTAAAATTCGATTTGCGGCTAAACTACTTGCCCCAGCGACTTAAAAATTATATATTCGTGATCTTGGAACTGCCACCTTTTAATCCATGTAACGAATGACACGAAAAACTAATTTTAAAAAAAATGGACATTTTTATCTTTAAACTCGTTTTCCGGCTAAACTATGCGTCCTAGACCCATCAAACTTTACACTTTTTCTGTCCCTTAAAATTCGATTTGCGGCTAAACTACTTGCCCCAGCGACTTAAAAATTATATATTCGTGATCTTGGAACTGCCACCTTTTAATCCATGTAACGAATGACACGAAAAACTAATTTTAAAAAAATTGGACATTTTTATCTTTAAACGCGTTTTCCGGCTAAACTATGCGTCCTAGACCCATCAAACTTTACACTTTTTCTGTCCCTTAAAATTCGATTTGCGGCTAAACTACTTGCCCCAGCGACTTAAAAATTATATATTCGTGATCTTGGAACTGCCACCTTTTAATCCATGTAACGAATGACACGAAAAACTAATTTTAAAAAAATTGGACATTTTTATCTTTAAACGCGTTTTCCGGCTAAACTATGCGTCCTAGACCCATCAAACTTTACACTTTTTCTGTCCCTTAAAATTCGATTTGCGGCTAAACTACTTGCCCCAGCGACTTAAAAATTATATATTCGTGATCTTGGAACTGCCGACTTTTAATCCATGTAACGAATGACACGAAAAACTAATTTTAAAAAAATTGGACATTTTTATCTTTAAACGCGTTTTCCGGCTAAACTATGCGTCCTAGACCCATCAAACTTTACACTTTTTCTGTCCCTTAAAATTCGATTTGCGGCTAAACTACTTGCCCCAGCGACTTAAAAATTATATATTCGTGATCTTGGAACTGCCACCTTTTAATCCATGTAACGAATGACACGAAAAACTAATTTTAAAAAAATTGGACATTTTTATCTTTAAACGCGTTTTCCGGCTAAACTATGCGTCCTAGACCCATCAAACTTTACACTTTTTCTGTCCCTTAAAATTCGATTTGCGGCTAAACTACTTGCCCCAGCGACTTAAAAATTATATATTCGTGATCTTGGAACTGCCACCTTTTAATCCATGTAACGAATGACACGAAAAACTAATTTTAAAAAAATTGGACATTTTTATCTTTAAACGCGTTTTCCGGCTAAGCTATGCGTCCTAGACCCATCAAACTTTACACTTTTTCTGTCCCTTAAAATTCGATTTGCGGCTAAACTACTTGCCCCAGCGACTTAAAAATTATATATTCGTGATCTTGGAACTGCCACCTTTTAATCCATGTAACGAATGACACGAAAAACTAATTTTAAAAAAAATGGACATTTTTATCTTTAAACTCGTTTTCCGGCTAAACTATGCGTCCTAGACCCATCAAACTTTACACTTTTTCTGTCCCTTAAAATTCGATTTGCGGCTAAACTACTTGCCCCAGCGACTTAAAAATTATATATTCGTGATCTTGGAACTGCCACCTTTTAATCCATGTAACGAATGACACGAAAAACTAATTTTAAAAAAATTGGACATTTTTATCTTTAAACGCGTTTTCCGGCTAAACTATGCGTCCTAGACCCATCAAACTTTACACTTTTTCTGTCCCTTAAAATTCGATTTGCGTCTAAACTACTTGCCCCAGCGACTTAAAAATTATATATTCGTGATCTTGGAACTGCCACCTTTTAATCCATGTAACGAATGACACGAAAAACTAATTTTAAAAAAATTGGACATTTTTATCTTTAAACGCGTTTTCCGGCTAAACTATGCGTCCTAGACCCATCAAACTTTACACTTTTTCTGTCCCTTAAAATTCGATTTGCGGCTAAACTACTTGCCCCAGCGACTTAAAAATTATATATTCGTGATCTTGGAACTGCCACCTTTTAATCCATGTAACGAATGACACGAAAAACTAATTTTAAAAAAATTGGACATTTTTATCTTTAAACGCGTTTTCCGGCTAAACTATGCGTCCTAGACCCATCAAACTTTACACTTTTTCTGTCCCTTAAAATTCGATTTGCGGCTAAACTACTTGCCCCAGCGACTTAAAAATTATATATTCGTGATCTTGGAACTGCCACCTTTTAATCCGTGTAACGAATGACACGAAAAACTAATTTTAAAAAAATTGGACATTTTTATCTTTAAACGCGTTTTCCGGCTAAACTATGCGTCCTAGACCCATCAAAATTTACACTTTTTCTGTGCCTTAAAATTCGATTTGCGGCTAAACTACTTGCCCCAGCGACTTAAAAATTATATATTCGTGATCTTAGAACTGCCACCTTTTAATCCATGTAACGAATGACACGAAAAACTAATTTTAAAAAAATTGGACATTTTTATCTTTAAACGCGTTTTCCGGCTAAGCTATGCGTCCTAGACCCATCAAACTTTACACTTTTTCTGTCCCTTAAAATTCGATTTGCGGCTAAACTACTTGCCCATGCGACTTAAAAATTATATATTCGTGATCTTGGAACTGCCACCTTTTAATCCATGTAACGAATGACACGAAAAACTAATTTTAAAAAAATTGGACATTTTTATCTTTAAACGCGTTTTCCGGCTAAACTATGCGTCCTAGACCCATCAAACTTTACCCTTTTTCTGTCCCTTAAAATTCGATTTGCGGCTAAACTACTTGCCCCAGCGACTTAAAAATTATATATTCGTGATCTTGGAACTGCCACCTTTTAATCCATGTAACGAATGACACGAAACACTAATTTTAAAAAAATTGGACATTTTTATCTTTAAACGCGTTTTCCGGCTAAACTATGCGTCCTAGACCCATCAAACTTTACACTTTTTCTGTCCCTTAAAATTCGATTTGCGGCTAAACTACTTGCCCCAGCGACTTAAAAATTATATATTCGTGATCTTGGAACTGCCACCTTTTAATCCATGTAACGAATGACACGAAAAACTAATTTTAAAAAAATTGGACATTTTTATCTTTAAACGCGTTTTCCGGCTAAACTATGCGTCCTAGACCCATCAAACTTTACACTTTTTCTGTCCCTTAAAATTCGATTTGCGGCTAAACTACTTGCCCCAGCGACTTAAAAATTATATATTTGTGATCTTGAAACTGCCACCTTTTAATCCATGTAACGAATGACACGAAAAACTAATTTTAAAAAAATTGGACATTTTTATCTTTAAACGCGTTTTCCGGCTAAACTATGCGTCCTAGACCCATCAAACTTTACACTTTTTCTGTCCCTTAAAATTCGATTTGCGGCTAAACTACTTGCCCCAGCGACTTAAAAATTATATATTCGTGATCTTGGAACTGCCACCTTTTAATCCATGTAACGAATGACACGAAAAACTAATTTTAAAAAAATTGGACATTTTTATCTTTAAACGCGTTTTCCGGCTAAACTATGCGTCCTAAACCCATCAAACTTTACACTTTTTCTGTCCCTTAAAATTCGATTTGCGGCTAAACTACTTGCCCCAGCGACTTAAAAATTATATATTTGTGATCTTGGAACTGCCACCTTTTAATCCATGTAACGAATGACACGAAAAACTAATTTTAAAAAAATTGGACATTTTTATCTTTAAACGCGTTTTCCGGCTAAACTATGCGTCCTAGACCCATCAAACTTTACACTTTTTCTGTCCCTTAAAATTCGATTTGCGGCTAAACTACTTGCCCCAGCGACTTAAAAATTATATATTCGTGATCTTGGAACTGCCACCTTTTAATCCATGTAACGAATGACACGAAAAACTAATTTTAAAGAAATTGGACATTTTTATCTTTAAACGCGTTTTCCGGCTAAACTATGCGTCCTAGACCCATCAAACTTTACACTTTTTCTGTCCCTTAAAATTCGATTTGCGGCTAAACTACTTGCCCCAGCGACTTAAAAATTATATATTCGTGATCTTGGAACTGCCACCTTTTAATCCATGTAACGAATGACACGAAAAACTAATTTTAAAAAAATTGGACATTTTTATCTTTAAACGCGTTTTCCGGCTAAACTATGCGTCCTAGACCCATCAAACTTTACACTTTTTCTGTCCCTTAAAATTCGATTTGCGGCTAAACTACTTGCCCCAGCGACTTAAAAATTATATATTCGTGATCTTGGAACTGCCACCTTTTAATCCATGTAACGAATGACACGAAAAACTAATTTTAAAAAAATTGGACATTTTTATCTTTAAACGCGTTTTCCGGCTAAACTATGCGTCCTAGACCCATCAAACTTTACACTTTTTCTGTCCCTTAAAATTCGATTTGCGGCTAAACTACTTGCCCCAGCGACTTAAAAATTATATATTCGTGATCTTGGAACTGCCACCTTTTAATCCATGTAACGAATGACACGAAAAACTAATTTTAAAAAAATTGGACATTTTTATCTTTAAACGCGTTTTCCGGCTAAGCTATGCGTCCTAGACCCATCAAACTTTACACTTTTTCTGTCCCTTAAAATTCGATTTGCGGCTAAACTACTTGCCCCAGCGACTTAAAAATTATATATTCGTGATCTTGGAACTGCCACCTTTTAATCCATGTAACGAATGACACGAAAAACTAAATTTAAAAAAATTGGACATTTTTATCTTTAAACGCGTTTTCCGGCTAAACTATGCGTCCTAGACCCATCAAACTTTACACTTTTTCTGTCCCTTAAAATTCGATTTGCGGCTAAACTACTTGCCCCAGCGACTTAAAAATTATATATTCGTGATCTTGGAACTGCCACCTTTTAATCCATGTAACGAATGACACGAAAAACTAATTTTAAAAAAAATGGACATTTTTATCTTTAAACTCGTTTTCCGGCTAAACTATGCGTCCTAGACCCATCAAACTTTACACTTTTTCTGTCCCTTAAAATTCGATTTGCGGCTAAACTACTTGCCCCAGCGACTTAAAAATTATATATTCGTGATCTTGGAACTGCCACCTTTTAATCCATGTAACGAATGACACGAAAAACTAATTTTAAAAAAATTGGACATTTTTATCTTTAAACGCGTTTTCCGGCTAAACTATGCGTCCTAGACCCATCAAACTTTACACTTTTTCTGTCCCTTAAAATTCGATTTGCGGCTAAACTACTTGCCCCAGCGACTTAAAAATTATATATTCGTGATCTTGGAACTGCCACCTTTTAATCCATGTAACGAATGACACGAAAAACTAATTTTAAAAAAATTGGACATTTTTATCTTTAAACGCGTTTTCCGGCTAAACTATGCGTCCTAGACCCATCAAACTTTACACTTTTTCTGTCCCTTAAAATTCGATTTGCGGCTAAACTACTTGCCCCAGCGACTTAAAAATTATATATTCGTGATCTTGGAACTGCCACCTTTTAATCCATGTAACGAATGACACGAAAAACTAATTTTAAAAAAATTGAACATTTTTATCTTTAAACGCGTTTTCCGGCTAAACTATGCGTCCTAGACCCATCAAAATTTACACTTTTTCTGTCCCTTAAAATTCGATTTGCGGCTAAACTACTTGCCCCAGCGACTTAAAAATTATATATTCGTGATCTTGGAACTGCCACCTTTTAATCCATGTAACGAATGACACGAAAAACTAATTTTAAAAAAATTGGACATTTTTATCTTTAAACGCGTTTTCCGGCTAAACTATGCGTCCTAGACCCATCAAACTTTACACTTTTTCTGTCCCTTAAAATTCGATTTGCGGCTAAACTACTTGCCCCAGCGACTTAAAAATTATATATTCGTGATCTTGGAACTGCCACCTTTTAATCCATGTAACGAATGACACGAAAAACTAATTTTAAAAAAAATGGACATTTTTATCTTTAAACGCGTTTTCCGGCTAAACTATGCGTCCTAGACCCATCAAACTTTACCCTTTTTCTGTCCCTTAAAATTCGATTTGCGGCTAAACTACTTGCCCCAGCGACTTAAAAATTATATATTCGTGATCTTGGAACTGCCACCTTTTAATCCATGTAACGAATGACACGAAACACTAATTTTAAAAAAATTGAACATTTTTATCTTTATACGCGTTTTCCGGCTAAACTATGCGTCCTAGACCCATCAAACTTTACACTTTTTCTGTCCCTTAAAATTCGATTTGCGGCTAAACTACTTGCCCCAGCGACTTAAAAATTATATATTCGTGATCTTGGAACTGCCACCTTTTAATCCATGTAACGAATGACACGAAAAACTAATTTTAAAAAAATTGGACATTTTTATCTTTAAACGCGTTTTCCGGCTAAACTATGCGTCCTAGACCCATCAAACTTTACACTTTTTCTGTCCCTTAAAATTCGATTTGCGGCTAAACTACTTGCCCCAGCGACTTAAAAATTATATATTTGTGATCTTGGAACTGCCACCTTTTAATCCATGTAACGAATGACACGAAAAACTAATATTAAAAAAATTGGACATTTTTATCTTTAAACGCGTTTTCCGGCTAAACTATGCGTCCTAGACCCATCAAACTTTACACTTTTTCTGTCCCTTAAAATTCGATTTGCGGCTAAACTACTTGCCCCAGCGACTTAAAAATTATATATTCGTGATCTTGGAACTGCCACCTTTTAATCCATGTAACGAATGACACGAAAAACTAATTTTAAAAACATTGGACATTTTTATCTTTAAACGCGTTTTCCGGCTAAACTATGCGTCCTAGACCCATCAAACTTTACACTTTTTCTGTCCCTTAAAATTCGATTTGCGGCTAAACTACTTGCCCCAGCGACTTAAAAATTATATATTCGTGATCTTGGAACTGCCACATTTTAATCCATGTAACGAATGACACGAAAAATTAATTTTAAAAAAATTGGACATTTTTATCTTTAAACGCGTTTTCCGGCTAAACTATGCGTCCTAGACCCATCAAACTTTACACTTTTTCTGTCCCTTAAAATTCGATTTGCGGCTAAACTACTTGCCCCAGCGACTTAAAAATTATATATTTGTGATCTTGGAACTGCCACCTTTTAATCCATGTAACGAATGACACGAAAAACTAATTTTAAAAAAATTGGACATTTTTATCTTTAAACGCGTTTTCCGGCTAAACTATGCGTCCTAGACCCATCAAACTTTACACTTTTTCTGTCCCTTAAAATTCGATTTGCGGCTAAACTACTTGCCCCAGCGACTTAAAAATTATATATTCGTGATCTTGGAACTGCCACCTTTTAATCCATGTAACGAATGACACGAAAAACTAATTTTAAAAAAATTGGACATTTTTATCTTTAAACGCGTTTTCCAGCTAAACTATGCGTCCTAGACCCATCAAACTTTACACTTTTTCTGTCCCTTAAAATTCGATTTGCGGCTAAACTACTTGCCCCAGCGACTTAAAAATTATATATTCGTGATCTTGGAACTGCCACCTTTAAATCCATGTAACGAATGACACGAAAAACTAATTTTAAAAAAAATTGGACATTTTTATCTTTAAACGCGTTTTCCGGCTAAACTATGGGTCCTAGACCCATCAAACTTTACACTTTTTCTGTCCCTTAAAATTCGATTTGCGGCTAAACTACTTGCCCCAGCGACTTAAAAATTATATATTCGTGATCTTGGAACTGCCACCTTTTAATCCATGTAACGAATGACACGAAAAACTAATTTTAAAAAAATTGGACATTTTTATCTTTAAACGCGTTTTCCGGCTAAACTATGCGTCCTAGACCCATCAAACTTTACACTTTTTCTGTCCCTTAAAATTCGATTTGCGGCTAAACTACTTGCCCCAGCGACTTAAAAATTATATATTCGTGATCTTGGAACTGCCGCCTTTAAATCCATGTAACGAATGACACGAAAAACTAATTTAAAAAAAAATTGGACATTTTTATCTTTAAACGCGTTTTCCGGCTAAACTATGCGTCCTAGACCCATCAAACTTTACACTTTTTCTGTCCCTTAAAATTCGATTTGCGGCTAAACTACTTGCCCCAGCGACTTAAAAATTATATATTCGTGATCTTGGAACTGCCACCTTTTAATCCATGTAACGAATTACACGAAAAACTAATTTTAAAAAAATTGGACATTTTTATCTTTAAACGCGTTTTCCGGCTAAACTATGCGTCCTAGACCCATCAAACTTTACACTTTTTCTGTCCCTTAAAATTCGATTTGCGGCTAAACTACTTGCCCCAGCGACTTAAAAATTATATATTCGTGATCTTGGAACTGCCACCTTTTAATCCATTTAACGAATGACACGAAAAACTAATTTTAAAAAAATTGGACGTTTTTATCTTTAAACGCGTTTTCCGGCTAAACTATGCGTCCTAGACCCATCAAACTTTACACTTTTTCTGTCCCTTAAAATTCGATTTGCGGCTAAACTACTTGCCCCAGCGACTTAAAAATTATATATTCGTGATCTTGGAACTGCCACCTTTTAATCCATGTAACGAATGACACGAAAAACTAATTTTAAAAAAATTGGACATTTTTATCTTTAAACGCGTTTTCCGGCTAAACTATGCGTCCTAGACCCATCAAACTTTACACTTTTTCTGTCCCTTAAAATTCGATTTGCGGCTAAACTACTTGCCCCAGCGACTTAAAAATTATATATTCGTGATCTTGGAACTGCCACCTTTTAATCCATGTAACGAATGACACGAAAAACTAATTTTAAAAAAATTGGACATTTTTATCTTTAAACGCGTTTTCCGGCTAAACTATGCGTCCTAGACCCATCAAACTTTACACTTTTTCTGTCCCTTAAAATTCGATTTGCGGCTAAACTACTTGCCCCAGCGACTTAAAAATTATATATTCGTGATCTTGGAACTGCCACCTTTTAATCCATGTAACGAATGACACGAAAAACTAATTTTAAAAAAATTGGACATTTTTATCTTTAAACGCGTTTTCCGGCTAAACTATGCGTCCTAGACCCATCAAACTTTACACTTTTTCTGTCCCTTAAAATTCGATTTGCGGCTAAACTACTTGCCCCAGCGACTTAAAAATTATATATTCGTGATCTTGGAACTGCCACCTTTTAATCCATTTAACGAATGACACGAAAAACTAATTTTAAAAAAATTGGACATTTTTATCTTTAAACGCGTTTTCCGGCTAAACTATGCGTCCTAGACTCATCAAACTTTACACTTTTTCTGTCCCTTAAAATTCGATTTGCGGCTAAACTACTTGCCCCAGCGACTTAAAAATTATATATTCGTGATCTTGGAACTGCCACCTTTTAATCCATGTAACGAATGACACGAAAAACTAATTTTAAAAAAATTGGACATTTTTATCTTTAAACGCGTTTTCCGGCTAAACTATGCGTCCTAGACCCATCAAACTTTACACTTTTTCTGTCCCTTAAAATTCGATTTGCGGCTAAACTACTTGCCCCAGCGACTTAAAAATTATATATTCGTGATCTTGGAACTGCCACCTTTTAATCCATGTAACGAATGACACGAAAAACTAATTTTAAAAAAATTGGACATTTTTATCTTTAAACGCGTTTTCCGGCTAAACTATGCGTCCTAGACCCATCAAACTTTACACTTTTTCTGTCCCTTAAAATTCGATTTGCGGCTAAACTACTTGCCCCAGCGACTTAAAAATTATATATTCGTGATCTTGGAACTGCCACCTTTTAATCCATGTAACGAATGACACGAAAAACTAATTTTAAAAAAATTGGACATTTTTATCTTTAAACGCGTTTTCCGGCTAAACTATGCGTCCTAGACCCATCAAACTTTACACTTTTTCTGTCCCTTAAAATTCGATTTGCGGCTAAACTACTTGCCCCAGCGACTTAAAAATTATATATTCGTGATCTTGGAACTGCCACCTTTTAATCCATGTAACGAATGACACGAAAAACTAATTTTAAAAAAATTGGACATTTTTATCTTTAAACGCGTTTTCCGGCTAAACTATGCGTCCTAGACCCATCAAACTTTACACTTTTTCTGTCCCTTAAAATTCGATTTGCGGCTAAACTACTTGCCCCAGCGACTTAAAAATTATATATTCGTGATCTTGGAACTGCCACCTTTTAATCCATGTAACGAATGACACGAAAAACTAATTTTAAAAAAATTGGACATTTTTATCTTTAAACGCGTTTTCCGGCTAAACTATGCGTCCTAGACCCATCAAACTTTACACTTTTTCTGTCCCTTAAAATTCGATTTGCGGCTAAACTACTTGCCCCAGCGACTTAAAAATTATATATTCGTGATCTTGGAACTGCCACCTTTTAATCCATGTAACGAATGACACGAAAAACTAATTTTAAAAAAATTGGACATTTTTATCTTTAAACGCGTTTTCCTGCTAAACTATGCGTCCTAGACCCATCAAACTTTACACTTTTTCTGTCCCTTAAAATTCGATTTGCGGCTAAACTACTTGCCCCAGCGACTTAAAAATTATATATTCGTGATCTTGGAACTGCCACCTTTTAATCCATGTAACGAATGACACGAAAAACTAATTTTAAAAAATTTGGACATTTTTATCTTTAAACGCGTTTTCCGGCTAAACTATGCGTCCTAGACCCATCAAACTTTACACTTTTTCTGTCCCTTAAAATTCGATTTGCGGCTAAACTACTTGCCCCAGCGACTTAAAAATTATATATTCGTGATCTTGGAACTGCCACCTTTTAATCCATGTAACGAATGACACGAAAAACTAATTTTAAAAAAATTGGACATTTTTATCTTTAAACGCGTTTTCCGGCTAAACTATGCGTCCTAGACCCATCAAACTTTACACTTTTTCTGTCCCTTAAAATTCGATTTGCGGCTAAACTACTTGCCCCAGCGACTTAAAAATTATATATTCGTGATCTTGGAACTGCCACCTTTTAATCCATGTAACGAATGACACGAAAAACTAATTTAAAAAAAAATTGGACAATTTTATCTTTAAACGCGTTTGCCGGCTAAACTATGCGTCCTAGACCCATCAAACTTTACACTTTTTCTGTCCCTTAAAATTCGATTTGCGGCTAAACTACTTGCCCCAGCGACTTAAAAATTATATATTCGTGATCTTGGAACTGCCACCTTTTAATCCATGTAACGAATGACACGAAAAACTAATTTTAAAAAAATTGGACATTTTTATCTTTAAACGCGTTTTCCGGCTAAACTATGCGTCCTAGACCCATCAAACTTTACACTTTTTCTGTCCCTTAAAATTCGATTTGCGGCTAAACTACTTGCCCCAGCGACTTAAAAATTATATATTCGTGATCTTGGAACTGCCACCTTTTAATCCATTTAACGAATGACACGAAAAACTAATTTTAAAAAAATTGGACATTTTTATCTTTAAACGCGTTTTCCGGCTAAACTATGCGTCCTAGACCCATCAAACTTTACACTTTTTCTGTCCCTTAAAATTCGATTTGCGGCTAAACTACTTGCCCCAGCGACTTAAAAATGATATATTCGTGATCTTGGAATTGCCACCTTTTAATCCATGTAACGAATGACACGAAAAACTAATTTTAAAAAAATTGGACATTTTTATCTTTAAACGCGTTTTCCGGCTAAACTATGCGTCCTAGACCCATCAAACTTTACACTTTTTCTGTCCCTTAAAATTCGATTTGCGGCTAAACTACTTGCCCCAGCGACTTAAAAATTATATATTCGTGATCTTGGAACTGTCACCTTTTAATCCATGTAACGAATGACACGAAAAACTAATTTTAAAAAAAATGGACATTTTTATCTTTAAACGCGTTTTCCGGCTAAACTATGCGTCCTAGACCCATCAAACTTTACACTTTTTCTGTCCCTTAAAATTCGATTTGCGGCTAAACTACTTGCCCCAGCGACTTAAAAATTATATATTCGTGATCTTGGAACTGCCACCTTTTAATCCATGTAACGAATGACACGAAAAACTAATCTTAAAAAAATTGGACATTTTTATCTTTAAACGCGTTTTCCGGCTAAACTATGCGTCCTAGACCCATCAAACTTTACACTTTTTCTGTCCCTTAAAATTCGATTTGCGTCTAAACTACTTGCCCCAGCGACTTAAAAATTATATATTCGTGATCTTGGAACTGCCACCTTTTAATCCATGTAACGAATGACACGAAAAACTAATTTTAAAAAAATTGGACATTTTTATCTTTAAACGCGTTTTCCGGCTAAACTATGCGTCCTAGACCCATCAAACTTTACACTTTTTCTGTCCCTTAAAATTCGATTTGCGGCTAAACTACTTGCCCCAGCGACTTAAAAATTATATATTCGTGATCTTGGAACTGCCACCTTTTAATCCATGTAACGAATGACACGAAAAACTAATTTTAAAAAAATTGGACATTTTTATCTTTAAACGCGTTTTCCGGCTAAACTATGCGTCCTAGACCCATCAAACTTTACACTTTTTCTGTCCCTTAAAATTCGATTTGCGGCTAAACTACTTGCCCCAGCGACTTAAAAATTATATATTCGTGATCTTGGAACTGCCACCTTTTAATCCATGTAACGAATGACACGAAAAACTAATTTTAAAAAAATTGGACATTTTTATCTTTAAACGCGTTTTCCGGCTAAACTATGCGTCCTAGACCCATCAAACTTTACACTTTTTCTGTCCCTTAAAATTCGATTTGCGGCTAAACTACTTGCCCCAGCGACTTAAAAATTATATATTCGTGATCTTGGAACTGCCACCTTTTAATCCATGTAACGAATGACACGAAAAACTAATTTTAAAAAAATTGGACATTTTTATCTTTAAACGCGTTTTCCGGCTAAACTATGCGTCCTAGACCCATCAAACTTTACACTTTTTCTGTCCCTTAAAATTCGATTTGCGGCTAAACTACTTGCCCCAGCGACTTAAAAATTATATATTCGTGATCTTGGAACTGCCACCTTTTAATCCATGTAACGAATGACACGAAAAACTAATTTTAAAAAAATTGGACATTTTTATCTTTAAACGCGTTTTCCTGCTAAACTATGCGTCCTAGACCCATCAAACTTTACACTTTTTCTGTCCCTTAAAATTCGATTTGCGGCTAAACTACTTGCCCCAGCGACTTAAAAATTATATATTCGTGATCTTGGAACTGCCACCTTTTAATCCATGTAACGAATGACACGAAAAACTAATTTTAAAAAAATTGGACATTTTTATCTTTAAACGCGTTTTCCGGCTAAACTATGCGTCCTAGACCCATCAAACTTTACACTTTTTCTGTCCCTTAAAATTCGATTTGCGGCTAAACTACTTGCCCCAGCGACTTAAAAATTATATATTCGTGATCTTGGAACTGCCACCTTTTAATCCATGTAACGAATGACACGAAAAACTAATTTTAAAAAAATTGGACATTTTTATCTTTAAACGCGTTTTCCGGCTAAACTATGCGTCCTAGACCCATCAAACTTTACACTTTTTCTGTCCCTTAAAATTCGATTTGCGGCTAAACTACTTGCCCCAGCGACTTAAAAATTATATATTCGTGATCTTGGAACTGCCACCTTTTAATCCATGTAACGAATGACACGAAAAACTAATTTTAAAAAAATTGGACATTTTTATCTTTAAACGCGTTTTCCGGCTAAACTATGCGTCCTAGACCCATCAAACTTTACACTTTTTCTGTCCCTTAAAATTCGATTTGCGGCTAAACTACTTGCCCCAGCGACTTAAAAATTATATATTCGTGATCTTGGAACTGCCACCTTTTAATCCATGTAACGAATGACACGAAAAACTAATCTTAAAAAAATTGGACATTTTTATCTTTAAACGCGTTTTCCGGCTAAACTATGCGTCCTAGACCCATCAAACTTTACACTTTTTCTGTCCCTTAAAATTCGATTTGCGGCTAAACTACTTGCCCCAGCGACTTAAAAATTATATATTCGTGATCTTGGAACTGCCACCTTTTAATCCATGTAACGAATGACACGAAAAACTAATTTAAAAAAAATTGGACATTTTTATCTTTAAACGCGTTTTCCGGCTAAACTATGCGTCCTAGACCCATCAAACTTTACACTTTTTCTGTCCCTTAAAATTCGATTTGCGGCTAAACTACTTGCCCCAGCGACTTAAAAATTATATATTCGTGATCTTGGAACTGCCACATTTTAATCCATGTAACGAATGACACGAAAAACTAATTTTAAAAAAATTGGACATTTTTATTTTTAAACGCGTTTTCCGGCTAAACTATGCGTCCTAGACCCATCAAACTTTAAACTTTTTCTGTCCCTTAAAATTCGATTTGCGGCTAAACTACTTGCCCCAGCGACTTAAAAATTATATATTCGTGATCTTGGAACTGCCACCTTTTAATCCATGTAACGAATGACACGAAAAACTAATTTTAAAAAAATTGGACATTTTTATCTTTAAACGCGTTTTCCGGCTAAACTATGCATCCTAGACCCATCAAACTTTACACTTTTTCTGTCCCTTAAAATTCGATTTGCGGCTAAACTACTTGCCCCAGCGACTTAAAAATTATATATTCGTGATCTTGGAACTGCCACCTTTTAATCCATGTAACGAATGACACGAAAAACTAATTTTAAAAAAATTGGACATTTTTATCTTTAAACGCGTTTTCCGGCTTAACTATGCGTCCTAGACCCATCAAACTTTACACTTTTTCTGTCCCTTAAAATTCGATTTGCGGCTAAACTACTTGCCCCAGCGACTTAAAAATTATATATTCGTGATCTTGGAACTGCCACCTTTTAATCCATGTAACGAATGACACGAAAAACTAATTTTAAAAAAATTGGACATTTTTATCTTTAAACGCGTTTTCCGGCTAAACTATGCGTCCTAGACCCATCAAACTTTACACTTTTTCTGTCCCTTAAAATTCGATTTGCGGCTAAACTACTTGCCCCAGCGACTTAAAAATTATATATTCGTGATCTTGGAACTGCCACCTTTTAATCCATGTAACGAATGACACGAAAAACTAATTTTAAAAAAATTGGACATTTTTATCTTTAAACGCGTTTTCCGGCTAAACTATGCGTCCTAGACCCATCAAACTTTACACTTTTTCTGTCCCTTAAAATTCGATTTGCGGCTAAACTACTTGCCCCAGCGACTTAAAAATTATATATTCGTGATCTTGGAACTGCCACCTTTTAATCCATGTAACGAATGACACGAAAAACTAATTTTAAAAAAATTGGACATTTTTATCTTTAAACGCGTTTTCCGGCTAAACTATGCGTCCTAGACCCATCAAACTTTACACTTTTTCTGTCCCTTAAAATTCGATTTGCGGCTAAACTACTTGCCCCAGCGACTTAAAAATTATATATTCGTGATCTTGGAACTGCCACCTTTTAATCCATGTAACGAATGACACGAAAAACTAATTTTAAAAAAATTGGACATTTTTATCTTTAAACGCGTTTTCCGGCTAAACTATGCGTCCTAGACCCATCAAACTTTACACTTTTTCTGTCCCTTAAAATTCGATTTGCGGCTAAACTACTTGCCCCAGCGACTTAAAAATTATATATTCGTGATCTTGGAACTGCCACCTTTTAATCCATGTAACGAATGACACGAAAAACTAATTTTAAAAAAATTGGACATTTTTATCTTTAAACGCGTTTTCCGGCTAAACTATGCGTCCTAGACCCATCAAACTTTACACTTTTTCTGTCCCTTAAAATTCGATTTGCGGCTAAACTACTTGCCCCAGCGACTTAAAAATTATATATTCGTGATCTTGGAACTGCCACCTTTTAATCCATGTAACGAATGACACGAAAAACTAATTTTAAAAAAATTGGACATTTTTATCTTTAAACGCGTTTTCCGGCTAAACTATGCGTCCTAGACCCATCAAACTTTACACTTTTTCTGTCCCTTAAAATTCGATTTGCGGCTAAACTACTTGCCCCAGCGACTTAAAAATTATATATTCGTGATCTTGGAACTGCCACCTTTTAATCCATGTAACGAATGACACGAAAAACTAATTTTAAAAAAATTGGACATTTTTATCTTTAAACGCGTTTTACGGCTAAACTATGCGTCCTAGACCCATCAAACTTTACACTTTTTCTGTCCCTTAAAATTCGATTTGCGGCTAAACTACTTGCCCCAGCGACTTAAAAATTATATATTCGTGATCTTGGAACTGCCACCTTTTAATCCATGTAACGAATGACACGAAAAACTAATTTTAAAAAAATTGGACATTTTTATCTTTAAACGCGTTTTCCGGCTAAACTATGCGTCCTAGACCCATCAAACTTTACACTTTTTCTGTCCCTCAAAATTCGATTTGCGGCTAAACTACTTGCCCCAGCGACTTAAAAATTATATATTCGTGATCTTGGAACTGCCACCTTTTAATCCATGTAACGAATGACACGAAAAACTAACTTTAAAAAAATTGGACATTTTTATCTTTAAACGCGTTTTCCGGCTAAACTATGCGTCCTAGACCCATCAAACTTTACACTTTTTCTGTCCCTTAAAATTCGATTTGCGGCTAAACTACTTGCCCCAGCGACTTAAAAATTATATATTCGTGATCTTGGAACTGCCACCTTTTAATCCATGTAACGAATGACACGAAAAACTAATTTTAAAAAAATTGGACATTTTTATCTTTAAACGCGTTTTCCGGCTAAACTATGCGTCCTAGACCCATCAAACTTTACACTTTTTCTGTCCCTTAAAATTCGATTTGCGGCTAAACTACTTGCCCCAGCGACTTAAAAATTATATATTCGTGATCTTGGAACTGCCACCTTTTAATCCATGTAACGAATGACACGAAAAACTAATTTTAAAAAAATTGGACATTTTTATCTTTAAACGCGTTTTCCGGCTAAACTATGCGTCCTAGACCCATCAAACTTTACACTTTTTCTGTCCCTTAAAATTCGATTTGCGGCTAAACTACTTGCCCCAGCGACTTAAAAATTATATATTCGTGATCTTGGAACTGCCACCTTTTAATCCATGTAACGAATGACACGAAAAACTAATTTTAAAAAAATTGGACATTTTTATCTTTAAACGCGTTTTCCGGCTAAACTATGCGTCCTAGACCCATCAAACTTTACACTTTTTCTGTCCCTTAAAATTCGATTTGCGGCTAAACTACTTGCCCCAGCGACTTAAAAATTATATATTCGTGATCTTGGAACTGCCACCTTTTAATCCATGTAACGAATGACACGAAAAACTAATTTTAAAAAAATTGGACATTTTTATCTTTAAACGCGTTTTCCGGCTAAACTATGCGTCCTAGACCCATCAAACTTTACACTTTTTCTGTCCCTTAAAATTCGATTTGCGGCTAAACTACTTGCCCCAGCGACTTAAAAATTATATATTCGTGATCTTGGAACTGCCACCTTTTAATCCATGTAACGAATGACACGAAAAACTAATTTTAAAAAAATTGGACATTTTTATCTTTAAACGCGTTTTCCGGCTAAACTATGCGTCCTAGACCCATCAAACTTTACACTTTTTCTGTCCCTTAAAATTCGATTTGCGGCTAAACTACTTGCCCCAGCGACTTAAAAATTATATATTCGTGATCTTGGAACTGCCACCTTTTAATCCATGTAACGAATGACACGAAAAACTAATTTTAAAAAAATTGGACATTTTTATCTTTAAACGCGTTTTCCGGCTAAACTATGCGTCCTAGACCCATCAAACTTTACACTTTTTCTGTCCCTTAAAATTCGATTTGCGGCTAAACTACTTGCCCCAGCGACTTAAAAATTATATATTCGTGATCTTGGAACTGCCACCTTTTAATCCATGTAACGAATGACACGAAAAACTAATTTTAAAAAAATTGGACATTTTTATCTTTAAACGCGTTTTCCGGCTAAACTATGCGTCCTAGACCCATCAAACTTTACACTTTTTCTGTCCCTTAAAATTCGATTTGCGGCTAAACTACTTGCCCCAGCGACTTAAAAATTATGTATTCGTGATCTTGGAACTGCCACCTTTTAATCCATGTAACGAATGACACGAAAAACTAATTTTAAAAAAATTGGACATTTTTATCTTTAAACGCGTTTTCCGGCTAAACTATGCGTCCTAGACCCATCAAACTTTACACTTTTTCTGTCCCTTAAAATTCGATTTGCGGCTAAACTACTTGCCCCAGCGACTTAAAAATTATATATTCGTGATCTTGGAACTGCCACCTTTTAATCCATGTAACGAATGACACGAAAAACTAATTTTAAAAAAATTGGACATTTTTATCTTTAAACGCGTTTTCCGGCTAAACTATGCGTCCTAGACCCATCAAACTTTACACTTTTTCTGTCCCTTAAAATTCGATTTGCGGCTAAACTACTTGCCCCAGCGACTTAAAAATTATATATTCGTGATCTTGGAACTGCCACCTTTTAATCCATGTAACGAATGACACGAAAAACTAATTTTAAAAAAATTGGACATTTTTATCTTTAAACGCGTTTTCCGGCTAAACTATGCGTCCTAGACCCATCAAACTTTACACTTTTTCTGTCCCTTAAAATTCGATTTGCGGCTAAACTACTTGCCCCAGCGACTTAAAAATTATATATTCGTGATCTTGGAACTGCCACCTTTTAATCCATGTAACGAATGACACGAAAAACTAATTTTAAAAAAATTGGACATTTTTATCTTTAAACGCGTTTTCCGGCTAAACTATGCGTCCTAGACCCATCAAACTTTACACTTTTTCTGTCCCTTAAAATTCGATTTGCGGCTAAACTACTTGCCCCAGCGACTTAAAAATTATATATTCGTGATCTTGGAACTGCCACCTTTTAATCCATGTAACGAATGACACGAAAAACTAATTTTAAAAAAATTGGACATTTTTATCTTTAAACGCGTTTTCCGGCTAAACTATGCGTCCTAGACCCATCAAACTTTACACTTTTTCTGTCCCTTAAAATTCGATTTGCGGCTAAACTACTTGCCCCAGCGACTTAAAAATTATATATTCGTGATCTTGGAACTGCCACCTTTTAATCCATGTAACGAATGACACGAAAAACTAACTTTAAAAAAATTGGACATTTTTATCTTTAAACGCGTTTTCCGGCTAAACTATGCGTCCTAGACCCATCAAACTTTACACTTTTTCTGTCCCTTAAAATTCGATTTGCGGCTAAACTACTTGCCCCAGCGACTTAAAAATTATATATTCGTGATCTTGGAACTGCCACCTTTTAATCCATGTAACGAATGACACGAAAAACTAACTTTAAAAAAATTGGACATTTTTATCTTTAAACGCGTTTTCCGGCTAAACTATGCGTCCTAGACCCATCAAACTTTACACTTTTTCTGTCCCTTAAAATTCGATTTGCGGCTAAACTACTTGCCCCAGCGACTTAAAAATTATATATTCGTGATCTTGGAACTGCCACCTTTTAATCCATGTAACGAATGACACGAAAAACTAATTTTAAAAAAATTGGACATTTTTATCTTTAAACGCGTTTTCCGGCTAAACTATGCGTCCTAGACCCATCAAACTTTACACTTTTTCTGTCCCTTAAAATTCGATTTGCGGCTAAACTACTTGCCCCAGCGACTTAAAAATTATATATTCGTGATCTTGGAACTGCCACCTTTTAATCCATGTAACGAATGACACGAAAAACTAATTTTAAAAAAATTGGACATTTTTATCTTTAAACGCGTTTTCCGGCTAAACTATGCGTCCTAGACCCATCAAACTTTACACTTTTTCTGTCCCTTAAAATTCGATTTGCGGCTAAACTACTTGCCCCAGCGACTTAAAAATTATATATTCGTGATCTTGGAACTGCCACCTTTTAATCCATGTAACGAATGACACGAAAAACTAATTTTAAAAAAATTGGACATTTTTATCTTTAAACGCGTTTTCCGGCTAAACTATGCGTCCTAGACCCATCAAACTTTACACTTTTTCTGTCCCTTAAAATTCGATTTGCGGCTAAACTACTTGCCCCAGCGACTTAAAAATTATATATTCGTGATCTTGGAACTGCCACCTTTTAATCCATGTAACGAATTACACGAAAAACTAACTTTAAAAAAATTGGACATTTTTATCTTTAAACGCGTTTTCCGGCTAAACTATGCGTCCTAGACCCATCAAACTTTACACTTTTTCTGTCCCTTAAAATTCGATTTGCGGCTAAACTACTTGCCCCAGCGACTTAAAAATTATATATTCGTGATCTTGGAACTGCCACCTTTTAATCCATGTAACGAATGACACGAAAAACTAATTTTAAAAAAATTGGACATTTTTATCTTTAAACGCGTTTTCCGGCTAAACTATGCGTCCTAGACCCATCAAACTTTACACTTTTTCTGTCCCTTAAAATTCGATTTGCGGCTAAACTACTTGCCCCAGCGACTTAAAAATTATATATTCGTGATCTTGGAACTGCCACCTTTTAATCCATGTAACGAATGACACGAAAAACTAATTTTAAAAAAATTGGACATTTTTATCTTTAAACGCGTTTTCCGGCTAAACTATGCGTCCTAGACCCATCAAACTTTACACTTTTTCTGTCCCTTAAAATTCGATTTGCGGCTAAACTACTTGCCCCAGCGACTTAAAAATTATATATTCGTGATCTTGGAACTGCCACCTTTTAATCCATGTAACGAATGACACGAAAAACTAATTTTAAAAAAAATGGACATTTTTATCTTTAAACGCGTTTTCCGGCTAAACTATGCGTCCTAGACCCATCAAACTTTACACTTTTTCTGTCCCTTAAAATTCGATTTGCGGCTAAACTACTTGCCCCAGCGACTTAAAAATTATATATTCGTGATCTTGGAACTGCCACCTTTTAATCCATGTAACGAATGACACGAAAAACTAATTTTAAAAAAATTGGACATTTTTATCTTTAAACGCGTTTTCCGGCTAAACTATGCGTCCTAGACCCATCAAACT
This sequence comes from Philhelius pedissequus, assembly GCA_910595825.1. Taxonomy (NCBI): domain Eukaryota; kingdom Metazoa; phylum Arthropoda; class Insecta; order Diptera; family Syrphidae; genus Philhelius; species Philhelius pedissequus. The sequence continues at coordinate 15,507,399 of OU343164.1, read as the reverse complement.
TTACACTTTTTCTGTCCCTTAAAATTCGATTTGCGGCTAAACTACTTGCCCCAGCGACTTAAAAATTATATATTCGTGATCTTGGAACTGCCACCTTTTAATCCATGTAACGAATGACACGAAAAACTAATTTTAAAAAAATTGGACATTTTTATCTTTAAACGCGTTTTCCGGCTAAACTATGCGTCCTAGACCCATCAAACTTTACACTTTTTCTGTCCCTTAAAATTCGATTTGCGGCTAAACTACTTGCCCCAGCGACTTAAAAATTATGTATTCGTGATCTTGGAACTGCCACCTTTTAATCCATGTAACGAATGACACGAAAAACTAATTTTAAAAAAATTGGACATTTTTATCTTTAAACGCGTTTTCCGGCTAAACTATGCGTCCTAGACCCATCAAACTTTACACTTTTTCTGTCCCTTAAAATTCGATTTGCGGCTAAACTACTTGCCCCAGCGACTTAAAAATTATATATTCGTGATCTTGGAACTGCCACCTTTTAATCCATGTAACGAATGACACGAAAAACTAATTTTAAAAAAATTGGACATTTTTATCTTTAAACGCGTTTTCCGGCTAAACTATGCGTCCTAGACCCATCAAACTTTACACTTTTTCTGTCCCTTAAAATTCGATTTGCGGCTAAACTACTTGCCCCAGCGACTTAAAAATTATGTATTCGTGATCTTGGAACTGCCACCTTTTAATCCATGTAACGAATGACACGAAAAACTAATTTTAAAAAAATTGGACATTTTTATCTTTAAACGCGTTTTCCGGCTAAACTATGCGTCCTAGACCCATCAAACTTTACACTTTTTCTGTCCCTTAAAATTCGATTTGCGGCTAAACTACTTGCCCCAGCGACTTAAAAATTATATATTCGTGATCTTGGAACTGCCACCTTTTAATCCATGTAACGAATGACACGAAAAACTAATTTTAAAAAAATTGGACATTTTTATCTTTAAACGCGTTTTCCGGTTAAACTATGCGTCCTAGACCCATCAAACTTTACACTTTTTCTGTCCCTTAAAATTCGATTTGCGGCTAAACTACTTGCCCCAGCGACTTAAAAATTATATATTCGTGATCTTGGAACTGCCACCTTTTAATCCATGTAACGAATGACACGAAAAACTAATTTTAAAAAAATTGGACATTTTTATCTTTAAACGCGTTTTCCGGCTAAGCTATGCGTCCTAGACCCATCAAACTTTACACTTTTTCTGTCGCTTAAAATTCGATTTGCGGCTAAACTACTTGCCCCAGCGACTTAAAAATTATATATTCGTGATCTTGGAACTGCCACCTTTTAATCCATGTAACGAATGACACGAAAAACTAATTTTAAAAAAATTGGACATTTTTATCTTTAAACGCGTTTTCGGGTAAACTATGCGTCCTAGACCCATCAAACTTTACACTTTTTCTGTCCCTTAAAATTCGATTTGCGGCTAAACTACTTGCCCCAGCGACTTAAAAATTATATATTCGTGATCTTGGAACTGCCACTTTTAATCCATGTAACGAATGACACGAAAAACTAATTTTTAAAAAAATTGGACATTCTTATCTTTAAACGCGTTTTCCGGCTAAACTATGCGTCCTAGACCCATCAAACTTTACACTTTTTCTGTCCCTTAAAATTCGATTTGCGGCTAAACTACTTGCCCCAGCGACTTAAAAATTATATATTCGTGATCTTGGAACTGCCACCTTTTAATCCATGTAACGAATGACACGAAAAACTAATTTTAAAAAAATTGGACATTTTTATCTTTAAACGCGTTTTCCGGCTAAACTATGCGTCCTAGACCCATCAAACTTTACACTTTTTCTGTCCCTTAAAATTCGATTTGCGGCTAAACTACTTGCCCCAGCGACTTAAAAATTATATATTCGTGATCTTGGAACTGCCACCTTTTAATCCATGTAACGAATGACACGAAAAACTAATTTTAAAAAAATTGGACATTTTTATCTTTAAACGCGTTTTCCGGCTAAACTATGCGTCCTAGACCCATCAAACTTTACACTTTTTCTGTCCCTTAAAATTCGATTTGCGGCTAAACTACTTGCCCCAGCGACTTAAAAATTATATATTCGTGATCTTGGAACTGCCACCTTTTAATCCATGTAACGAATGACACGAAAAACTAATTTTAAAAAAATTGGACATTTTTATCTTTAAACGCGTTTTCCGGCTAAACTATGCGTCCTAGACCCATCAAACTTTACACTTTTTCTGTCCCTTAAAATTCGATTTGCGGCTAAACTACTTGCCCCAGCGACTTAAAAATTATATATTCGTGATCTTGGAACTGCCACCTTTTAATCCATGTAACGAATGACACAAAAAACTAATTTTAAAAAAATTGGACATTTTTATCTTTAAACGCGTTTTCCGGCTAAGCTATGCGTCCTAGACCCATCAAACTTTACACTTTTTCTGTCCCTTAAAATTCGATTTGCGGCTAAACTACTTGCCCCAGCGACTTAAAAATTATATATTCGTGATCTTGGAACTGCCACCTTTTAATCCATGTAACGAATGACACGAAAAACTAATTTTAAAAAAATTGGACATTTTTATCTTTAAACGCGTTTTCCGGCTAAACTATGCGTCCTAGACCCATCAAACTTTACACTTTTTCTGTCCCTTAAAATTCGATTTGCGGCTAAACTACTTGCCCCAGCGACTTAAAAATTATATATTCGTGATCTTGGAACTGCCACCTTTTAATCCATGTAACGAATGACACGAAAAACTAATTTTTAAAAAATTGGACATTTTTATCTTTAAACGCGTTTTCCGGCTAAACTATGCGTCCTAGACCCATCAAACTTTACACTTTTTCTGTCCCTTAAAATTCGATTTGCGGCTAAACTACTTGCCCCAGCGACTTAAAAATTATATATTCGTGATCTTGGAACTGCCACCTTTTAATCCATGTAACGAATGACACGAAAAACTAATTTTAAAAAAATTGGACATTTTTATCTTTAAACGCGTTTTCCGGCTAAACTATGCGTCCTAGGCCCATCAAACTTTACACTTTTTCTGTCCCTTAAAATTCGATTTGCGGCTAAACTACTTGCCCCAGCGACTTAAAAATTATATATTCGTGATCTTGGAACTGCCACCTTTTAATCCTTGTAACGAATGACACGAAAAACTAATTTTAAAAAAATTGGACATTTTTATCTGTAAACGCGTTTTCCGGCTAAACTATGCGTCCTAGACCCATCAAACTTTACACTTTTTCTGTCCCTTAAAATTCGATTTGCGGCTAAACTACTTGCCCCAGCGACTTAAAAATTATATATTCGTGATCTTGGAACTGCCACCTTTTAATCCTTGTAACGAATGACACGAAAAACTAATTTTAAAAAAATTGGACATTTTTATCTGTAAACGCGTTTTCCGGCTAAACTATGCGTCCTAGACCCATCAAACTTTACACTTTTTCTGTCCCTTAAAATTCGATTTGCGGCTAAACTACTTGCCCCAGCGACTTAAAAACTATATATTCGTGATCTTGGAACTGCCACCTTTTAATCCATGTAACGAATGACACGAAAAACTAATTTTAAAAAAATTGGACATTTTTATCTTTAAACGCGTTTTCCGGCTAAACTATGCGTCCTAGACCCATCAAACTTTACACTTTTTCTGTCCCTTAAAATTCGATTTGCGGCTAAACTACTTGCCCCAGCGACTTAAAAATTATGTATTCGTGATCTTGGAACTGCCACCTTTTAATCCATGTAACGAATGACACGAAAAACTAATTTTAAAAAAATTGGACATTTTTATCTTTAAACGCGTTTTCCGGCTAAACTATGCGTCCTAGACCCATCAAACTTTACACTTTTTCTGTCCCTTAAAATTCGATTTGCGGCTAAACTACTTGCCCCAGCGACTTAAAAATTATATATTCGTGATCTTGGAACTGCCACCTTTTAATCCATGTAACGAATGACACGAAAAACTAATTTTAAAAAAATTGGACATTTTTATCTTTAAACGCGTTTTCCGGTTAAACTATGCGTCCTAGACCCATCAAACTTTACACTTTTTCTGTCCCTTAAAATTCGATTTGCGGCTAAACTACTTGCCCCAGCGACTTAAAAATTATATATTCGTGATCTTGGAACTGCCACCTTTTAATCCATGTAACGAATGACACGAAAAACTAATTTTAAAAAAATTGGACATTTTTATCTTTAAACGCGTTTTCCGGCTAAGCTATGCGTCCTAGACCCATCAAACTTTACACTTTTTCTGTCGCTTAAAATTCGATTTGCGGCTAAACTACTTGCCCCAGCGACTTAAAAATTATATATTCGTGATCTTGGAACTGCCACCTTTTAATCCATGTTACGAATGACACGAAAAACTAATTTTAAAAAAATTGGACATTTTTATCTTTAAACGCGTTTTCCGGCTAAACTATGCGTCCTAGACCCATCAAACTTTACACTTTTTCTGTCCCTTAAAATTCGATTTGCGGCTAAACTACTTGCCCCAGCGACTTAAAAATTATATATTCGTGATCTTGGAACTGCCACTTTTAATCCATGTAACGAATGACACGAAAAACTAATTTTTAAAAAAATTGGACATTCTTATCTTTAAACGCGTTTTCCGGCTAAACTATGCGTCCTAGACCCATCAAACTTTACACTTTTTCTGTCCCTTAAAATTCGATTTGCGGCTAAACTACTTGCCCCAGCGACTTAAAAATTATATATTCGTGATCTTGGAACTGCCACCTTTTAATCCATGTAACGAATGACACGAAAAACTAATTTTAAAAAATTGGACATTTTTATCTTTAAACGCGTTTTCCGGCTAAACTATGCGTCCTAGACCCATCAAACTTTACACTTTTTCTGTCCCTTAAAATTCGATTTGCGGCTAAACTACTTGCCCCAGCGACTTAAAAATTATATATTCGTGATCTTGGAACTGCCACCTTTTAATCCATGTAACGAATGACACGAAAAACTAATTTTAAAAAATTGGACATTTTTATCTGTAAACGCGTTTTCCGGCTAAACTATGCGTCCTAGACCCATCAAACTTTACACTTTTTCTGTCCCTTAAAATTCGATTTGCGGCTAAACTACTTGCCCCAGCGACTTAAAAACTATATATTCGTGATCTTGGAACTGCCACCTTTTAATCCATGTAACGAATGACACGAAAAACTAATTTTAAAAAAATTGGACATTTTTATCTTTAAACGCGTTTTCCGGCTAAACTATGCGTCCTAGACCCATCAAACTTTACACTTTTTCTGTCCCTTAAAATTCGATTTGCGGCTAAACTACTTGCCCCAGCGACTTAAAAATTATGTATTCGTGATCTTGGAACTGCCACCTTTTAATCCATGTAACGAATGACACGAAAAACTAATTTTAAAAAAATTGGACATTTTTATCTTTAAACGCGTTTTCCGGCTAAACTATGCGTCCTAGACCCATCAAACTTTACACTTTTTCTGTCCCTTAAAATTCGATTTGCGGCTAAACTACTTGCCCCAGCGACTTAAAAATTATATATTCGTGATCTTGGAACTGCCACCTTTTAATCCATGTAACGAATGACACGAAAAACTAATTTTAAAAAAATTGGACATTTTTATCTTTAAACGCGTTTTCCGGTTAAACTATGCGTCCTAGACCCATCAAACTTTACACTTTTTCTGTCCCTTAAAATTCGATTTGCGGCTAAACTACTTGCCCCAGCGACTTAAAAATTATATATTCGTGATCTTGGAACTGCCACTTTTAATCCATGTAACGAATGACACGAAAAACTAATTTTTAAAAAAATTGGACATTCTTATCTTTAAACGCGTTTTCCGGCTAAACTATGCGTCCTAGACCCATCAAACTTTACACTTTTTCTGTCCCTTAAAATTCGATTTGCGGCTAAACTACTTGCCCCAGCGACTTAAAAATTATATATTCGTGATCTTGGAACTGCCACCTTTTAATCCATGTAACGAATGACACGAAAAACTAATTTTAAAAAATTGGACATTTTTATCTTTAAACGCGTTTTCCGGCTAAACTATGCGTCCTAGACCCATCAAACTTTACACTTTTTCTGTCCCTTAAAATTCGATTTGCGGCTAAACTACTTGCCCCAGCGACTTAAAAATTATATATTCGTGATCTTGGAACTGCCACCTTTTAATCCATGTAACGAATGACACGAAAAACTAATTTTAAAAAAATTGGACATTTTTATCTTTAAACGCGTTTTCCGGCTAAACTATGCGTCCTAGACCCATCAAACTTTACACTTTTTCTGTCCCTTAAAATTCGATTTGCGGCTAAACTACTTGCCCCAGCGACTTAAAAATTATATATTCGTGATCTTGGAACTGCCACCTTTTAATCCATGTAACGAATGACACGAAAAACTAATTTTAAAAAAATTGGACATTTTTATCTTTAAACGCGTTTTCCGGCTAAACTATGCGTCCTAGACCCATCAAACTTTACACTTTTTCTGTCCCTTAAAATTCGATTTGCGGCTAAACTACTTGCCCCAGCGACTTAAAAATTATATATTCGTGATCTTGGAACTGCCACCTTTTAATCCATGTAACGAATGACACGAAAAACTAATTTTAAAAAAAATTGGACATTTTTATCTTTAAACGCGTTTTCCGGCTAAACTATGCGTCCTAGACCCATCAAACTTTACACTTTTTCTGTCCCTTAAAATTCGATTTGCGGCTAAACTACTTGCCCCAGCGACTTAAAAATTATATATTCGTGATCTTGGAACTGCCACCTTTTAATCCATGTAACGAATGACACGAAAAACTAATTTTAAAAAAATTGGACATTTTTATCTTTAAACGCGTTTTCCGGCTAAACTATGCGTCCTAGACCCATCAAACTTTACACTTTTTCTGTCCCTTAAAATTCGATTTGCGGCTAAACTACTTGCCCCAGCGACTTAAAAATTATATATTCGTGATCTTGGAACTGCCACCTTTTAATCCATGTAACGAATGACACGAAAAACTAATTTTAAAAAAATTGGACATTTTTATCTTTAAACGCGTTTTCCGGCTAAACTATGCGTCCTAGACCCATCAAACTTTACACTTTTTCTGTCCCTTAAAATTCGATTTGCGGCTAAACTACTTGCCCCAGCGACTTAAAAATTATATATTCGTGATCTTGGAACTGCCACCTTTTAATCCATGTAACGAATGACACGAAAAACTAATTTTAAAAAAATTGGACATTTTTATCTTTAAACGCGTTTTCCGGCTAAACTATGCATCCTAGACCCATCAAACTTTACACTTTTTCTGTCCCTTAAAATTCGATTTGCGGCTAAACTACTTGCCCCAGCGACTTAAAAATTATATATTCGTGATCTTGGAACTGCCACCTTTTAATCCATGTAACGAATGACACGAAAAACTAATTTTAAAAAAATTGGACATTTTTATCTTTAAACGCGTTTTCCGGCTAAACTATGCGTCCTAGACCCATCAAACTTTACACTTTTTCTGTCCCTTAAAATTCGATTTGCGGCTAAACTACTTGCCCCAGCGACTTAAAAATTATATATTCGTGATCTTGGAACTGCCACCTTTTAATCCATGTAACGAATGACACGAAAAACTAATTTTAAAAAAATTGGACATTTTTATCTTTAAACGCGTTTTCCGGCTAAACTATGCGTCCTAGACCCATCAAACTTTACACTTTTTCTGTCCCTTAAAATTCGATTTGCGGCTAAACTACTTGCCCCAGCGACTTAAAAATTATATATTCGTGATCTTGGAACTGCCACCTTTTAATCCATGTAACGAATGACACGAAAAACTAATTTTAAAAAAATTGGACATTTTTATCTTTAAACGCGTTTTCCGGCTAAACTATGCGTCCTAGACCCATCAAACTTTACACTTTTTCTGTCCCTTAAAATTCGATTTGCGGCTAAACTACTTGCCCCAGCGACTTAAAAATTATATATTCGTGATCTTGGTACTGCCACCTTTTAATCCATGTAACGAATGACACGAAAAACTAATTTTAAAAAAATTGGACATTTTTATCTTTAAACGCGTTTTCCGGCTAAACTATGCGTCCTAGACCCATCAAACTTTACACTTTTTCTGTGCCTTAAAATTCGATTTGCGGCTAAACTACTTGCCCCAGCGACTTAAAAATTATATATTCGTGATCTTGGAACTGCCACCTTTTAATCCATGTAACGAATGACACGAAAAACTAATTTTAAAAAAATTGGACATTTTTATCTTTAAACGCGTTTTCCGGCTAAACTATGCGTCCTAGACCCATCAAACTTTACACTTTTTCTGTCCCTTAAAATTCGATTTGCGGCTAAACTACTTGCCCCAGCGACTTAAAAATTATATATTCGTGATCTTGGAACTGCCACCTTTTAATCCATGTAACGAATGACACGAAAAACTAATTTTAAAAAAATTGGACATTTTTATCTTTAAACGCGTTTTCCGGCTAAACTATGCGTCCTAGACCCATCAAACTTTACACTTTTTCTGTCCCTTAAAATTCGATTTGCGTCTAAACTACTTGCCCCAGCGACTTAAAAATTATATATTCGTGATCTTGGAACTGCCACCTTTTAATCCATGTAACGAATGACACGAAAAACTAATTTTAAAAAAATTGGACATTTTTATCTTTAAACGCGTTTTCCGGCTAAACTATGCGTCCTAGACCTAACAAACTTTACACTTTTTCTGTCCCTTAAAATTCGATTTGCGGCTAAACTACTTGCCCCAGCGACTTAAAAATTATATATTCGTGATCTTGGAACTGCCACCTTTTAATCCATGTAACGAATGACACGAAAAACTAATTTTAAAAAAATTGGACATTTTTATCTTTAAACGCGTTTTCCGGCTAAACTATGCCTCCTAGACCCATCAAACTTTACACTTTTTCTGTCCCTTAAAATTCGATTTGCGGCTAAACTACTTGCCCCAGCGACTTAAAAATTATATATTCGTGATCTTGGAACTGCCACCTTTTAATCCATGTAACGAATGACACGAAAAACTAATTTTAAAAAAATTGGACATTTTTATCTTTAAACGCGTTTTCCGGCTAAACTATGCGTCCTAGACCCATCAAACTTTACACTTTTTCTGTCCCTTAAAATTCGATTTGCGGCTAAACTACTTGCCCCAGCGACTTAAAAATTATATATTCGTGATCTTGAAACTGCCAAATTTTAATCCATGTAACGAATGACACGAAAAACTAATTTTAAAAAAATTGGACATTTTTATCTTTAAACGCGTTTTCCGGCTAAACTATGCGTCCTAGACCCATCAAACTTTACACTTTTTCTGTCCCTAAAAATTCGATTTGCGGCTAAACTACTTGCCCCAGCGACTTAAAAATTATATATTCGTGATCTTGGAACTGCCACCTTTTAATCCATGTAACGAATGACACGAAAAACTAATTTTAAAAAAATTGGACATTTTTATCTTTAAACGCGTTTTTCGGCTAAACTATGCGTCCTAGACCCATCAAACTTTACACTTTTTCTGTCCCTTAAAATTCGATTTGCGGCTAAACTACTTGCCCCAGCGACTTAAAAATTATATATTCGTGATCTTGGAACTGCCACCTTTTAATCCATGTAACGAATGACACGAAAAACTAATTTTAAAAAAATTGGACATTTTTATCTTTAAACGCGTTTTCCGGCTAAACTATGCGTCCTAGACCCATCAAACTTTACACTTTTTCTGTCCCTTAAAATTCGATTTGCGGCTAAACTACTTGCCCCAGCGACTTAAAAATTATATATTCGTGATCTTTGAACTGCCACCTTTTAATCCATGTAACGAATGACACGAAAAACTAATTTTAAAAAAATTGGACATTTTTATCTTTAAACGCGTTTTCCGGCTAAACTATGCGTCCTAGACCCATCAAACTTTACACTTTTTCTGTCCCTTAAAATTCGATTTGCGGCTAAACTACTTGCCCCAGCGACTTAAAAATTATATATTCGTGATCTTGGAACTGCCACCTTTTAATCCATGTAACGAATGACACGAAAAACTAATTTTAAAAAAATTGGACATTTTTATCTTTAAACGCGTTTTCCGGCTAAACTATGCGTCCTAGACCCATCAAACTTTACACTTTTTCTGTCCCTTAAAATTCGATTTGCGGCTAAACTACTTGCCCCAGCGACTTAAAAATTATATATTCGTGATCTTGGAACTGCCACCTTTTAATCCATGTAACGAATGACACGAAAAACTAATTTTAAAAAAATTGGACATTTTTATCTTTAAACGCGTTTTCCGGCTAAACTATGCGTCCTAGACCCATCAAACTTTACACTTTTTCTGTCCCTTAAAATTCGATTTGCGGCTAAACTACTTGCCCCAGCGACTTAAAAATTATATATTCGTGATCTTGGAACTGACACCTTTTAATCCATGTAACGAATGACACGAAAAACTAATTTTAAAAAAATTGGACATTTTTATCTTTAAACGCGTTTTCCGGCTAAACTATGCGTCCTAGACCCATCAAACTTTACACTTTTTCTGTCCCTTAAAATTCGATTTGCGGCTAAACTACTTGCCCCAGCGACTTAAAAATTATATATTCGTGATCTTGGAACTGCCACCTTTTAATCCATGTAACGAATGACACGAAAAACTAATTTTAAAAAAATTGGACATTTTTATCTTTAAACGCGTTTTCCGGCTAAACTATGCGTCCTAGACCCATCAAACTTTACACTTTTTCTGTCCCTTAAAATTCGATTTGCGGCTAAACTACTTGCCCCAGCGACTTAAAAATTATATATTCGTGATCTTGGAACTGCCACCTTTTAATCCATGTAACGAATGACACGAAAAACTAATTTTAAAAAAATTGGACATTTTTATCTTTAAAAGCGTTTTCCGGCTAAACTATGCGTCCTAGACCCATCAAACTTTACACTTTTTCTGTCCCTTAAAATTCGATTTGCGGCTAAACTACTTGCCCCAGTGACTTAAAAATTATATATTCGTGATCTTGGAACTGCCACCTTTTAATCCATGTAACGAATGACACGAAAAACTAATTTTAAAAAAATTGGACATTTTTATCTTTAAACGCGTTTTCCGGCTAAACTATGCGTCCTAGACCCATCAAACTTTACACTTTTTCTGTCCCTTAAGATTCGATTTGCGGCTAAACTACTTGCCCCAGCGACTTAAAAATTATATATTCGTGATCTTGGAACTGCCACCTTTTAATCCATGTAACGAATGACACGAAAAACTAATTTTAAAAAAATTGGACATTTTTATCTTTAAACGCGTTTTCCGGCTAAACTATGCGTCCTAGACCCATCAAACTTTACACTTTTTCTGTCCCTTAAAATTCGATTTGCGGCTAAACTACTTGCCCCAGCGACTTAAAAATTATATATTCGTGATCTTGGAACTGCCACCTTTTAATCCATGTAACGAATGACACGAAAAACTAATTTTAAAAAAATTGGACATTTTTATCTTTAAACGCGTTTTCCGGCTAAACTATGCGTCCTAGACCCATCAAACTTTACACTTTTTCTGTCCCTTAAAATTCGATTTGCGGCTAAACTACTTGCCCCAGTGACTTAAAAATTATATATTCGTGATCTTGGAACTGCCACCTTTTAATCCATGTAACGAATGACACGAAAAACTAATTTTAAAAAAATTGGACATTTTTATCTTTAAACGCGTTTTCCGGCTAAACTATGCGTCCTAGACCCATCAAACTTTACACTTTTTCTGTCCCTTAAGATTCGATTTGCGGCTAAACTACTTGCCCCAGCGACTTAAAAATTATATATTCGTGATCTTGGAACTGCCACCTTTTAATCCATGTAACGAATGACACGAAAAACTAATTTTAAAAAAATTGGACATTTTTATCTTTAAACGCGTTTTCCGGCTAAACTATGCGTCCTAGACCCATCAAACTTTACACTTTTTCTGTCCCTTAAAATTCGATTTGCGGCTAAACTACTTGCCCCAGCGACTTAAAAATTATATATTCGTGATCTTGGAACTGCCACCTTTTAATCCATGTAACGAATGACACGAAAAACTAATTTTAAAAAAATTGGACATTTTTATCTTTAAACGCGTTTTCCGGCTAAACTATGCGTCCTAGACCCATCAAACTTTACACTTTTTCTGTCCCTTAAAATTCGATTTGCGGCTAAACTACTTGCCCCAGCGACTTAAAAATTATATATTCGTGATCTTGGAACTGCCACCTTTTAATCCATGTAACGAATGACACGAAAAACTAATTTTAAAAAAATTAGACATTTTTATCTTTAAACGCGTTTTCCGGCTAAACTATGCGTCCTAGACCCATCAAATTTTACACTTTTTCTGTCCCTTATGATTCGATTTGCGGCTAAACTACTTGCCCCAGCGACTTAAAAATTATATATTCGTGATCTTGGAACTGCCACCTTTTAATCCATGTAACGAATGACACGAAAAACTAATTTTAAACAAATTGGACATTTTTATCTTTAAACGCGTTTTCCGGCTAAACTATGCGTCCTAGACCCATCAAACTTTACACTTTTTCTGTCCCTTAAAATTCGATTTGCGGCTAAACTACTTGCCCCAGCGACTTAAAAATTATATATTCGTGATCTTGGAACTGCCACCTTTTAATCCATGTAACGAATGACACGAAAAACTAATTTTAAAAAAATTGGACATTTTTATCTTTAAACGCGTTTTCCGGCTAAACTATGCGTCCTAGACCCATCAAACTTTACACTTTTTCTGTCCCTTAAAATTCGATTTGCGGCTAAACTACTTGCCCCAGCGACTTAAAAATTATATATTCGTGATCTTGGAACTGCCACCTTTTAATCCATGTAACGAATGACACGAAAAACTAATTTTAAAAAAATTGGACATTTTTATCTTTAAACGCGTTTTCCGGCTAAACTATGCGTCCTAGACCCATCAAACTTTACACTTTTTCTGTCCCTTAAAATTCGATTTGCGGCTAAACTACTTGCCCCAGCGACTTAAAAATTATATATTCGTGATCTTGGAACTGCCACCTTTTAATCCATGTAACGAATGACACGAAAAACTAATTTTAAAAAAATTGGACATTTTTATCTTTAAACGCGTTTTCCGGCTAAACTATGCGTCCTAGACCCATCAAACTTTACACTTTTTCTGTCCCTTAAGATTCGATTTGCGGCTAAACTACTTGCCCCAGCGACTTAAAAATTATATATTCGTGATCTTGGAACTGCCACCTTTTAATCCATGTAACGAATGACACGAAAAACTAATTTTAAACAAATTGGACATTTTTATCTTTAAACGCGTTTTCCGGCTAAACTATGCGTCCTAGACCCATCAAACTTTACACTTTTTCTGTCCCTTAAAATTCGATTTGCGGCTAAACTACTTGCCCCAGCGACTTAAAAATTATATATTCGTGATCTTGGAACTGCCACCTTTTAATCCATGTAACGAATGACACGAAAAACTAATTTTAAAAAAATTGGACATTTTTATCTTTAAACGCGTTTTCCGGCTAAACTATGCGTCCTAGACCCATCAAACTTTACACTTTTTCTGTCCCTTAAAATTCGATTTGCGGCTAAACTACTTGCCCCAGCGACTTAAAAATTATATATTCGTGATCTTGGAACTGCCACCTTTTAATCCATGTAACGAATGACACGAAAAACTAATTTTAAAAAAATTGGACATTTTTATCTTTAAACGCGTTTTCCGGCTAAACTATGCGTCCTAGACTCATCAAACCTTACACTTTTTCTGTCCCTTAAAATTCGATTTGCGGCTAAACTACTTGCCCCAGCGACTTAAAAATTATATATTCGTGATCTTGGAACTGCCACCTTTTAATCCATGTAACGAATGACACGAAAAACTAATTTTAAAAAAATTGGACATTTTTATCTTTAAACGCGTTTTCCGGCTAAACTATGCGTCCTAGACCCATCAAACTTTACACTTTTTCTGTCCCTTAAGATTCGATTTGCGGCTAAACTACTTGCCCCAGCGACTTAAAAATTATATATTCGTGATCTTGGAACTGCCACCTTTTAATCCATGTAACGAATGACACGAAAAACTAATTTTAAAAAAATTGGACATTTTTATCTTTAAACGCGTTTTCCGGCTAAACTATGCGTCCTAGACCCATCAAACTTTACACTTTTTCTGTCCCTTAAAATTCGATTTGCGGCTAAACTACTTGCCCCAGCGACTTAAAAATTATATATTCGTGATCTTGGAACTGCCACCTTTTAATCCATGTAACGAATGACACGAAAAACTAATTTTAAAAAAATTGGACATTTTTATCTTTAAACGCGTTTTCCGGCTAAGCTATGCGTCCTAGACCCATCAAACTTTACACTTTTTCTGTCCCTTAAAATTCGATTTGCGGCTAAACTACTTGCCCCAGCGACTTAAAAATTATATATTCGTGATCTTGGAACTGCCACCTTTTAATCCATGTAACGAATGACACGAAAAACTAATTTTAAAAAAATTGGACATTTTTATCTTTAAACGCGTTTTCCGGCTAAACTATGCGTCCTAGACCCATCAAACTTTACACTTTTTCTGTCCCTTAAAATTCGATTTGCGGCTAAACTACTTGCCCCAGCGACTTAAAAATTATATATTCGTGATCTTGGAACTGCCACCTTTTAATACATGTAACGAATGACACGAAAAACTAATTTTAAAAAAATTGGATTAAAATTCGATTTGCGGCTAAACTACTTGCCCCAGCGACTTAAAAATTATATATTCGTGATCTTGGAACTGCCACCTTTTAATCCATGTAACGAATGACATGAAAAACTAATTTTAAAAAAATTGGACATTTTTATCTTTAAACGCGTTTTCCGGCTAAACTATGCGTCCTAGACCCATCAAACTTTACACTTTTTCTGTCCCTTAAAATTCGATTTGCGGCTAAACTACTTGCCCCAGCGACTTAAAAATTATATATTCGTGATCTTGGAACTGCCACCTTTTAATCCATGTAACGAATGACACGAAAAACTAATTTTAAAAAAATTGGACATTTTTATCTTTAAACGCGTTCTCCGGCTAAACTATGCGTCCTAGACCCATCAAACTTTACACTTTTTCTGTCCCTTAAAATTCGATTTGCGGCTAAACTACTTGCCCCAGCGACTTAAAAATTATATATTCGTGATCTTGGAACTGCCACCTTTTAATCCATGTAACGAATGACACGAAAAACTAATTTTAAAAAAATTGGACATTTTTATCTTTAAACGCGTTTTCCGGCTAAACTATGCGTCCTAGACCCATCAAACTTTACACTTTTTCTGTCCCTTAAAATTCGATTTGGGGCTAAACTACTTGCCCCAGCGACTTAAAAATTATATATTCGTGATCTTGGAACTGCCACCTTTTAATCCATGTAACGAATGACACGAAAAACTAATTTTAAAAAAATTGGACATTTTTATCTTTAAACGCGTTTTCCGGCTAAACTATGCGTCCTAGACCCATCAAACTTTATACTTTTTCTGTCCCTTAAAATTCGATTTGCGGCTAAACTACTTGCCCCAGCGACTTAAAAATTATATATTCGTGATCTTGGAACTGCCACCTTTTAATACATGTAACAAATGACACGAAAAACTAATTTTAAAAAAATTGGACATTTTTATCTTTAAACGCGTTTTCCGGCTAAACTATGCGTCCTAGACCCATCAAACTTTACACTTTTTCTGTCCCTTAAAATTCGATTTGCGGCTAAACTACTTGCCCCAGCGACTTAAAAATTATATATTCGTGATCTTGGAACTGCCACCTTTTAATCCATGTAACGAATGACACGAAAAACTAATTTTAAAAAAATTGGACATTTTTATCTTTAAACGCGTTTTCCGGCTAAACTATGCGTCCTAGACCCATCAAACTTTACACTTTTTCTGTCCCTTAAAATTCGATTTGCGGCTAAACTACTTGCCCCAGCGACTTAAAAATTATATATTCGTGATCTTGGAACTGCCACCTTTTAATCCATGTAACGAATGACACGAAAAACTAATTTTAAAAAAATTGGACATTTTTATCTTTAAACGCGTTTTCCGGCTAAACTATGCGTCCTAGACCCATCAAACTTTACACTTTTTCTGTCCCTTAAAATTCGATTTGCGGCTAAACTACTTGCCCCAGCGACTTAAAAATTATATATTCGTGATCTTGGAACTGCCACCTTTTAATCCATGTAACGAATGACACGAAAAACTAATTTTAAAAAAATTGGACATTTTTATCTTTAAACGCGTTTTCCGGCTAAACTATGCGTCCTAGACCCATCAAACTTTACACTTTTTCTGTCCCTTAAAATTCGATTTGCGGCTAAACTACTTGCCCCAGCGACTTAAAAATTATATATTCGTGATCTTGGAACTGCCACCTTTTAATCCATGTAACGAATGACACGAAAAACTAATTTTAAAAAAATTGGACATTTTTATCTTTAAACGCGTTTTCCGGCTAAACTATGCGTCCTAGACCCATCAAACTTTACACTTTTTCTGTCCCTTAAGATTCGATTTGCGGCTAAACTACTTGCCCCAGCGACTTAAAAATTATATATTCGTGATCTTGGAACTGCCACCTTTTAATCCATGTAACGAATGACACGAAAAACTAATTTTAAAAAAATTGGACATTTTTATCTTTAAACGCGTTTTCCGGCTAAACTATGCGTCCTAGACCCATCAAACTTTACACTTTTTCTGTCCCTTAAAATTCGATTTGCGGCTAAACTACTTGCCCCAGCGACTTAAAAATTATATATTCGTGATCTTGGAACTGCCACATTTTAATCCATGTAACGAATGACACGAAAAACTAATTTTAAAAAAATTGGACATTTTTATCTTTAAACGCGTTTTCCGGCTAAGCTATGCGTCCTAGACCCATCAAACTTTACACTTTTTCTGTCCCTTAAAATTCGATTTGCGGCTAAACTACTTGCCCCAGCGACTTAAGAATTATATATTCGTGATCTTGGAACTGCCACCTTTTAATACATGTAACGAATGACACGAAAAACTAATTTTAAAAAAATTGGACATTTTTATCTTTAAACGCGTTTTCCGGCTAAACTATGCGTCCTAGACCCATCAAACTTTACACTTTTTCTGTCCCTTAAAATTCGATTTGCGGCTAAACTACTTGCCCCAGCGACTTAAAAATTATATATTCGTGATCTTGGAACTGCCACCTTTTAATCCATGTAACGAATGACACGAAAAACTAATTTTAAAAAAATTGGACATTTTTATCTTTAAACGCGTTTTCCGGCTAAACTATGCGTCCTAGACCCATCAAACTTTACACTTTTTCTGTCCCTTAAAATTCGATTTGCGGCTAAACTACTTGCCCCAGCGACTTAAAAATTATATATTCGTGATCTTGGAACTGCCACCTTTTAATCCATGTAACGAATGACACGAAAAACTAATTTTAAAAAAATTGGACATTTTTATCTTTAAACGCGTTTTCCGGCTAAACTATGCGTCCTAGACCCATCAAACTTTACACTTTTTCTGTCCCTTAAAATTCGATTTGCGGCTAAACTACTTGCCCCAGCGACTTAAAAATTATATATTCGTGATCTTGGAACTGCCACCTTTTAATACATGTAACGAATGACACGAAAAACTAATTTTAAAAAAATTGGACATTTTTATCTTAAAACGCGTTTTCCGGCTAAACTATGCGTCCTAGACCCATCAAACTTTACACTTTTTCTGTCCCTTAAAATTCGATTTGCGGCTAAACTACTTGCCCCAGCGACTTAAAAATTATATATTCGTGATCTTGGAACTGCCACCTTTTAATCCATGTAACGAATGACACGAAAAACTTATTTTAAAAAAATTGGACATTTTTATCTTTAAACGCGTTTTCCGGCTAAACTATGCGTCCTAGACCCATCAAACTTTAAACTTTTGCTGTCCCTTAAAATTCGATTTGCGGCTAAACTACTTGCCCCAGCGACTTAAAAATTATATATTCGTGATCTTGGAACTGCCACCTTTTAATCCATGTAACGAATGACACGAAAAACTAAAAAAAAAAAATTGGACATTTTTATCTTTAAACGCGTTTTCCGGCTAAACAATGCGTCCTAGACCCATCAAACTTTACACTTTTTCTGTCCCTTAAGATTCGATTTGCGGCTAAACTACTTGCCCCAGCGACTTAAAAATTATATATTCGTGATCTTGGAACTGCCACCTTTTAATCCATGTAACGAATGACACGAAAAACTAATTTTAAAAAAATTGGACATTTTTATCTTTAAACGCGTTTTCCGGCTAAACTATGCGTCCTAGACCCATCAAACTTTACACTTTTTCTGTCCCTTAAAATTCGATTTGCGGCTAAACTACTTGCCCCAGCGACTTAAAAATTATATATTCGTGATCTTGGAACTGCCACCTTTTAATCCATGTAACGAATGACACGAAAAACTAATTTTAAAAAAATTGGACATTTTTATCTTTAAACGCGTTTTCCGGCTAAACTATGCGTCCTAGACCCATCAAACTTTACACTTTTTCTGTCCCTTAAAATTCGATTTGCGGCTAAACTACTTGCCCCAGCGACTTAAAAATTATATATTCGTGATCTTGGAACTGCCACCTTTTAATCCATGTAACGAATGACACGAAAAACTAATTTTAAAAAAATTGGACATTTTTATCTTTAAACGCGTTTTCCGGCTAAACTATGCATCCTAGACCCATCAAACTTTACACTTTTTCTGTCCCTTAAAATTCGATTTGCGGCTAAACTACTTGCCCCAGCGACTTAAAAATTATATATTCGTGATCTTGGAACTGCCACCTTTTAATACATGTAACGAATGACACGAAAAACTAATTTTAAAAAAATTGGACATTTTTATCTTTAAACGCGTTTTCCGGCTAAACTATGCGTCCTAGACCCATCAAACTTTACACTATTTCTGTCCCTTAAAATTCGATTTGCGGCTAAACTACTTGCCCCAGCGACTTAAAAATTATATATTCGTGATCTTGGAACTGCCACCTTTTAATCCATGTAACGAATGACACGAAAAACTAATTTTAAAAAAATTGGACATTTTTATCTTTAAACGCGTTTTCCGGCTAAACTATGCGTCCTAGACCCATCAAACTTTACACTTTTTCTGTCCCTTAAAATTCGATTTGCGGCTAAACTACTTGCCCCAGCGACTTAAAAATTATATATTCGTGATCTTGGAACTGCGACCTTTTAATCCATGTAACGAATGACACGAAAAACTAATTTTAAAAAAATTGGACATTTTTATCTTTAAACGCGTTTTCCGGCTAAACTATGCGTCCTAGACCCATCAAACTTTACACTTTTTCTGTCCCTTAAAATTCGATTTGCGGCTAAACTACTTGCCCCAGCGACTTAAAAATTATATATTCGTGATCTTGGAACTGCCACCTTTTAATCCATGTAACGAATGACACGAAAAACTAATTTTAAAAAAATTGGACATTTTTATCTTTAAACGCGTTTTCCGGCTAAGCTATGCGTCCTAGACCCATCAAACTTTACACTTTTTCTGTCCCTTAAAATTCGATTTGCGGCTAAACTACTTGCCCCAGCGACTTAAAAATTATATATTCGTGATCTTGGAACTGCCACCTTTTAATACATGTAACGAATGACACGAAAACCTATTTTAAAAAAAATTGGACATTTTTATCTTTAAACGCGTTTTCCGGCTAAACTATGCGTCCTAGACCCATCAAACTTTACACTTTTTCTGTCCCTTAAAATTCGATTTGCGGTTAAACTACTTGCCCCAGCGACTTAAAAATTATATATTCGTGATCTTGGAACTGCCACCTTTTAATCCATGTAACGAATGACACGAAAAACTAATTTTAAAAAAATTGGACATTTTTATCTTTAAACGCGTTTTCCGGCTAAACTATGCGTCCTAGACCCATCAAACTTTACACTTTTTCTGTCCCTTAAAATTCGATTTGCGGCTAAACTACTTGCCCCAGCGACTTAAAAATTATATATTCGTGATCTTGGAACTGCCACCTTTTAATCCATGTAACGAATGACACGAAAAACTAATTTTAAAAAAATTGGACATTTTTATCTTTAAACGCGTTTTCCGGCTAAACTATGCGTCCTAGACCCATCAAACTTTACACTTTTTCTGTCCCTTAAAATTCGATTTGCGGCTAAACTACTTGCCCCAGCGACTTAAAAATTATATATTCGTGATCTTGGAACTGCCACCTTTTAATACATGTAACGAATGACACGAAAAACTAATTTTAAAAAAATTGGACATTTTTATCTTTAAACGCGTTTTCCGGCTAAACTATGCGTCCTAGACCCATCAAACTTTACACTATTTCTGTCCCTTAAAATTCGATTTGCGGCTAAACTACTTGCCCCAGCGACTTAAAAATTATATATTCGTGATCTTGGAACTGCCACCTTTTAATCCATGTAACGAATGACACGAAAAACTAATTTTAAAAAAATTGGACATTTTTATCTTTAAACGCGTTTTCCGGCTAAACTATGCGTCCTAGACCCATCAAACTTTACACTTTTTCTGTCCCTTAAAATTCGATTTGCGGCTAAACTACTTGCCCCAGCGACTTAAAAATTATATATTCGTGATCTTGGAACTGCGACCTTTTAATCCATGTAACGAATGACACGAAAAACTAATTTTAAAAAAATTGGACATTTTTATCTTTAAACGCGTTTTCCGGCTAAACTATGCGTCCTAGACCCATCAAACTTTACACTTTTTCTGTCCCTTAAAATTCGATTTGCGGCTAAACTACTTGCCCCAGCGACTTAAAAATTATATATTCGTGATCTTGGAACTGCCACCTTTTAATCCATGTAACGAATGACACGAAAAACTAATTTTAAAAAAATTGGACATTTTTATCTTTAAACGCGTTTTCCGGCTAAACTATGCGTCCTAGACCCATCAAACTTTACACTTTTTCTGTCCCTTAAAATTCGATTTGCGGCTAAACTACTTGCCCCAGCGACTTAAAAATTATATATTCGTGATCTTGGAACTGCCACCTTTTAATACATGTAACGAATGACACGAAAAACTAATTTTAAAAAAATTGGACATTTTTATCTTTAAACGCGTTTTCCGGCTAAACTATGCGTCCTAGACCCATCAAACTTTACACTTTTTCTGTCCCTTAAAATTCGATTTGCGGTTAAACTACTTGCCCCAGCGACTTAAAAATTATATATTCGTGATCTTGGAACTGCCACCTTTTAATCCATGTAACGAATGACACGAAAAACTAATTTTAAAAAAATTGGACATTTTTATCTTTAAACGCGTTTTCCGGCTAAACTATGCGTCCTAGACCCATCAAACTTTACACTTTTTCTGTCCCTTAAAATTTGATTTGCGGCTAAACTACTTGCCCCAGCGACTTAAAAATTATATATTCGTGATCTTGGAACTGCCACCTTTTAATCCATGTAACGAATGACACGAAAAACTAATTTTAAAAAAATTGGACATTTTTATCTTTAAACGCGTTTTCCGGCTAAACTATGCGTCCTAGACCCATCAAACTTTACACTTTTTCTGTCCCTTAAAATTCGATTTGCGGCTAAACTACTTGCCCCAGCGACTTAAAAATTATATATTCGTGATCTTGGAACTGCCACCTTTTAATCCATGTAACGAATGACACGAAAAACTAATTTTAAAAAAATTGGACATTTTTATCTTTAAACGCGTTTTCCGGCTAAACTATGCGTCCTAGACCCATCAAACTTTACACTTTTTCTGTCCTTTAAGATTCGATTTGCGGCTAAACTACTTGCCCCAGCGACTTAAAAATTATATATTCGTGATCTTGGAACTGCCACCTTTTAATCCATGTAACGAATGACACGAAAAACTAATTTTAAAAAAATTGGACATTTTTATCTTTAAACGCGTTTTCCGGCTAAACTATGCGTCCTAGACCCATCAAACTTTACACTTTTTCTGTCCCTTAAAATTCGATTTGCGGCTAAACTACTTGCCCCAGCGACTTAAAAATTATATATTCGTGATCTTGGAACTGCCACCTTTTAATCCATGTAACGAATGACACGAAAAACTAATTTTAAAAAAATTGGACATTTTTATCTTTAAACGCGTTTTCCGGCTAAACTATGCGTCCTAGACCCATCAAACTTTACACTTTTTCTGTCCCTTAAGATTCGATTTGCGGCTAAACTACTTGCCCCAGCGACTTAAAAATTATATATTCGTGATCTTGGAACTGCCACCTTTTAATCCATGTAACGAATGACACGAAAAACTAATTTTAAAAAAATTGGACATTTTTATCTTTAAACGCGTTTTCCGGCTAAACAATGCGTCCTAGACCCATCAAACTTTACACTTTTTCTGTCCTTTAAGATTCGATTTGCGGCTAAACTACTTGCTCCAGCGACTTAAAAATTATATATTCGTGATCTTGGAACTGCCACCTTTTAATCCATGTAACGAATGACACGAAAAACTAATTTTAAAAAAATTGGACATTTTTATCTTTAAACGCGTTTTCCGGCTAAACTATGCGTCCTAGACCCATCAAACTTTACACTTTTTCTGTCCCTTAAAATTCGATTTGCGGCTAAACTACTTGCCCCAGCGACTTAAAAATTATATATTCGTGATCTTGGAACTGCCACCTTTTAATCCATGTAACGAATGACACGAAAAACTAATTTTAAAAAAATTGGACATTTTTATCTTTAAACGCGTTTTCCGGCTAAACTATGCGTCCTAGACCCATCAAACTTTACACTTTTTCTGTCCCTTAAAATTCGATTTGCGGCTAAACTACTTGCCCCAGCGACTTAAAAATTATATATTCGTGATCTTGGAACTGCCATCTTTTAATCCATGTAACGAATGACACGAAAAACTAATTTTAAAAAAATTGGACATTTTTATCTTTAAACGCGTTTTCCGGCAAAACTATGCGTCCTAGACCCATCAAACTTTACACTTTTTCTGTCCCTTAAAATTCGATTTGCGGCTAAACTACTTGCCCCAGCGACTTAAAAATTATATATTCGTGATCTTGGAACTGCCACCTTTTAATCCATGTAACGAATGACACGAAAAACTAATTTTAAAAAAATTGGACATTTTTATCTTTAAACGCGTTTTCCGGCTAAACTATGCGTCCTAGACCCATCAAACTTTACACTTTTTCTGTCCCTTAAAATTCGATTTGCGGCTAAACTACTTGCCCCAGCGACTTAAAAATTATATATTCGTGATCTTGGAACTGCCACCTTTTAATACATGTAACGAATGACACGAAAAACTAATTTTAAAAAAATTGGACATTTTTATCTTTAAACGCGTTTTCCGGCTAAACTATGCGTCCTAGACCCATCAAACTTTACACTTTTTCTGTCCCTTAAAATTCGATTTGCGGCTAAACTACTTGCCCCAGCGACTTAAAAATTATATATTCGTGATCTTGGAACTGCCACCTTTTAATCCATGTAACGAATGACACGAAAAACTAATTTTAAAAAAATTGGACATTTTTATCTTTAAACGCGTTTTCCGGCTAAACTATGCGTCCTAGACCCATCAAACTTTACACTTTTTCTGTCCCTTAAAATTCGATTTGCGGCTAAACTACTTGCCCCAGCGACTTAAAAATTATATATTCGTGATCTTGGAACTGACACCTTTTAATCCATGTAACGAATGACACGAAAAACTAATTTTAAAAAAATTGGACATTTTTATCTTTAAACGCGTTTTCCGGCTAAACTATGCGTCCTAGACCCATCAAACTTTACACTTTTTCTGTCCCTTAAAATTCGATTTGCGGCTAAACTACTTGCCCCAGCGACTTAAAAATTATATATTCGTGATCTTGGAACTGCCACCTTTTAATCCATGTAACGAATGACACGAAAAACTAATTTTAAAAAAATTAGACATTCTTATCTTTAAACGCGTTTTCCGGCTAAACTATGCGTCCTAGACCCATCAAACTTTACACTTTTTCTGTCCCTTAAAATTCGATTTGCGGCTAAACTACTTGCCCCAGCGACTTAAAAATTATATATTCGTGATCTTGGAACTGCCACCTTTTAATACATGTAACGAATGACACGAAAAACTAATTTTAAAAAAATTGGACATTTTTATCTTTAAACGCGTTTTCCGGCTAAACTATGCATCCTAGACCCATCAAACTTTACACTATTTCTGTCCCTTAAAATTCGATTTGCGGCTAAACTACTTGCCCCAGCGACTTAAGAATTATATATTCGTGATCTTGGAACTGCCACATTTTAATCCATGTAACGAATGACACGAAAAACTAATTTTAAAAAAATTGGACATTTTTATCTTTAAACGCGTTTTCCGGCTAAACTATGCGTCCTAGACCCATCAAACTTTACACTTTTTCTGTCCCTTAAAATTCGATTTGCGGCTAAACTACTTGCCCCAGCGACTTAAAAATGATATATTCGTGATCTTGGAACTGCCACCTTTTAATCCATGTAACGAATGACACGAAAAACTAATTTTAAAAAAATTGGACATTTTTATCTTTAAACGCGTTTTCCGGCTAAACTATGCGTCCTAGACCCATCAAACTTTACACTTTTTCTGTCCCTTAAAATTCGATTTGCGACTAAACTACTTGCCCCAGCGACTTAAAAATTATATATTCGTGATCTTGGAACTGCCACCTTTTAATCCATGTAACGAATGACACGAAAAACTAATTTTAAAAAAATTGGACATTTTTATCTTTAAACGCGTTTTCCGGCTAAGCTATGCGTCCTAGACCCATCAAACTTTACACTTTTTCTGTCCCTTAAAATTCGATTTGCGGCTAAACTACTTGCCCCAGCGACTTAAAAATTATATATTCGTGATCTTGGAACTGCCACCTTTTAATACATGTAACGAATGACACGAAAAAATAATTTTAAAAAAATTGGACATTTTTATCTTTAAACGCGTTTTCTGGCTAAACTATGCGTCCTAGACCCATCAAACTTTACACTTTTTCTGTCCCTTAAAATTCGATTTGCGGCTAAACTACTTGCCCCAGCGACTTAAAAATTATATATTCGTGATCTTGGAACTGCCACCTTTTAATCCATGTAACGAATGACACGAAAAACTAATTTTAAAAAAATTGGACATTTTTATCTTTAAACGCGTTTTCCGGCTAAACTATGCGTCCTAGACCCATCAAACTTTACACTTTTTCTGTCCCTTAAAATTCGATTTGCGGCTAAACTACTTGCCCCAGCGACTTAAAAATTATATATTCGTGATCTTGGAACTGCCACCTTTTAATCCATGTAACGAATGACACGAAAAACTAATTTTAAAAAAATTGGACATTTTTATCTTTAAACGCGTTTTCCGGCTAAACTATGCGTCCTAGACCCATCAAACTTTACACTTTTTCTGTCCCTTAAAATTCGATTTGCGGCTAAACTACTTGCCCCAGCGACTTAAAAATTATATATTCGTGATCTTGGAACTGCCACCTTTTAATCCATGTAACGAATGACACGAAAAACTAATTTTAAAAAAATTGGACATTTTTATCTTTAAACGCGTTTTCCGGCTAAGCTATGCGCCCTAGACCCATCAAACTTTACACTTTTTCTGTCCCTTAAAATTCGATTTGCGGCTAAACTACTTGCCCCAGCGACTTAAAAATTATATATTCGTGATCTTGGAACTGCCACCTTTTAATCCATGTAACGAATGACACGAAAAACTAATTTTAAAAAAATTGGACATTTTTATCTTTGAACGCGTTTTCCGGCTAAACTATGCGTCCTAGACCCATCAAACTTTACACTTTTTCTGTCCCTTAAAATTCGATTTGCGGCTAAACTACTTGCCCCAGCGACTTAAAAATTATATATTCGTGATCTTGGAACTGCCACCTTTTAATACATGTAACGAATGACACGAAAAACTAATTTTAAAAAAATTGGACATTTTTATCTTTAAACGAGTTTTCCGGCTAAACTATGCGTCCTAGACCCATCAAACTTTACACTTTTTCTGTCCCTTAAAATTCGATTTGCGGCTAAACTACTTGCCCCAGCGACTTAAAAATTATATATTCGTGATCTTGGAACTGCCACTTTTTAATCCATGTAACGAATGACACGAAAAACTAATTTTAAAAAAATTGGACATTTTTATCTTTAAACGCGTTTTCCGGCTAAACTATGCGTCCTAGACCCATCAAACTTTACACTTTTTCTGTCCCTTAAAATTCGATTTGCGGCTAAACTACTTGCCCCAGCGACTTAAAAATTATATATTCGTGATCTTGGAACTGCCACCTTTTAATCCATGTAACGAATGACACGAAAAACTAATTTTAAAAAAATTGGACATTTTTATCTTTAAACGCGTTTTCCGGCTAAACTATGCGTCCTAGACCCATCAAACTTTACACTTTTTCTGTCCCTTAAAATTCGATTTGCGGCTAAACTACTTGCCCCAGCGACTTAAAAATTATATATTCCTGATCTTGGAACTGCCACCTTTTAATCCATGTAACGAATGACACGAAAAACTAATTTTAAAAAAATTGGACATTTTTATCTTTAAAAGCGTTTTCCGGCTAAACTATGCGCCCTAGACCCATCAAACTTTACACTTTTTCTGTCCCTTAAAATTCGATTTGCGGCTAAACTACTTGCCCCAGCGACTTAAAAATTATATATTCGTGATCTTGGAACTGCCACCTTTTAATCCATGTAACGAATGACACGAAAAACTAATTTTAAAAAAATTGGACATTTTTATCTTTAAACGCGTTTTCCGGCTAAACTATGCGTCCTAGACCCATCAAACTTTACACTTTTTCTGTCCCTTAAAATTCGATTTGCGGCTAAACTACTTGCCCCAGCGACTTAAAAATTATATATTCGTGATCTTGGAACTGCCACCTTTTAATCCATGTAACGAATGACACGAAAAACTAATTTTAAAAAAATTGGACATTTTTATCTTTAAACGCGTTTTCCGGCTAAACTATGCGTCCTAGACCCATCAAACTTTACACTTTTTCTGTCCCTTAAAATTCGATTTGCGGCTAAACTACTTGCCCCAGCGACTTAAAAATTATATATTCCTGATCTTGGAACTGCCACCTTTTAATCCATGTAACGAATGACACGAAAAACTAATTTTAAAAAAATTGGACATTTTTATCTTTAAAAGCGTTTTCCGGCTAAACTATGCGCCCTAGACCCATCAAACTTTACACTTTTTCTGTCCCTTAAAATTCGATTTGCGGCTAAACTACTTGCCCCAGCGACTTAAAAATTATATATTCGTGATCTTGGAACTGCCACCTTTTAATCCATGTAACGAATGACACGAAAAACTAATTTTAAAAAAATTGGACATTTTTATCTTTAAACGCGTTTTCCGGCTAAACTATGCGTCCTAGACCCATCAAACTTTACACTTTTTCTGTCCCTTAAAATTCGATTTGCGGCTAAACTACTTGCCCCAGCGACTTAAAAATTATATATTCGTGATCTTGGAACTGCGACCTTTTAATCCATGTAACGAATGACACGAAAAACTAATTTTAAAAAAATTGGACATTTTATCTTTAAACGCGTTTTCCGGCTAAACTATGCGTCCTAGACCCATCAAACTTTACACTTTTTCTGTCCCTTAAAATTCGATTTGCGGCTAAACTACTTGCCCCAGCGACTTAAAAATTATATATTCGTGATCTTGGAACTGCCACCTTTTAATCCATGTAACGAATGACACGAAAAACTAATTTTAAAAAAATTGGACATTTTTATCTTTAAACGCGTTTTCCGGCTAAACTATGCGTCCAAGACCCATCAAACTTTACACTTTTTCTGTCCCTTAAAATTCGATTTGCGGCTAAACTACTTGCCCCAGCGACTTAAAAATTATATATTCGTGATCTTGGAACTGCCACCTTTTAATACACGTAACGAATGACACGAAAAACTAATTTTAAAAAAATTGGACATTTTTATCTTTAAACGCGTTTTCCGGCTAAACTATTCGTCCTAGACCCATCAAACTTTACACTTTTTCTGTCCCTTAAAATTCGATTTGCGGCTAAACTACTTGCCCCAGCGACTTAAAAATTATATATTCGTGATCTTGGAACTGCCACCTTTTAATCCATGTAACGAATGACACGAAAAACTAATTTTAAAAAAATTGGACATTTTTATCTTTAAACGCGTTTTCCGGCTAAACTATGCCTCCTAGACCCATCAAACTTTACACTTTTTCTGTCCCTTAAA
This sequence comes from Philhelius pedissequus, assembly GCA_910595825.1. NCBI lineage: Eukaryota > Metazoa > Arthropoda > Insecta > Diptera > Syrphidae > Philhelius > Philhelius pedissequus. The sequence goes on along the minus strand of OU343164.1, from coordinate 15,478,897 downwards.
ATTCGATTTGCGGCTAAACTACTTGCCCCAGCGACTTAAAAATTATATATTCGTGATCTTGGAACTGCCACCTTTTAATATATGTAACGAATGACACGAAAAACTAATTTTAAAAAAATTGGACATTTTTATCTTTAAACGCGTTTTCCGGCTAAACTATGCGTCCTAGACCCATCAAACTTTACACTTTTTCTGTCCCTTAAAATTCGATTTGCGGCTAAACTACTTGCCCCAGCGACTTAAAAATTATATATTCGTGATCTTGGAACTGCCACCTTTTAATCCATGTAACGAATGACACGAAAAACTAATTTTAAAAAAATTGGACATTTTTATCTTTAAACGCGTTTTCCGGCTAAACTATGCGTCCTAGACCCATCAAACTTTACACTTTTTCTGTCCCTTAAAATTCGATTTGCGGCTAAACTACTTGCCCCAGCGACTTAAAAATTATATATTCCTGATCTTGGAACTGCCACCTTTTAATCCATGTAACGAATGACACGAAAAACTAATTTTAAAAAAATTGGACATTTTTATCTTTAAACGCGTTTTCCGGCTAAACTATGCGCCCTAGACCCATCAAACTTTACACTTTTTCTGTCCCTTAAAATTCGATTTGCGGCTAAACTACTTGCCCCAGCGACTTAAAAATTATATATTCGTGATCTTGGAACTGCCACCTTTTAATCCATGTAACGAATGACACGAAAAACTAATTTTAAAAAAATTGGACATTTTTATCTTTAAACGCGTTTTCCGGCTAAACTATGCGTCCTAGACCCATCAAACTTTACACTTTTTCTGTCCCTTAAAATTCGATTTGCGGCTAAACTACTTGCCCCAGCGACTTAAAAATTATATATTCGTGATCTTGGAACTGCCACCTTTTAATCCATGTAACGAATGACACGAAAAACTAATTTTAAAAAAATTGGACATTTTTATCTTTAAACGCGTTTTCCGGCTAAACTATGCGTCCTAGACCCATCAAACTTTACACTTTTTCTGTCCCTTAAAATTCGATTTGCGGCTAAACTACTTGCCCCAGCGACTTAAAAATTATATATTCGTGATCTTGGAACTGAATGACACGAAAAACTAATTTTAAAAAAATTGGACATTTTTATCTTTAAACGCGTTTTCCGGCTAAACTATGCGTCCTAGACCCATCAAACTTTACACTTTTTCTGTCCCTTAAGATTCGATTTGCGGCTAAACTACTTGCCCCAGCGACTTAAAAATTATATATTCGTGATCTTGGAACTGCCACCTTTTAATCCATGTAACGAATGACACGAAAAACTAATTTAAAAAAAATTGGACATTTTTATCTTTAAACGCGTTTTCCGGCTAAACTATGCGTCCTAGACCCATTAAACTTTACACTTTTTCTGTCCCTTAAGATTCGATTTGCGGCTAAACTACTTGCCCCAGCGACTTAAAAATTATATATTCGTGATCTTGGAACTGCCACCTTTTAATCCATGTAACGAATGACACGAAAAACTAATTTTAAAAAAATTGGACATTTTTATCTTTAAACGCGTTTTCCGGCTAAACTATGCGTCCTAGACCCATCAAACTTTACACTTTTTCTGTCCCTTAAAATTCGATTTGCGGCTAAACTACTTGCCCCAGCGACTTAAAAATTATATATTCGTGATCTTGGAACTGCCACCTTTTAATCCATGTAACGAATGACACGAAAAACTAATTTTAAAAAAATTGGACATTTTTATCTTTAAACGCGTTTTCCGGCTAAACTATGCGTCCTAGACCCATCAAACTTTACACTTTTTCTGTCCCTTAAAATTCGATTTGCGGCTAAACTACTTGCCCCAGCGACTTAAAAATTATATATTCGTGATCTTGGAACTGCCACCTTTTAATCCATGTAACGAATGACACGAAAAACTAATTTTAAAAAAATTGGACATTTTTATCTTTAAACGCGTTTTCCGGCTAAACTATGCGTCCAAGACCCATCAAACTTTACACTTTTTCTGTCCCTTAAAATTCGATTTGCGGCTAAACTACTTGCCCCAGCGACTTAAAAATTATATATTCGTGATCTTGGAACTGCCACCTTTTAATCCATGTAACGAATGACACGAAAAACTAATTTTAAAAAAATTGGACATTTTTATCTTTAAACGCGTTTTCCGGCTAAACTATGCGTCCTAGACCCATCAAACTTTACACTTTTTCTGTCCCTTAAAATTCGATTTGCGGCTAAACTACTTGCCCCAGCGACTTAAAAATTATATATTCGTGATCTTGGAACTGCCACCTTTTAATACATGTAACGAATGACACGAAAAACTAATTTTAAAAAAATTGGACATTTTTATCTTTAAACGCGTTTTCCGGCTAAACTATGCCTCCTAGACCCATCAAACTTTACACTTTTTCTGTCCCTTAAAATTCGATTTGCGGCTAAACTACTTGCCCCAGCGACTTAAAAATTATATATTCGTGATCTTGGAACTGCCACCTTTTAATCCATGTAACGAATGACACGAAAAACTAATTTTAAAAAAATTGGACATTTTTATCTTTAAACGCGTTTTCCGGCTAAACTATGCGTCCAAGACCCATCAAACTTTACACTTTTTCTGTCCCTTAAAATTCGATTTGCGGCTAAACTACTTGCCCCAGCGACTTAAAAATTATATATTCGTGATCTTGGAACTGCCACCTTTTAATACACGTAACGAATGACACGAAAAACTAATTTTAAAAAAATTGGACATTTTTATCTTTAAACGCGTTTTCCGGCTAAACTATTCGTCCTAGACCCATCAAACTTTACACTTTTTCTGTCCCTTAAAATTCGATTTGCGGCTAAACTACTTGCCCCAGCGACTTAAAAATTATATATTCGTGATCTTGGAACTGCCACCTTTTAATCCATGTAACGAATGACACGAAAAACTAATTTAAAAAAATTGGACATTTTTATCTTTAAACGCGTTTTCCGGCTAAACTATGCCTCCTAGACCCATCAAACTTTACACTTTTTCTGTCCCTTAAAATTCGATTTGCGGCTAAACTACTTGCCCCAGCGACTTAAAAATTATATATTCGTGATCTTGGAACTGCCACCTTTTAATCCATGTAACGAATGACACGAAAAACTAATTTTAAAAAAAATTGGACATTTTTATCTTTAAACGCGTTTTCCGGCTAAACTATGCGTCCTAGACCCATCAAACTTTACACTTTTTCTGTCCCTTAAAATTCGATTTGCGGCTAAACTACTTGCCCCAGCGACTTAAAAATTATATATTCGTGATCTTGGAACTGCCACCTTTTAATCCATGTAACGAATGACACGAAAAACTAATTTTAAAAAAAATTGGACATTTTTATCTTTAAACGCGTTTTCCGGCTAAACTATGCGTCCTAGACCCATCAAACTTTACACTTTTTCTGTCCCTTAAAATTCGATTTGCGGCTAAACTACTTGCCCCAGCGACTTAAAAATTATATATTCGTGATCTTGGAACTGAATGACACGAAAAACTAATTTTAAAAAAATTGGACATTTTTATCTTTAAACGCGTTTTCCGGCTAAACTATGCGTCCTAGACCCATCAAACTTTACACTTTTTCTGTCCCTTAAGATTCGATTTGCGGCTAAACTACTTGCCCCAGCGACTTAAAAATTATATATTCGTGATCTTGGAACTGCCACCTTTTAATCCATGTAACGAATGACACGAAAAACTAATTTTAAAAAAATTGGACATTTTTATCTTTAAACGCGTTTTCCGGCTAAACTATGCGTCCTAGACCCATCAAACTTTACACTTTTTCTGTCCCTTAAAATTCGATTTGCGGCTAAACTACTTGCCCCAGCGACTTAAAAATTATATATTCGTGATCTTGGAACTGCCACCTTTTAATCCATGTAACGAATGACACGAAAAACTAATTTTAAAAAAATTGGACATTTTTATCTTTAAACGCGTTTTCCGGCGAAACTATGCGTCCTAGACCCATCAAACTTTACACTTTTTCTGTCCCTTAAGATTCGATTTGCGGCTAAACTACTTGCCCCAGCGACTTAAAAATTATATATTCGTGATCTTGGAACTGCCACCTTTTAATCCATGTAACGAATGACACGAAAAACTAATTTTAAAAAAATTGGACATTTTTATCTTTAAACGCGTTTTCCGGCTAAACTATGCGTCCTAGACCCATCAAACTTTACACTTTTTCTGTCCCTTAAAATTCGATTTGCGGCTAAACTACTTGCCCCAGCGACTTA